>JAOXYM010000024.1:6385004-6399104 GCA_028567055.1 Leptatherina wallacei | reverse complement strand
GACACTTTAAACCAGGGGGTGTCCAAAGTCGGTCCTCAAGGGCCGCAGGATTTTAGTGTTTCCTGCTTCAACACACCCGACTCAAATTAAAAAAAGGATACAACTGCCTGTGAAGCTCTGCACAGGTCTTGTGAAAGACAGTCACAGTGAAAGAAAAAGTACAACAGATGAAAATCGTGTCTACTTAAAAAAAAAATAAATAAATAAATAGATGAAGAATTAAATAATCTGATTTGATACAAGATAGTTCACAAAAATCGCTGCTCACTTGTTTCATGCCTGACACATCCAAGTCTGATCCTCATCTCCTCTCATATTACCCAGCATAAATCAATTTGACTACATGGGTAAAGCAAAGAGAAGTTGACAGGGAATCATTACCGACTTAATCTAATTACCCACAATAATCACATCATGTGTGTGTAATCATGACGTTGTAGCCCTTCCAGGCAGCGAGTGGGTCAGGTGGGGCTATTTAACAAATCAGAGGTTTGTTAACATCTGCTCTGTGGAAATTGAGAACTAATTTAAACATCCAGCAATAGATCGCTCTGGAGACATGAGAGAGAGAGAGAAAACCCTGGTTTATTTATAGGTATTCCAGCAGACCGTCACACAACAATCAGGCCTTACTGCGATCACACATCCTGCCCGACAAAGTGATGCGCATCTCTGCTGTCTCCTCTACTCCACATCATCACCGTCGCTGTGTGAGCGGCGGCCTTTGCACGCCTGCAGGCCTGCACGGCGAGCTGGAAATATGCTGGCATACGTGTGAAGTTCGTGTGTGTGTTAATGTGTGGATGAGTCAAGTTAACTTGCTTGGCAATGGGGGTCCTTGAGTACAAACCATTCATAGAGTGGTGCCACAGCTTGTTTCTTATATGATCAGGCTACTTTTGAGGCTACTGCCACATGCCCTTAATCTTTTGATTAGGCTTGAAGAATGGCAATCAGACAGCTGGTTTGGTTTAATCCAATGAAATCAAAGCTGTGAGCTTATATTTGGTCCACACTTTTAATTACAGTGCAGAATATTCACAACAAGACAAAACAGGGAGGATTAGTGACGTTTGGAGATGGATTAACTTTGGGCTATTGTTTGTCCACAGCATGTTGTGCTGCAATTTTTTAACCCGCCCTACCAGAGACTACAGGTTATATCATGTTTTCCATTTTCTCTACTTTGACCAACCTTCTTTTAACTTAACCAGAGGATGCTTGAGCTTTTAGGTCAAACATGTGTTCATATTCCGTGCAATGTTCTTCTAATCCAATGAGTCTGTGAAGGACTCTTTCTTAGGACCCACGCACACCCTTTAAAACTGTATGACACAGGTAGGGATGCCGCTATTATTGATTTTATTGGTCCGATTATTGTCAGAGAAATCCGGACGATTTTACAATTGCAATTACTGCAATTATGTATATTACTATGTATTAATCAATTTCACAACAGTATACATTTGTAAAGTCACATGGACATACCATATAGGTCTTTAAGTTTCATTTATTTAAATCTTTTGATGCCAACATGACAAAATAAAGCAACAAAATAATGTAATCAAATAGTCCCATTCCAACAAACCACCTCTGCTCTGTAAACGATATATAAATGCTACATATTAACACTGGAATTCTCTTGGAGAAAAACATACATAAAATACACTACCCGTCACAAAAAGTTTGAGTCTTTTCTGTTTTTTTGATAATGTATAACCCAGCACAACTCGTCGCATTACACCGCAAGTTGATCCCAAGTCGTGCACGATTACAAAATTCCACATGACAAGATAACACTTAATTTCAATGTTACATTCGGTAAACATTACTTTACTTTGTCGTACAAAGCCAAGTCGTTATCCTGCAGGTGGTGAAACATGTTTGATGGATTTCCTTTCTTTCACTGCAGCTTTTATTATGTAATGCTTTAAATGGCTGGCGAGCAATCCTCTACAATGGCACCTGGGTTATTTTCTTCTATAACAAAAAGAAATCCATCAAGGATGACTAAATCTGTTTGTTTGGAGGGAACAACTCTTCATACATTCCCACTTGAACACGCCTCTTCTGCAACTCACACAGAGCAAAAACAAAGCGACACAGATGTTGCGTGACTTTGGTTTTTAATGCCGGGTTCAGGTTCTGATCTGAATATGTGGTTCGGACATTATCCGTAATGGAAAATATGATATTTACCGATTGATAAATCATGATGTAAATCCTGCGATTAATTATGAAATCAAGCAATCGTGACATAACTTGACAGATTCAAGGATAAGATGCCATCTTCTTCTAAATCAGATTATAATTTTCTGCTTGCAGAAGAGGGAGGTTGGATTATTTAGTGTCTGCACAACCCCCTTCCATCCACAAACACTCCAGTATCCTACACCTGTTTAAATGAGATGCTCACGTGAATTATCAATATTAACTTGTTGATTTAACTTATATTTTCCAAAAAAACATTGTGACATTATGAGTTTAAAAAAAAAAACATTATACATGCCTTTAGATAAACAGATTTTGCCATGCGATATCCTACAATATGCATGAAAAGCTTTGCAGAAGAGGCTTACAAGATGGTTGGCTTTACCTCACAACAAGCCCCGAACCACCGCTGTGTGTAAACAAAGACCAGAGGGCATTGTGGGTAGAGAACGTCCTCCTAGAGCCCACGGCCCTCTTTAACCTCATTCCTCTCCTCCTGTTACCACGGTTTTGCCACCACAGACCCCCACAGCAACCTTATTTGCATAAATCTGCATTCCTTTTAAAGCTTGTCTGACTGCTGAGCTGGCAAAGGTTGTGCTTATGTAAGCAGAGTCTAACAGCGAGCAGTCAAATGGTAAATACAGAGGACGTTTCTTCCATAAGTACAACCCCGAAGCCTTTTTATTATCGGCCTCTGAAAAATCCCCCATCTCTTCTGCGGGCTCAGATGCAATCTGCAAACCAGGCCTCCTTCAAATCCTCTGAAAACAACCTTTTTTCTTTCCAATGACATCATGGAGCGGTTTCATTCCCGTTTACGCCGATAATAATAACCTATGATTTCATTCTAATGCAAATCCAAGAGAACTGGAGGGCATGCAAGATTCAACTTGTGGCTATGCCATTTTATATTTTCCAAGCACTGACAGAAGGTATCTTGAAAAAGAGCATGACCACAGCAAAACGGGGAAGGGAATCTCAAAAATGACGCTGCAATACAATAAAATATTCTGCTGGAGTTGAGAAAAGAAAAATCGGATTTGCAGGCACAAGGATAGATCTCACATGAAAGAGCTTGAACAAACAATAAGCACTATGTTCACGTGTTTAATCTAGAGCTATTTACCGAAACTGTTGCACCCGTAAAGGGCAACCAGCACAGTCACTGCTATAAGAAATAAGTCTCATGCAAGAGCTGTCCAGATACAGTTATTTCATCCTGAATGCAGCTAGAATTGTATAAATGATAGGCTGCAGAGCCTTTCACTCACTCCGACAACATAATAAAACAAAAGTAAATGATGGTACTTACACTTTGTTATCATCTGAAAAGGGAAAGCCATTAGAAAGGAAGGAGAGAGATGGCAAGAATTTGTGCAGACAAAACAGAGAAAGGTTAAATGACCTAAAGAATTTTATTGCAGTCTATTATGAATGAAGCTGGCTGCATCGGAGACTCCGCTACAAAGAAAACCACAGCCTGCCAGGAGCCATTATCCATGCCACTAACTTTATTCCACCAATGATTTTCAGTGCAACACAAAATCGCTTTGACCTACTGCAGTAGTGACCCATGTGTCCTCGTCCCCTTTTTTTATATATATTAATTAATCATTATTTTACTTTAGGGCAGAAGTGCATCCAAACAGGGACATGTTACCAATGCAAACATACAGATGCGCAGGCTATTTTTAACTCAGATCCTTGCGAGAGGCAGCAGCGAAATGACATTTTAATCTGAAGCGTAGAGCCATATGCAGCAAAAAAAAGGAAAACAAGCACAAATGTATCTGTGTATGTTTGTGCTCATAAAATGTAAAGTCAAAGGCCCGAATCTTCAGGGAGAAGCAGAGTCAAGTGAGTATAAATGCCAGCGACCTTTGACTGAGAAAATCTTACAAGGTCTGACAAGCAAACATTTGGCTATGCTCTTAGTTATTTTTGTCGCCTGCTGGGCTGACAGACAGGCAGCAATGGGGCGTGTGTCTTCTTCACACATCTGTTTGATGGGAGCTGCCAGACATTCCCAAGGTGTCTAATCTTGTCTAATTGTTTCCAGTTAAATTTGACCCGGGGGACACAGTGTCCTTCAAACGGGTCCAGTTGTCAACCAACAGCTCTGGTCCAATGCATCCTTAGTTTGATCCTTGTACTGTTTGCAGTTAATCTTAGTGGTTGTTTTGAGGGCTGATTATGTTTGAAGCATCAGTCATTACTTTATTTTGATGTCAGCACAGCACCGTATCCGTCCACATACTTGCATTTAAGGCAGTGGTTCTCAAACTTATTTTGCCCATGCCCCCCGCCCCTATATTTATATATGATCTCTGTTGCGTTCGCACAATTATATTGCATTCAATTTGACTCAGAGGTTGGAAGTCGGATCTGGGAGTTAGCAGCCATCTTTAATGGATGAAGTTGGATCTAGTGAGTCTTGCACCGACTTTCTGAGTCAGATATCCGACTTCAAGGTGCTTTCGTCTTGTATTTCTGACTGAGAATTTGGAAAAACGACTTCCAAGTACAAATCGAACGCACCATTATTCCGCAGTTGTTCTTCTTTTTGTTATTTTTTGGTAATCGGGAAAAAAATGAATTTGTGCATTACTGCCACCAGGTGGTCTGGAGTGTGGACCAGAATGTTTCCAAGAGCCCAGTTTGTCCAAACATTAGCTTCTCTGCTTCATTTTCCCAATCCCATGCTTGGGATTGTCATCAGACTATCATGTCGCCACGCCCCCCTGTTTGAGAACCCAACGTTCACATTGACTTGACATTGATTCAATAAAAAATATTGACGTGCTAATTATTTGGATAAAATATCTGGAGTAGGTGGTTAATGGCCTTTACTCTTCAATTGATAACAGCAAATTCCTCCCTGTAGTATCTGAATCACTAGCCTGCAGTCCGAGTTCCCCCTCAACTCTGAATCTCTGCCATTGAATGCCCAAGGATAAAAGCAAATATAGTGAATAGATATTTTCTATTTATTTAGTTGATGATGTTGGTAGGGTTGGGAATGGTTATGTTAAACCTGTCAGTGTTCTTGTAAACAAAAGAAAAAATGCTGCTCGGAAGGTGTGGCGTTAGTTTTCCAAGTAAACATATCACTAATCTCAACATATGATAAAAATGTAGTTGGTCTTAAATGAGTCAATCACCTGGAAATAAAAAAAAAACTTGATACTTATTCTCCACTCAAGTCCCATTAAAACGCAGCAGAAAAAGCAGCTCAAAAAGATGACTGCATTAAAAAAAAAGAAGGCATTGGTAAAACCCTAAATGCTGGAAAACAATGTCAAAATGTGATATATCAAGCTCTTCATATGAAGCTGATTAGAAAAGATCAAAACAAAAACACAAAATGATCCTGATTATCCAAAAACAACTGTGATTACATGATTATATAAACACTTGTATCTGGCATCATCAAATTTATTTACAATACAAAAGAGGAAGTTCAAAAAGGTGAAGAGATGATGTGATGCAGGCAAATCCACACAGAATGTGTGGGTGAGAGGAATCCACAAGGTTCACAATCAATAAAACCAGCTGCAACTCAGCTAAATCCTGCTCCAAACACGAGACCGTGATTAACTATTCCAGTAAACACTTAATTTCAGCTGATGAAAGGCTTCATCAAGCCGTGTTGCTCCAAACAACCCTGTTTGCAGCCTTTTGGCAACAGTGACATTTATGACTGATGCTGCTGCCCGGTTTTAAAATCTAGGGTATGATGCTCATTATGACAATATATAAATACTGTTGCCAAACAGATAGAAATACTTTAAAATGTTATTATACATTATACAATGGTATCATAAGGTCCCAATTGCATAAGTGCCACTGAGGCTTTCCATCCTTTTAATAGGCCTAAAGCCTGTGTCTGACTTTATAGCCATTAGATTTATTAGTGTTGCTTGTACAGGGGGAAAAAAACATACCACACACACACACACACACACACACATACATATGTATAGCAAGGGGAGACACACAGGAACAAATTCCATTAGCAAGTGGGACTAGGGTTTTATAGCCAGATGGTTAACCTGCCCTGAATCAGCCTGATAAAGACTACAGTGGGAATATCTGCCCACAACCAGAGGAACACACGCACACATATATAAATACCTCATAAAGTCTAATAGAAACTCATCAACTGGTAATTTTATTATAGAAGACCTCCCTGGCACCCAATCGGTTGGTCGTCAAGTCACGCTTTCTCCCTTTATAATGCATGGCTATCATCAACACAGCAAGGTGGTTAAACGGGCACTTTGGTTTGACGTATCTTCTGACGGGGCAGAATCAGAGGCCCAACGTATCAATCTAACAGCTGCTGTCTTTAAGGCCTCTGCTATATATAAAATGCACTGCCAAGCTATGAAGTAAGCCTGCTGACATGTACTGCCACTGAACTAGTGGCAGGAAAAAAGTGCAAGCTACTGGGAAAAAAAAAAAACTACTCAAAAAGAAAAGGACCATTTAATTTGTCCCTCAAAAATCTCAGAATCTTCATGAAAGACCTGAGGCCTCAAATAAATATTGTAGTTATAAATTTAAAAAAGGGATAAAACTTTGTATTCTTCTTTTTTTAAAGTAGAGTTGTGAGAATTGTGCTATATTACCTACAGTAGACAGGAGTCAGAGTGCTCTCCTTTTGGAGAATCAGGGAGGAAGTCTGACAGGGAAGCTAAGCTAGCTACTCAAAATGATAAAAGGGCACATTTTTGTCACCTAAAAACAACTAAGTCTCAAACTTATGATGAGAGAAGAGTGAATGTTATATTAAGAATATTTTACATAAGTTTACCTTGTCCATAGACAAGTTTTTATGTTGGTGTTACCCCCCCCCCATAAAGAAATACACATGTTGCTAGTAGTGCGCAGCCATGAGTCATCATTAGCTTGTTCAGTGGATGTACGCTACCAGCTTAACATGGACATTTTCAGATGAAAAGATATAGTTAGAAAGAAAACAACCATCTAATGTTAATCAGAATAGGTACAAAGTCTATATTGTTTTCGTGTTCTGAAAAACTGCTAGCTTGGTTTGGCTATTAGCTAACTCTTGCTTTCTTAAACTGGGAGTGCTCTGACTGCTGTCTAATACAGGGAAGGCAATGCCCTTCTGGTAATTCACGAAACCTCACGACTTTAAGAAAAAAACATTTAAAGAAAAAGAAAAAAAGGGGGGGGGGTCATATTTCTTATCAGAAAATAAAACCAGCAGCTTAATTCAAGATTGAAATAAAGCAAATTTGTCAAATTGTTGACAATTTCTTTAAAAGCACATCAACAAAAATGACTACAAGCAAAAAGAAAATGGACTATCACTTTTTCACAATACTTCCTGGCCACACTAGCACAAAGCCTTGACTTTAAAACTATTTTTTTGAATCACAACAGGGTCACAGATACATTTAACAACATGATACAACACAAATGTGTCAACATCATGAAAGACTAGCACGAAACTGTGCTTCTTCTATTTTTACAAAGTAACCCCCAAGACCTTTGTACCCATTTTTCTTGAAGCTGTGGGACCGTCTTCTAACAGTCAACCAGCATTACTTTTATCACCTCTGTTACCTTTAGAAAAATAGCGTGGTGTTAACGTGAGTCAACACCGAGACTAACTTTGTCCTGGCCGGCACAGTTGGGTCAGACGCTGCTTGGCCTCCATTGTCGTTTGTGGAGCCAGCTGTCCTTTGGGAGCCTCTGTGTCAGCTCACATTAGCAGTGAGTGACAAAGATCAGAATGAGACAGCGGTGACCAGGTGGTCCCCTGACTCAGTGGGTCGTCTAGTCAACAAACACAGTGAAATGCAAGGTAGTAAACAGTGAATCCTAACCAAAGTGGAAAAGGAAAGAAGAGGCTGGGCAAATTCCAAATAACACAAATTCTTGTGTTTATTTACATCTCTTTACTTTTAAAAAAAGGATGGAAATAAGCCAGGTCTGACTGGATCCAAGTAAACCTTGATCCCCCCTTTTAAATGGAGGGTTATCAAACCTCTAATCATCTTACTGTAAAAGCTCCAGATTAGTAAGCAGGAACATATGCTAGCTTTTTGTCCTTCAGAGAATTCTCTCAGACTCCGAATCCGTTTAGAAATTCCATGTTTTGAGTGGGAGGAGGCCGTTCTGAGTTGAGCACTGCAGTTCTTCCTGAGCTGAATGTGTTCAGGTTCCCTCCCACAGTGTAAAGACATGCAGGCTGGGGTAAGTGGCAACTGTAAATTGCGTGTAGGTGTGAATTTGTTGCTTTTCCAGGTCATGTAACGCCCCCATGATAGATTGGCAACCTGGCTGGGGTGGAAAGCCTATCACTCAGTGGGTTCTGGGAAAGGTTCCAGCATCCCTGAAAGCATGTGCAGGATAAAAAGAGGAGAGTGATGGATGCACCGTTTTGTTTAATCTGAGTGGTGTCAGCAGTTACCAAAAACAAAAAAAGTTTGGCTGATAAAATCACAATAATGACTCATTTAAATTAATGAGCTACAAAAAATTTTTTTAAATAAACAAATGAAAAAAATCTCTAACTTGACCCATCTTTCACCTCTTTTTCTCCACATGTCGCATCCCATGAGGCAGTTTAAGAATAGGGATTATTCCCAGACGCAGACATCCAAAACCCGCCCAATGTTTTCCCTGCAACTTAATGACAATATGCTGCACCCACTGCACCTTCCGTCCAAGTTCCTGTCAGCACACACTCCTCTTGTTGACATTCCCAAGAAATTTAAAGGCTCCGAGAGGTCCCACCCAAGAACCATTAACATCTGCAGCCTTGAAACAGTCACAATTTTATACTGAATATTTCGCAGCAAGACATAATTCACAGGGAAAATTAAAAAAAAACTGTAAACAAGTCAACTCCAGCCCACCGCTGACATGTTTGATGGGAGCACAGCATTTAAGCAGCTGGAAACGCTCCAAGCTGCAGCAATGGGGAAATACACTCATTCTCGCATTGTGCCGTATTTGATGGATGATTGGAATGCAGATGGGGAGTGTATATTATTTGAATCTCAAATAATCGGGCACAAAGCACATCCAAATGCTTAGAATTAAAAATATTGTTAGAATATCAGCAATGATTCATTATAATTTTTTGATGATTTACTGTTATTTTTTTTAGGTTTTCTATATCCAATTGTTGCATAACTAAGGGAAGAGTCCAGAAACAGTAATGGTTTCAGTTCAAACAAAATGGTTTTCTATGGTGAAATATTTCATTTTCTAAAAAGAAAAAACATGCTTTGATACAGGACTCATTCGGTGCCCTTTGAGTGCAAGGATAAGGTCGGTCGTTTGGTTTTTTTTCCATACCCTAAACCCTAACACAAGAGCAGCTGAGGCTTCAGGGATAGCCAGTTTCCAGCTGGGACATCTTCCATCTCTCTTCAAATGTTAGCTATCCACATTTTTCTGTCCTCCCTCAAATCTACCTCAGCTTTATCCTCCTCTTACAGCCTCATCCCCCCCTCCATCCACTCCACTCGTGCCTTTAGATCTCCTGACCCTCCATGACCCCCCAAATCTCCTCCATTTCCTCTCATCCAGTCTCTCCCTCTTCCACATTTTTCTCAACAAGAAGAATTTCTCATATTTCCCTGACGGCAACTGATGTGGGCTTCCCGAAAACCTCCTCCGTCAGCCTTTCCAACCCTTTGGTGAACCGCGCCGCCACCACTGTGGCAATTACAACACCAACACAACTTTCATTCTAGTTATCTCATCCAGTATTTTCCAAACGGTCAATTATTAACTTCTGCATGGAAACTGCTTGTGTTGTCCTTTTTATCTCGTTTCACGTTGTATAAACACTCCGCCATGTGTAGCCTGGGTCTGGGAGGATTACTAAACCACTAACACATGTCACGGGCTCCCACTTCATCCTTTTCCATTTAATACCTATGGCTATTGTTTGATGTACTCGTGCCGACTGAAGGGAGAGGCTCTATACTGTAGGTAAAGAACACACATTCCTCCTTGAGTGAGCACAGTTTTAAAGGAAACAAGGGCAGGTTAAAAAGAAAAAACAGCATTTATCCATCTACATTCTTCTGCAACAGGATTCAACTTGTTTAGAAGTTTCGCAAAGAAAAACATAACAAAAGTTGTCAGGAGAAATTTGTCAAAAAGTGGGGTGAGAGGTGTACAGCAGAGGAGCACATTCTGTAGCTGAAGGAGGTGCCTCTCTGTGGTGAAAGTAGAGTACAACATACCCCATAATAATGAATAAAAGGGCATAGTATCCTAGCAACAAGCAAAAAAAGGGAACCCAGCTTGCTCTGCAGTGTCCTCTGTTGCTCCTGGATCTTAAACCTGGCATCCTTGCAAAAGTTCCCTCAGCAACGCTCTCACAGACAGATTTTTTTGCCTTCCTCCGAACCCTCGCCCTGCAAAGTCCCCTTAAGATGCTATGTTGCACCCCAACAAGGGCACTTTCATCAAGTGCACATGCCATTTAACACTGTTACGTCTTCTAAAAAAAGGATTTAAGAGAGTGCCTCGGTTTATACGGTGCCTATCATACGCAGGGCTACGTGCCATGTATTTAAAAGAGTGGTGGGCAGAGATATAACACTGGATCCCAGTCTCCAAATCCTTTTAAGCCATCCTCTCCAAAAAACCCTCTTCCATGTTGCAGAGAGCCACAGCAGAGCTACAACATCAATGGTTTAATCCCCTTACATCTTTTGTTGACTGAGAGGAGATTTAGCAAGATACAGAGCGTACATGGTCAGAGATAACACACAGTAAAACATCTTTCAAAATTCCTCATGGCCGGCTTTTTTTTTTTTAATCTGCCCCTGATCATAATTACAAAATCTGATGGGCGCTCATGGAGACAGCCACGGGTCAGAGAGGATTCATCAAGCAGACAAGAAGGATTTTAAAGAGTAATTTTTTGGTGCATCTGTATAAGAGGAAAGGGATAAGATTTCTGCCAGCCTAATTTCAAACATCCATATGGCCTAGTGAAATAGCAATGTTATTGACTTGAACCATATCTCATCTGTTAGGGGTCACAAATGTGATCACAACACGATTTCATAATCAATTCAATGTTTGGCAATATCACAAATTCTAGTTTGGTGATTTTTCTCCACATATGTCAAGATATAGCTATACTTTGGACAATTCTAGCATATGTCTGATGTATATCAGCTTTTATAACATGGATTCAGCTCATATGTTAATTAAACTACCAATTTTTATTTATGTAATTATTATTTCATTCGGTGTTAAGTTTTGTTAGTGAGAGGACAAAGTTAGAGTTCGAGGAATAAAAAGCAGATGTTGACTTTTTTTTTTTATATATATATATATATATATATATATATATATATATATTCCTTGAAATAGCTACAATTCTTTTTGTTGAGAAAAATCGAAATAAAATCGGAATCATGAATCGAATCATGGCTTGGGTGCATGGTTACGTCCCTATTGGGTCATTGAATCATTGTATTGATGCGGATAGGTGTATTAGTCCGTCCCTGCTTATTCCGATATGTCTATTTAGATGGCGGGCTTGTTTTCTTTGTTGTCAGGAAAATTTTTATCTAGAATTATCCCGGAGTAAACAATGTCAAGTTTTTACTTTTGGAAAGCCTTGGAAAATCTGGATAAATATGAAGCCAGTGTGGCCGCACTTAACAACCCTGAACTATAGAGTTTATAAGTTTTATTTACCACTACAGTGCATGATCTGACAAAGAACTTTGCTGAAGCATGTTTTGCCTTAAAAAACAAAAAAGGTTTTGTTTAGGGTGCTTATTTCTCAGATGTTTTATAATCCAAACAAAAACAGTTATTGGGGCGGACTAACTACAACTTCGAGAAGTATTCAAAGTGTTGACCAATCTCTTAAAAATGCACCAATGCTGATTTCTCCCATGAGCAGCAGCCAAAGGAAATGGACTGGATATAACTGACAGTCATGTCATCTCCTCTCAGTGTGAGCAAAATATAACCGGCTCAGTTCGCCTCATCTGACGCCTACCCATCTCACAAGCGAAGTTAGACATCCATCTGGACAGAAACTGGCTGCAAACGGGGCAAGAGAGGGTGCCATCGTGACACTCTTACATCAAACTCAGTCTATTTTTCAGCTATCAATCTCCACCGCACCCCCCCTTTTGAAATCTAATCACAGCAGGAAACCAGAGCCAAGCAGCCTGTGTGTAATCAGACATTATCGAAACATCTGATCAACCCAAAAGAGGATCGGAGGGGAAACCCAGAAACATCTCCAGATATTTCGATAATGACACGGACATCACTGGCGGGTGGCAAGACCAAAACACAATTATCCTCCAATTCCATGATACAACCAGACAGATGAGACGATAAAATGCTTTTTGTATTTCTATCCCCGTCCCTCAGCTGCCAGTTATTGATTGAGCCTGACAAACTCCTTTTCTGTGAGCTTGCATTTTCATCTGATTATCAGCTTTCACAGAAGAGCTTTACATTTGTCACAGTCGGTGGAATCGAACGCTCAACACTTGGCTCGGTTCGGCTAAATAATGGACTGATCAGCCCATATAATCTGAAGTCCTGGTAATAACTTTCTGATGGGATTTCACGTGCTATCTGACTGTTGCTGAGAATCTGTCATGAGCAGTTGCAAGAAGAAAAAAAAAAAAATCTGATGTTTTGAACATATAATCCAAGATCTTTTTTTTTTTTTTTTTTTAAGAGTTTGCTCGAACGATTTTGCTCTATCCAACCTAAACAGAGTAGCTGATTCTTAATGTACCCAATTAAGTCCAAACTTCTAGTCAGACCAACAAGAAATAACACCATGCTGGTGACAAAAGGTTGCACTAACAGATGGCCTTAATGTAGAGTATTACCAGTAAGAAGGAGGAGGCCGGATACCACACACGCACCCCCACCCGAACTCCCCAACTTCTTCCACAGTATCCAGTTTCTGCATTCATCTCACATAATTCAATCTGATTGACTGTCATCAAAATCTTACTGCCTCTTCTCAGGGCAAAAGTAATGAGAGCAAGTTGAGAGAAATGGGTATCTCCGAGTCAATGCCAAACCAAAACAAAGTAGTTTTCATGGTTTTGGGACAAACTGGAGCAGAAAACTTGGTTTATTTTCTAATAACTCTGCAACTCAACTTCCACCATGTTGGAAAAATTTAACCAAACAAAAAAAAGCTGGAGTACCAGGGGCAGCGGCTGGTTTTCAGGGTCCAGAAGTCACAGAAAAGCTAAACGAAGACGGTAAAACATGAAGGAAACGTGTAAAATGTTTTATATGGAAAGTTAGTTCTAACCAGGTTTATTCATTTAATTCTGCCTTTAGAAAAAGGATGAAAATGTGTTTTCATAACAGAGGATTAATAATGATGTAATGTTTAATTACAAAACGCTTTGATTTGTTCTTATATGAATTGTTAAAGTTGATCAAATTTAAGTCTTTAAAGATGTTAAAATAAAACAAAAACAAGGAATTAAAATTCTAATTTATCTGAAATGTGAAATTTTATCAACTGAACTTAAAAAGGTAAAAAATAAAAAACCTCAAATTTATTAGAAATGATTGAAACAGAAAAATTAAAAACTATATTTGATTTAATTACTAACCAGTAACACACCAGTCAGCTGAGCTGGTTTATTAAAACCAGTCTGGTCTGGTAAAACCAGGAAGCAGCTGATCCAGAACCAGTCTGTTAAAGACCAGACTCTTCATGACTTCATAGACCAGAGGACCAGGTCCAGAACCAGGAGTAGAACTAGAACCAGAACCAGGTCCAGAACCAGGAGTAGGACCAGAACCAGGTCCAGAACCAGGAGTAGAACTAGAACCAGAACCAGGTCCAGAACCAGGACTAGGACCAGAACCAGG
>JAOXYM010000024.1:6369558-6384904 GCA_028567055.1 Leptatherina wallacei | reverse complement strand
AGAAGGGGGGGGGGGGGGGGGGGGGGGGGGGAGGGGAAATTCCAGAGGATGGAGCAACAGTGTTACAGACTGTAAAATTCATTCCAGATGCTTCAGCCGAATGTCAAAATTCCAAATTATCTCATCCATCTCAGTGGCCTGATGCCAGTTTCACTATTTTTTCCCCCTTTTTCTTTTTTTTTTTTTAATTCTTGCGCACCAGTTACGTAAACATGTCTGAGAAGCTGTTATCGTATCAGCAACAAAACAAGTGTTTCATAACTTTTTTTTATCACAATGGATTCTGCACAAATTCCAAACAAGGATGCGAGTTTCCCTGAAAGCCATATGGGACCCACTGAGAGCGGACACATTTTTAAAGCGGTCAAATGTTCAAGTAAGTCAATTTATAACCCTTAGACTAGAGGTTGGAGGAAGGTGACAGCACCCAGACCTCTGCTGACTCAAGTCTCCAATGTCACAGCAACCCAAACCAAAGAGCTGACAGGCAGAAAAATCCAGATCAACTCCTTGTTCCTCCCAGGCCTCGAAAGGAGCTGATGTGCTCCGTCTACGAGCTGCTGACTTCTGCCAACCTGGGACCGTTCTGCTGCTGAAGGTCATCCAGTATGTTGCATAGACACAATCAAACTGCTGATGGTGACTTTATGGCACTGCCCCAGATGAGTTTTTGTCACGGTGCCACCTGAACTCGCTTACTCTTTTGAACTCCCTCATGTCTGTCTCATCTGCATCCTAATCAGTTGTTTAGATCTAGTGCCATCTGACATGGAGCGCAGATCAATGAGGCCGTTGCCAGGGGGCGCGGTGCCTCTCAATAGAATCAACCTGAGTCAGTTAAAGGGCAGGCGGCCAACAGAGGACAAGCAAGACACACGGTGCAGTAAAACAAGAGTGCATTCAAGGTGAATTTAATCAAACACCATTTGGTTAAAAAATGGAACGGGTGCAGAGGAAGTCGTCTTAAAATGCAATGTTTCATCAAATAAAAATGCAAATGAATACTTGTATAATTTTAAAACAGGTTATAGTGGTGAAATCTGACCACTCTGATTTCAATACAGATTTTTTGCTTACATTATATTCCTAGCGATAACAAAGGCTACGAAAAAAAAAATGCAACTATCCAAAGTCACCTCACCCGATGGTTTGTGGATCCACACTTCGAATCCACAAATTCAGCCTTTTTTCATTGCCACCGAGTCACAAACACCTCATTACTGTCCATTTGACTTCAAATGGTGCCATTATTCATAAAGTGAACATCATGTTCCACTGACCCTTTAAAAAAGGACCTGTGCCATTTTTTAGGCCTCTGCTCAAAAATTCAATATCACTAATGCAACCACAAGGTCTATTTGGAGTCATAGTAAAATGGAACACGATGAGCACAATGAGGATGGCACATAGCACAAGTGAAAAACGTTCCAGGCTGGCCTAAAAAAAAAAAAAAAAAATGGATGAATATTAATATTGTACATGATGTTAACATTATCTTTGCAAAGGCCAATTCTGATAAAATGCAGCAGAACAAAATTAGAAAGCTTTTAATACAGACGGTTCAGGCAAGTCTCCAAAATTGGTCCCGCTTTTAAAAAAGGTTAAGGAAGGTATGCTAGACTCCACATAAAACTATATGGCATTACTGTTGGAGGTGTTCCTTCCTGTTGAAAGTGAGTTTTTCCTCTCTACTGTCACTCCGTGAAGGCTCAGGTCAGGGGACTGAATTGAGGAGAAGATTTGATGCATTCCAATGGTTTCCTTCATTTGGATTTTCTTTTCCCCAATAAAAAAAGATTTGAAGTCGTAACAATGGTTAAAAAAAAAAAAAAAAAAGGGTCTGAAATTAAAGGTTGCATGTCTTATTTGGTATTGCATATTTTAAGTCACAGAGAACAGGGAGCAGACGAAGCTGCCAAGCTGCAGCAGAATTAAACTGTAGGTGCAGAAATGTTCATTAAATCAGCATCATTCATAGGAAATGTTTGTCTAGAAAAATATCAGCTTATCACTTGAGTATGTGACAGGTGCATTTATCGTCTTGTTAAAAATAAACCACCTTCAAGTATAGTTTCCATATCTGTAGTGTTGTTCGAGTAGGTATAGTGTGACAGAAACAAACCCTCCAGCCCTTCCCTGGCCCCCTGGACACAGTTAACTAAGTCTTTTCATGTCCAAGTTTGAATGTTCTAGTTTCTTTAAGCTGGTTTTGACAATGGAAGGGAAAAAACTGCTCTTCTTCTCAAATACATATACTTTTTTCCAAATTGCAGAGCAAGTACTAGAAACACACACATAAAAGTAGTGACCTTCCCGAGGCTGGCATTATTCTGCACGGGTCAACCAGCATGGAGGGCGACCATGCCCAAACATATCCCCCTCCCCCCCCTTACATCTTAGTTCCCTCCGCTTCACTGACTCTGAGGCTAGGCGTGGGTGCCGTCCACTCGCCCCACTGATCATTGCCGTCGCCTTGGCAACTGAGCAGCCCAGCCCCTCCAGCGGCCCGCTGGCCAACGATCAGAAAGAAAAGAAGGACATCCACTTAGACCACAGATGTAAATGCAGAGGATGGGGGGGGGGGGGGGCGAAGTTTCCTCAACATGGAGGAGATGGATCGGTCAGAGGTGACCTCACAAACACAAAGCAGACACAACTTGTAGAGAAACTTATGGCTGTGATAAAAGTCCCCGCGTTGGTTCTCTGAGCAGAGCCTGCGTCCGTGTGAGCAAGACTCACGCTGGCTCCATAACCTCATTCTGTCGGCTGCGCGCTGCGCTGATGGGAACGAGAGGACAGCGGATCAGACGGCAGGTTTGCAGGACTCATGAGGGGGAAAAAAAAATGAGTTCAGATGGAGGGAGAGGAAGACTACAAGAACCTGGCAGCCAGGTAAGAAAACACATGAAGGCAAAGGTTCAAATAGTGACCTACGAGAAGGTTTCATTCATTCATCTTCCTGCTCCGCTCTCCGTGCAGCGTCACTCCTGCTGTGTCCCAAAGAGGAGTGAGACCCACTTCCTCTTTTGTTTATCCTGGAATGTGGGACGTCCTGACAAGCAGGCTTTTCATTGACAGTACGC
This sequence comes from Leptatherina wallacei, assembly GCA_028567055.1. Lineage (NCBI taxonomy): Eukaryota > Metazoa > Chordata > Actinopteri > Atheriniformes > Atherinidae > Leptatherina > Leptatherina wallacei. The sequence continues at coordinate 6,381,821 of JAOXYM010000024.1, read as the reverse complement.
AGCTGAGAGTTGCCCCCGTGGCCCTTTCTCTTAACCTCTCCTCTGTGTATCCATGGATGAGTGTTCCTGCTCCATTATCTGTGTTATCAGACCAACCAGGCCTCACAAAGATAGCCGGGAATGCCTGCCTGAGTCCAGGATAACTCTTAAACTGCAACTGATGAAATTTCAACTTGCAAGTTTTAACAAGATGTGCGTCTTAATTGCAGGGATTAGAATAATCTCAGGCCTTTCTTTTCCGGGTTTTGACTTTAGACGCGTTACCTATTTGTGAGAAAGACAATAATAATCAAAGAGAGGTTACACGGAAGCCTACTCAGCATCTTGGACCGTAAACCTGAGAGTGGACAAACAGGATATCAGCGACAGAAACATCCTATTCCGGTCCTGTTGGGCCTTTTTTAGATGTACAGACGCACAGATACAATGACTTGAAACAACAGGCGAGAGGAAAAACACCATTGTGCTGCTGACCCTTTGGATTCCTTTGAAACATGAAAGGAGCTCACATAAGAGTGTTTGGGTGTGACTGACTGAGGTTTATTTAAATCAAAACACAAATCAAGAAACTTGATTTTGATTCTCTTTCACAGAAAACTTCATAAACACACAGAACTTTAAACAGAGAATAAAAACAAGGAAGCTTGATCATCGACTGTAATCTTGATAAAAAATCTCACATGGAGAGGAATAGATAAGTATGAACCTTAAGGAACTGACTAATTGGTGTTGTTATGATGGTAAGCAACTGGGAGGGCTGGTTCTACAGTTTCGCTTTGAGCTTTTAGGTCATGTCACTCCCCAAGGGTAAAAGAAAAGGAAAATGAAAACAGAGCGAGACGAGCCTATAAATGAGAAAAGGAGCGGTTTGCGCTCGCTGCAGCGCCTCGTATATTGGGACATACCCGTAGAAAGACCAGGTGCTAATAACCCCGGTGTAAAAACACACCGTTTCATGACTTCTCGGTGAGTTAATTAGGACTAATTTGAACCTAATTTGGGCCTAAGTGGGTGAGTTTACAGTGTGAGTCACCAAAGTGACTTTACAGAAGACATGGGTTCTTAGGAACACGGCCATTTGCAACCTGAGCAAAGTCCATCATTTAAATGAACGCCTCGATGATGGATGGCAATCTCCTGTGAATCACTAACCAATCTGACTGGTTTCTGTGAGCAACGCACAGCTGAAGAGACCAACATACTGGGCGGTTACAAGGTCTGAAAAAAGAAAATATGAATTCAAACTAATCATGAAACGAACCGTGTCAAGCTTCTTCTTTTAAATGAGTTCTAACAGGAACTAATGACAAGACAGACAAAATATTCCCTTCTTTAGAGCTTCTTTAGTCTTTGGTCTGTGCTTTTTACCCCCCCCCCCCCTTCCACTGCTTTGTTCTCAGGGATTAACGCAACATTAGTCTTTAGCTCGCTAATTTCTTGCTTGTCAGGTAGTTGCTGCAGTTGCTTACAGGACGTGGTTCATTTTGTTTATGTAACAGCTGCAGTATGATCCACTCCCATCTCATTGCTGTCTGCCAGCTATGCCTCTATTGTTGTTTATACTGTACCAGGAGTTGAGTAAGGGATAATGCACCATGAGGTGTCCATTAGCAGGAAGCAATGACTGAAGAGAAAGCCGGAGCCCCGCGAGACCATTACTTTACATTATAAAATCAAACTGTTGCTTTTAGATGCTTTAAATATGTTTCCCCTGGTAACACCTGAGGCTTTGACGGAAACATTGTTGTTCCCAAAAGACTCCTGCGCGACAGAGAAAAGTTGTTCAACAAACAAGACGAACCTTGGACCGGATTTAGTAGAATAAGGGGATTATTCGTAGGCTGCTAAGCTCATAGGAAACCATTAGCTCAGCAAAAAGCCCGATATTATCTCAATTTTACCCATTTAAATCTGCCGTCTCAACAAACACACTCACGTTTTAATAATTCAGGAGCAAGTGACAGCAGCCTGAAACGGATAGCTCAAGATTACTTTAAAGATGTGTTCTCCATTCATTTTGAATGCTGAAGCATCATCACGGTGTAAAGAGCATTTTTAGTGCTGCATGGCTAATCTTGCTCTTCCTGTACATGGGACTCTGGCGACATGTTCTCGCAAAGGTCGGGCATAGAAATGGTTTGTCGTTTGTTAGAAGTGATCTAAAATTTTTCACTTGAATGAATAGAATGAACTTTGTAAGCTTTTACCAGATAAATCTGTTGGTTGAAGCCATTTTGCCACATAGAACAACATATAACATGTGGCGAAGGCAAAATTTTAAATAAACTTTGTATTTAATTTGATTATCTAATGAAAATAAGTTATTTTCCATGATATTATCACGTTTCATTGATACTTTTTAAGTGTAGACAAACACGAGCAGGCCCTGCCATTGCAAACGACACTAAAAACTTTATATAAATGCATAACAAGCTTCCTACAAATTTCAGTATCCATATTTCCAAGGATATCATTTCTTCTCATTTTTAAAATGCACCCAAGGAAAAAAAGTATATAAATTCATTAATCTATAAATGTATCAATTTATTGCCTGGCTCAAGGCCACGGTACACCTCTCAATGAATCTGTGCATCCAAAAGAAGCTCATTTCAGCATCTCACTTACCCTGCAAAGTTAAAAAACTTTGCAGCTCTATAACATCGGATCCCTGCACAGCCCTGAGCAACGCCGAATCCTGAACCCATCTTTTATTTACCACTTGTTTTATAACCCTACATAGTGGGCAAGTGTCAATACTTTATGAGGAGCAAAACCCGCAGCACAGTCAGGGATCTTACACGGATCTTAAAATGTAAATGCACAAGAAGCAAAATGTGTTGATGTCAGTCCACTTTGATAACTTCTCTCTCTATCAGAGTGGGAGAAATCGCATCCTTTGGCTTTCTCAAGAGCGCCTTTATCTACCGTCTTCCTGAAAGCCACTGTCAGCTAAAAGACCCGGGGAACATGTGAGGGTCTGCTAAAGGTCAACAAGCATTATTCCAAAGAGGATCTTTATCAGCTCATCTGGACAATGTCAAAAGCAGCATCCCCCACCACCCCCCAACCACCCCCCAATCTCGCTCGGCCACTTTGTTTTAACCTCATCCAGCTACAGTCAGTTGGTAAGGCACTGCGAAGCAAGCTTAATGCGAGCTCTCTGTGACAGCTTCATGTTTTTGTCGGCCTTTGACTGGAACTGGGTTTCATCCCCACAACCCAATCTGAAGCAGACTATGAGAAGCCCATTACTTTCAGGGTGCCAGTTATGAAACGCTGATTTATGTTATTTCTTCAGAACAGAAGTATTTACTCTCATCACACACTATGCTCAAGTAAAATACACAAAAGCAAGAGAGGAAGGGGGGGGGGGGTCCAACCGTGTCACTGCTTAAGAAATTCAATTAAGCAGACAGTGGGATGTCTCCAAAACCCAGCCTCCATTGAGCTCAATATGCTCCCTAACAGCTCCCTCTTCGCTCCCAAGGTTCCCAACCAACCCCTTGCCTCCATTCAGTCACTCCCCCAGCACCACCAAGGCCCCCTGGGATTCCCTCCATGCACTCCTCTCCCTTTACCTCCGAAAACCCAGGAATTTTATAGATTTAGCCAAGCTAATCAGATTGGAAAAGAAAGTTAAATTCAACAGGAAAGGTATGAAGTCCAAGCGTATAACTCAATTAACTTGTTTCATCCTCCTCCTCATATTCTATTTCTTCCTCTGTGTGTGTGTGTGTGTGTGTGTGTGTGTGTGTGTGTGTGTGTGTGTGTGTGTGTGTGTGTGTGTGTGTGTGTGTCTGGCAACCAGACAGATGCTGTTCATTTAGCACTCGAGTGGCAATCCTCGAGCTTGTCTCCTAAACGCCCAGGGGAGCCCATGGCATTTGGACAGCATTAAATAAAGCCACTCTAGACCTCACACCACGGGGAGATCTGACCTCACAACATGGTCACTCCACTCGGATTTCAACCAGTCAACTGAGCAAATCTGTGCCAGTTAAGACTATTTTCCTTCTGGTCTGGTGCGTGCAAGTCAATGTTTTTGAGAAAACAGTAAAACACCTGTTTGACTGAAAGGCTTCCACATCCAGACACCGAACATGTGTACCAGTTAGCTTTGTTATCGAATCCCATTTTAGGAAATGTCAAATATCTGTTCTCTTCTTTTCCTGCATAGAGTTGTTTTACAGTGATATAAAAAGGCAGCGTTGTGTTAGACAAAACAGCATCAATCTCATTAACGATACCTTGATTTTAACAATTATAACCCTTTCTTTTAAATGAAGCGGGCTTTTTCCATACTGGTGCATGGCTGTACATCTGCACATCTTTGTCAGTGACTAAAACATCTCAAGGGGACACACAATGGTCACACACGTCTAGCAAAGCAGCAGCTTTTAAAAAAGGCACTAGGCCACTGTAGACACAATAATGGTGATGTTGCATAATGAGAGCTGAAACTGCCCTATATGTTGAGTGTGCAAGCTTAAGCGCATGTTTGTGTCCATATCTGGATTAAGGTCTCCCTCGGCTCTTCCCTCGTGCATGCTACCACCTATATTTTGCTACCTGCACAGCTTTTTCGCAGCACTAAATTCCAGGAATGTCCAACGGACAGCATATGACCCGTGTGATGTGATTTGAAGCTCGCTTGGAGCTCCTACATGCTGTTGCTACTGCTGGTCTGTCCTTGTAAATCAGGGAAGAATAAATAAAAAAAAAAATGAAAAAAAAGTTGCAGCTAGATGGAGGATTTTTTTTCTCCCCCTCCTGTGAAACAGCATTTACTCCTCTTGCCAAACAGATCATGGTGAGCCTCTGTGCTAGCTGAACGGGGACTTAACGTCCTCGTGTTCCATCATTTCATCCCTGCGTGATGCTTCCAGCCGTGTATTTAGGTCTTACATGGACATCGATTTCTGGGCCTACGCCATGCATTTCACACAGGCCTAAAGGGACACGAGCGATTTTCAACTTCCAGAGACAGTAATGATAATCAGAGAGTGACCCCGAAAAAATTCAATTTGCCCGAGCCCCATCTAAAAGCTATTAAGTCCTCTCTTCCTTGAGAACCATGAGTGCAGTGACCTAAATCAGTGGAGACTGAGATGATGAGTTAGCTCAGGACTGGGCGGCCTCATAAAGGATGCTGTGTGTGCATTTATGTGTGTATATGTGCCATAATCACCCCAATTAAGACTTTACAGTGAGGTTAAGCCATGACCCCCCCCCCCCCCCCCCCCCCCATGTTAATCCTTCACAACCATTCAGATGAGCATATGTCGCTATGAAGGTCACAGCATACAGGGGGACTGTAATCTAAAAGTATATGGTGGACAATTTGTTAGTTTCAGCGGTCTGATTGGTGTAGAAGTCTAAATGCAAGATTACTCACCATTAAGTCCATTTGGGATGCTTCTGTGATGATGTGGCGCTGACAGGTCATCCATGGACCTCCTCATGGTGGGGCCCAGTTTACTGTTTTCTGAGGGCTTGTGTGTGTGGTTGTGATTGTGGTGATCTGGGCTACCAGCACTACCTGTACTGGACGTGCTACTGCCGTCTCCAACATCCCTGACCGTGCCGGTGCCTCCATTCAGGTTGGTCAAGCTGGACTGACTGTCTATGGAGCTCCTGGAGCCAGCTCCGTTCCTCTCCTCATCCAGCATGAGGATGATCTCCTTCAGTTCAGAGTTCTCCCTCAACACGGTGTCCTGGTTGGCCTCCAGCTCCTTCAGCTTCATCATGTAGGTGCCCACCTCCTTCCACATGGCACTGGCAGTGTAGCGGCCGAAACGCTGCCATTCCCGGGATAGCTTCTTGCCTTTCTGTCTGTCATCGTCCAGGAAGCAGCAAAGCTCCCGGAGCTCGTGGTTGTCATCCTGCAGCTTCTGGTTGATCTCCTTCAGACTCCGGATCTCGTGGAGGTGCACCTGCAGCCGCCGGTTGATGTCCTTCATCATGTTGCCATGCTCGATCATCAGATTCATCTTCTCGCTGTCAACCCTCCTTAATTTCCTGACCAGGTCGTCCTTGTTGCACCGCAGCAGCTCATCGTCCGTCAGCTGGCTCAGGTCATCCTTCGGCCCCTCGGACGGATTTTTAGCCATGACTTATCTGGGCTGAATCTCAGTTCTGAAGTGTTGTGGCTCAAAATCAACTAATAAAAAAAGCTTGTTTAACCTAACCTCAGCTGTGGGGTTGTGTTAAAATACGAATACATTGTCTCAAAAAAAAGGGAAAAAAAGAAAGAAATCTAAAAGTAACGTTGTGATGATTTTTCAACAGGCCGATAATAATATGAATGTGATGCGACGGCAAACCCCGCGTTAAACTGAATGGCCCCAGTAATCTGGTTCAAGAAAAACCTTACTGGATGTCGAAAACAATTGTTGGTACTCACATTCCGCCAGTAACTAACACCGGGAGATTTATATGGATATCAATTCACAGGAATTCCTATTCAGGTCCTTTTAGTCTCAGACGACGAGTCCAGTCAGCACAGCACACCGCGTCCTGGAGCTATGTGTGCCATCACTGGACATCACTCCACACAAATCATGGAAAAATATCAAAAATTAAACACAACAACCTGTAAGATTTATGCAAATTTAGCGCAAAAATAGCGAGTATTCGAGCAAACGTCCTCCTTTTTTCATCTCACTTTCCACCGGCGTCCGTCAACAACGATCCTCTTCGGGTAAACCTCTTTACTGAGATGGTATGTTGGTGGACGGAGGGCTCTATCCCTTCCACCCAGCCTGCTCGGAATTACCAGCCCAATTACCAGCGAACCCCCCTCCTTCTTGTCCAAACACTCGGGTTTGAAATCATTCAAGAGGATTTGGCTCAAGACGGCCAATCAAGACGTGGGAGAGAAGTGGGCTGCAGGTAGATGAAAAGTGCGCTGAAGCCTCACAGGGTGCAGGATCAGCCCTCTTAAAGCGACAGTACGACGCGTTCAGGGCGCCAGAGAAAACACTGGAAATATTAATTTTGAAATAAAATAACACCAAATATTTAATATCCTAAAACAATACAGAGGTTTTTGTTTAAACCATCTAATTTATCCATGATTAAAAGTTTAAGCAAGAACTAAAGTGTTTGCTCATCTTAAATGGTTGCGGCTGTGTAGGCTAATTATCTGACAAAGTGGTCTAGATTAAATCTACATTAATTCATATAAAGCAACCTTAAAGGATTAAAATAACTACCCACTAACTTTAATTTCAACAAATATAGAAAACAAACATTTCAAACGTAATTTAAGTGGGTGAAAGCTGTGGACGGGGACAGTTGCGTTGTTGAGATTGCTTTATTATGACCACAGCGCCCCCATGTGTAGCCTACTGCTAGTGATGTTCAACACAGCACAGAAAATACAGAGACGTTACATGTATTGATGCAGTTTATTTTAATTTGCAAAAAAAGAAAAAACGTCTCATCAGACATTACATATGTTATTGGCACAGGTTCAAGGAAAATTAAAGCTTTTTCCAAAAATTAAACTAAGGTGAAAATACACTTTTCAATACCAACATTATTTTTTATTAATTAAGGGCATGAGAAAAAGGAGGTTTGCAAAATTTGTAGTTTTACTTCACTCATAGTTTTTGGATCAATATGATTTTTTTTTATGTTTCAGTGTTTTAAACCTCTTAGTTTTTGTAATTCCTGGGTTTGACAGTGCAAACAACTCCACTCTTTGGTCTCAGTGTCCCGGTGTCCAGGATGTCAAAGGTCTGTCCGGGGACAAGGGTGAACTCGAACCTCTGGAGCAGCTTGACCATCACCACTTTAGCCTCAATCTGAAATCAAACCATGGCCGACTGAGCTCACTCAGTTTTTATATGTGTTGTGGAACAATGTACTGATAATTATGTCCCACCCACCTGAGAAAAGTTCTGTCCCAGGCATGAGCGCGGACCGAGGGAAAAGGGGTAGTAGCAGTAGTAAGGCCTTGGAAAAGAAGGGGAAAAAACAGAGATAAAAGTCATTGCTTTTATTTCTTTTTAACTGGCACTGTATGCCAGGTCTGGCATGTGAGACTAAAAGTAAAAAACTGACTTTTGGTTAAAAAAAATGTTTTCTACTTACTTGGGAGCACCTGGGTGAAATCTGTCTGGATCAAATGTTAGTGGGTCCTTGAAGAATTTTTCCATCCTTCCAGTCACATAAGAGCTTAACTGAATATCAGAATAAATGATATCACTTTGAGAGCAGGTAAGATTTGTTATACATATAAATCAAAACACCTGTTTTTTTGTCTGAAAGCTTAACTGATACTCACTATACAGCTGACTCCCCCGGGTATGTGGACACCATTAATAACCATGTCTTCCAGAATGTCACGGGATGTCCCTGGACCAGGGGGGTACATCCTCAGAGTCTCTTTTAACACCTGGGATAACAATGCAAAGTTCAAATACAGAATTAGCCATTTACACAAAGAATCAACACATTAATAAAAACATGTTTAAGAAGAAGCAAGTGAAAGGGACAGTGGCAAATACCTGTGAGAGGTAAATCAATTTGCCGAGGTCATCATTGCTTATGTCCTGTTTCATCCCAATGACGTCATCCACCTCTTTCTTTGCTCTGAAAAATAAAAACATTACTTAAGAAACCGCCGTTCAGCAGCTGCATGACAAACCTATCATGCAATGCATTGATGGTTCTTACTTCTCCAGGATTTCAGGATGTCTTCCAAGCTCCATGAGACAAAAAGCTAGCTGATTGGCTGTTGGTTCTTTTCCTGAAATGGTACAATTTTACCAATCAGAGCATCACGTTCAAAAGAATTTACATTAAAGGGGCTGAATTTGTTCTCATTAAACTGAAAAAGTGGTAATCTCATGAAGAGATCCTATAATAATCAGCGTCAATAAAAATAATCATCATGATTAGACTTTTTATTTGTTGCATAACAAACTAAAAGTAATATGAATTTTCAGGCCATCATATTATTTGATCAAAATGACATGTAGACCCATTTGAAGGTGCAATGTATTTTCAAACAGTGAAATGACATTTACACTATATAACAGTATAATATTAAAGCTTCCTATTCAATTCTGTGGCAATTTTCAAAAAATCTCCCTTGAGAATTTAACATCATCCATCATTCTTTCAATTTTCCAAGGCGATAATGATGGAAAATTTACACACAGCATGATGTTGCCACCACCATGCTTTACTGTACGGATGGTGTAGAAATCAACTATTGTCCCATTTTAGCAATATATATATATATATATATACACATTCAATGGGCATAATACATATAAATATATGCATATGTACGGTATAGATTAATTTAAATTCAGAATGGAAGGCAACAAATACCCACAGGCTGATACATTTCAACATTACATGTCCATGAGGATACAAGCAGAAACATCAAGCTTACCTCCAATGTGACAAAATTGTCCAACAAAATCTCCTCATCTTCTTCAGTCATGTTTTCCTCTAATACAATGGGAAAGTGCAGAAGTAAGGCATTTTAATCTCTGAAACCAAAGTATTCCACACCTATACATTGAGGTGTGAAAATGAAAACACATTGAGTCATTTTACCACCTGTTCATTCATTCATTCATTCATTCATTCATTCATTCATTCATTCATTCATTCATTCATTCGTTTTCTGTACCGCTTAATCCATTTCAGGGTTGCGGGTGGGCTGGAGCCTATCCCAGCAATTATCAGGCGAATAATAATGAATACCAATAATGAATGTTTATGAAGAACAAGCCGTAAAGACCTACATGTAGCGTGACTGAGATAACTATGTTCTATCATATTTTTTTTGTTATATTTCCACCCTTTTGTAATATAACCTGCAGCAGCAGTCTTGATGATCATTGTGAGGATGTCTTTGGGGACATCTTCGCCGTTCTGCATGGCCATCTTTCTTTTTTGGATCCACTGAGCTCCAGTTGTACGTAGCAGGTGACATGCTTCCCTCACTTCCTTAATGAAAGCTCTGTTCTTTGGTTTAAACTGGAATTACAAAATTAAAAATGTCACATTACAGTTGACAAGGTTTCAATGTGCACAATCCAAATGAAAGAAACCCCAGTATTACCTTAAATAAAATGTCTCTAACATAGCACACTGTCCCTTTCAGACAAATATCAACGGCTTTAGGGAAAGGTGAGCTATAAGTCAGGAGGTCTAAATCCACACCAAAAGCAACCTGAAAGTTATTAACGAAACAAGTACACATTAATGATTATTAAGATGTTAAAACATGGTTAGAAATGTTGTGTTTTCATAACAATGAAATAAAAATGTTGGATGAAAGCTACTGTGGAGGAAGCTGGAAAAGTGACTTTACCTTGGCAATAACATCCATCGTAACACAGTTAAGAAGATGCAGCATGTTTGTCTCAGTGTTATTATCAGCGATCTCTCCAAGTTTATCCATCAGTTTATCTGCTCTCTCATTAAAAGTCCCCATTAGACCTCTTAGATACCTGGAAGGAATGATCCTCTCAGACAAAGTGACAGCACATAAAAATCAAACAGACTTTGGGCAGAAACATAAAGATTCCAAAACCTGAACAGGATCTACAATTACTTAAAAGACGTCATACAACCTCTGGTTACTTTATTAGATACACTGAACTCATTGCCATGTTTGAAGAACCAGTTGGAGATGATCTGAGTTTTGTGACATGGTGCATTAACCTCCTGGCCCAAAATATCCTCCACACCATCACACCACCAGCAGCCTGAACTGTTAATACAAGGCAGGATGGATCCATGTTTTCATGTTATTTACACCAGATTCTGATCCTACCGTCTGAATGTTGCAGCTGAAAGGGAGACTAATCAGACCAGGCAACATTTTTCCATCTTCTATTGTCTGGTTCTGGTGAGCCTGTGTGAATTGTAGCCTCGGTTTCCTGTTCTTAGCTGACAGGAGAGGCACCAGGTGTAGTCTTCTGCTACGATTTGAGCTGCTTTGGGCATTTGTGACTGGCTGCTTATCTATTGTGTTGACAACTAATCGAACAGTTGTACCTAATAAAGTGGCCAGCAGGAGTATTTTCATAAAAATTAAAATATAAAAAAGAGTAACAAACAAGTTGCTAAATGCAGGGTCCACCATCCTCCTCTGTTTGTACCACAGCTCGTGATCCCGTGCTGTTATAAGGCCATTGCCAAAAAACCTGAGGAAGCAAAAGGCAGGAAAATACTCTAAGAGGGACGTATGTAAGCTGACATCACCAACATGATCCTCTGTAATATCACTGGAACAGTCTGACAACATGAATATTATTATTATTATTTTTTTTTAAATTATTATTAAGGTATAATTTAGTATGACAATCTGATAACTACCTTTCTCCAAACAGGTTGAAGAGTTTCTTGTAGACCAGCCTGTCCTTAGCGTACTTTGGGGACATTAAGATTTCCTGAAACCAAAAGCATTAGAACAATAAACAATTAAATACAAGAGTTTGAAACATTGAATATATTTCAGATGTCTCCCGTATAGTTTATGTGTGCATTTTCGCACTGTTCTGGTAATACTTGTGCAACAGGTGTTTACCTTGGTTGCCTCTGGACAGGAGACACACACACTGACATGATGCATAATGTTAATCGTGTAAACCGGTCCGTAAGTCTCGGTCCTGTAAATGAGACGTTCAAAATCGGTCTAGTTAAAATAAAACTGGAGATTAATTCTTCTTAATGGTACAATGTTTGACATGTAAAGATAGATTATCATGGAAGCACAAAACTATCACCCGACAAAAAACTCGTTTTTATCTCTGAACTCACCACTCCAGAAATTTCTCGTGCACCACGTCGTCATTTTTCATTATTTTCGAAATCGTCGCTGCATGTCCCAGTAAGAAACGGGGGAGAAAATCGGAGGGTCAGTGATGACGTCGTATTTTAGGACAGTAACATATGTCTCACCTGTCTCTCGGTGGCCCGGGTATGTGGTCGTATTTCATATGAATGTACTTTATATACAAGCAGTAACAGAGAAAAGCTGCGACAAGAATAAAAAAGGGAATTATAAGCACTTTAGCACACAAACTCAAAAGTAAAAGGAAGACGGCCATGTTGGTAAAAGTAAGGCTAGAATGGACAACTGCCTGTTTAACCCTTTCATGCACGTGCACCACAGTGGACAACTATGGCTGGGCTGTTTTTTATGCATGAGTGGTGTAGATATTATTAATCTAAAGTGTAGCAAGTAGATATTATTAATCTAAGTGTAGCATATAGTATGAAGTATAAGC
>JAOXYM010000024.1:6334475-6355840 GCA_028567055.1 Leptatherina wallacei | reverse complement strand
CATTACAATTTACAGAAGTAATGAGTAACTGGTAACTAATTACTTTTTTTGAGTAACTACCCCAACACTGATTACTAACATATCTCAACAATTGGTGGACAATTGAGTTATATTCCTTTGTCCCAATGGTCCTATATGTTTTCCATCTAAAGGGTTAGGGATGAGACTAAAGGGTTATGTTTTAGGGGTCAGAGTAGGTTTATATTTGTCATCTTAAAGCCAATGCAGTTAAAACACAATTTTACTCTTAGGACTTGTCATTTTTGCTAGAAAATGTTCAAGATAGCATCACAACATTTGACAGTGACATGGAAATCAAGAATAAAAGAAGCATGCCAATCTATGCTCACTGAATCCATACAAGCAGCAATCCTATTGGTGAAAAGTGTCAGGCCATGCTAAATAGTGTTTAATTGGAAATCAGGGAAGTATCTATCAAAGTAACTGTAGTGTTTCAGTAACCTGTACTCGTTGAATTACAACCACCTAATCCTGGCACTTTAATCAATCACTGTGTGTTGACTTCTGGTCTTAGGGTCACTATCATTATTCTAGCCTGTCTCATAACAGCTTTCTTGTACTTTTTTGTCCAAACCAACTTTGCGAGTAATTTTACATCAATCTGGGCCTTTTGTTTTCACTTCTTAACTATTGAACACTGCGTACAACATTCAAGTAGCATCCATGCAAAAATGGGTTTTACACGCCTTATGGCTGATTATATAGAATCTAATCTTAGTTCTGTTGACATGCACTCCACAGCTGCAGCTGTATTTTCATACTCATATGAACTCCTCAAAGAGATGGAGCAGGTCAGTTCTCACAACAACTACGTCACACTCAGGCCAAAACTAGATAGTCATGATCAAAGACATTTTGCAGCGTTCCATATTGTACAACACCATTGTTCTGTAGTGCTATAAATCCATTGCACCCTTGTTTATTTAGGGACTACACATCAATTCAGTTAAGAAGTAATTTCACAATGGAGCTGAAAATAAACTATAAAGATGCTCAAAGAGTACCTGAATATCTAGATTCCTTCGCGCTGATTGAGTTAGAGCTACATGATCCAGTTTAGTTTAAATAGGAGGCTAGAAAATCTGCTAGTTGATTTTAAAGTAAGCTATGGCATGAAAATGTGGAGAAATGTATCTTGTAACCAGTCTTATTTTATATAGGAGGATATAAGAATGAAGAGAAACAGATGTTTTTGACTTTGACTTTGAGAGGAACACAACAATTTCCTTTCTTATTATATGGCCCGCCTAATGAAGTTTTAAAATAATTCTGAAAGAAATAGTAAACGCTACAATACAATAAAAAAAACTTGTTGGACATGATGTGGTGCATGTATCATGTAAAGCATTTGAACATCTGATTTGATTTCACTGTTTATTTTTCTTTTCCGGCTATCTCTTGGATGGACGTTGCATTTTGAGATTAGTCTTGTTGATCATCCCAGAACAAGGCCCACCTCTGTGTCAAGCTGGCCAAAGAATGGGATAATTCAAGCTCCAGATAATCCATAAGATCCTTAGATCGTCTGGCATTCTTATATAGGTGGAGCTGCTAAAGCATGCGTTATGTGTATAAGCGTTGTGTTAGCTGTGTGTGAGTACGTCTATAATGGCTTCACTTCAGCCTCTGTGAATTTTACGTTTGTTTGTGTGGAGCTGTTTTCCTTGCAAGTGATCGCTGTGGGGGGTTGGGGGTCAATGCAGCCTGTAACGGGAGCAGCCAGGCACTTGAAGGGCCATGCTGTTTGGAGGTCAACTAGCCACAGTACACCCATAGGAAATCTCATGTTCCTGCCAGCCTGCAAAAGTAAACAGTTTCTGTAGCCACCAAGAGCTGGCACCAGGCCTAGGCCACCAGCGGTATAACTAAAAGGAATGAATCCTAAAACACACTCACTCCCCAAACATGAAGATACACGGCAAAGCCAGCATTAAGACATTTGAATGGTCTTGTCACCTTTCTTTTTGTTTGTGTATGCAAAAACATTCCCACTCCATAAAGGTGATTTGGGTCAGCTTGAACTTCTGTGTAACCACAGCACACGCCCTCCATAAGCTGTGAAGAGAATTTACCCACTTTTTAAATGCAATCTACCCCAAAAAGTCCAACTTCATTCAATATGACAGATAACATCTCTTAGCCGTAGTGTTTAACATTTTTAAACCTCCCGTCTCTTTTATGTTTCCCCTTCCTCTCAGCTGCTCTCTCTTCTGTTTTCCCTGCCCGAGCTTTCTCCTCTGTCTACACATCTGCGGTTATTTATCTGTTATTCTGTGGCAGCAATGTGGTCAACATGTGTCTGGCTTCCCTCCACAATGTACTCATCTGTAGTCTACTAAGGAACCACTGGGGGACCTACCAAGCTCCGTTCATTTGATGGCAAAAATGCACCATGGGAACAGATAAACACATCATTAGTGCATCCCTGTTTTATTGTGCCCCACTTTTGGCCCTAATGTTTTATTACTAATGCATTTCCATGTTTTCCACCTGTCCTTTGGGTTCAAGAAAACTGGAGAATAACAGACATAGTGACCGACTGGAATTATAGAGTATCTGAGAGTGCTATTCAGATTGCCTAAGCCTATGGATTTGCATTGCTCTGACCTTTAAACCTTTAATCTCAGTGTAATTTAATCCGGAAAGACTATAGCCTCAGGCAACATTGTAGCAGGCATACATCAACCTAGAAACCATGACAATGTCAGCAGTAAGTAGAAGCATAAAAGGGCTTAAGAGGTAACAACTCACAGTCTATTTTATTCTAGCTTGTCAACTAGAGCATTTAATTTATGTTTTTTTTTTTCATATCCAACCTTTGCAGAAGATTTTAGCCAATAATCTTTTTGTGTGTCTTTTAAAACTTTGGGCCTAAACCCCAACTGAAACTGAAATTTGAGAAAATGTGTTTCGTTTTGGGGGGCAATTGCAACACATTGGTAAATGCAGATGGATCAGCTCAATCCATGTGGTAAAACCAAGGCTCAACTGGTTATAGAGTGATAAAAAAAAAAAAAGGTCTGATTGTCGTAGACTGAAACAGAAACCACACTCTCGGCTGCTTTGAAAAGAAACGATACCCAGCTGAGATCAGGATCTGTTTCAATGTGGAAAATTTTGTTTTTGACTAGAAACATTATGGCCGCTTTCTCATTACTTCTCATGAAAACAGGCACAGACTTACAAAACCACAAAAGGTGTTTACAGATTACGAAGCATTTCAGCCTCCACCGGCTCTGCTTAGTGGACAGGACTCGTAACATTATCCAGGGGCCTTCCTTTCACGTCTGACTTTGTATTTGATTATGAACGCACTTTTCAAGGGAATAAACAACACTTCCAGGAGTACTTTGGCATCGGAAAATGCACAAATTTGCCTTCCTCCTGGGAGTTTAAGTTGTTTTTACAGCATGTTGCCCTACAGCACTGTGCTTTACTTGGCTCCAATACATAGTATCTGAAGTGTGGAAAAAGAGACGACACATTAAAAAGTCAGATGATGAATGCAAGGTCTTTATATATTTATATATATATTTATATATATATATATATTTCTTCAGTATAATTGCAACAACATATTCATAGAGCACTGCAGTCCAACAAAGAATGAAACACAGACACCTGTTGTTGCTGCATGAAGTGATATGAGGCAAGAGGTTTCCCTTTGTTAATGTGTGCCTTCATTTTTTTTCCAATCTGATTAGTGCACCATGTTGAATATAGTCATTTCAAAGCTTCGGTAAACTTAAAAAAAAAAAAGAGAGAAAACTGACAAATAAATACTGTACAACACCATATATGTAATACTAGAATCAGAAATCACAAAAAGATCATGCTTTTCTCAACATTTATATGTATATTATGCACCTTCATGTAACAACGCAGCATTTCTGGCGAGCTTCCCTTCACTTTTATCAGCATTATTGGCAAAAATAAAGTGCCTTCCTTTAAAATTGGTGATTCCAAAACCAAACACATATTTGCATCTGGATGCAGAATTCCTGAACAGAGGTTTGGAGCAAATATCCACAGAACTAGACTGGAGAGAAAAGACATATCCTGGATTCACGCATTAGGTCTGTGATATATGAATAAGTGAGGTGCAGCATTTTCAATCTCATGCACCACATAGAATGACAAAATCCTGAAATATTTGGTAGTGCCAACTCATTGCTGTTGCCAGTAGCAATATCCTGCATCAGCCAGGGTATCAGCCACCGACTTAGTTAGGAAGGATTGTCCTTTCTATCCGATCAAATTCTGTACATAAACCCAAAGACCATAAACTGACAGCTTGAAAGCAACATGTTTCTGCCACACAATCAGCAACTGTTCAGTCATAAGGGTTCCTACTGGTTTCTGAAAGCGCGCAAAAGCATTATCTGTTCATCACTTCCAATCTGGATTACACAGCCAGTACACTTCCATTAATCTTTACTCCAAAACACTTTGTGCAAGATCCAGAACGCTGACGAGGTAAATGAACAAATTTGTTTGTCATGGTCAGTTAGTCCCCCTGAGAACATTGTAGAGACACATCTATGAGCACGATCTAATCACGGTAGAACTTTTCCCCCCCCTACATTTGCACTGTAGAGACATGGAGGCTGGATTTACACTGGCACCAACAATCAGATTTTTTTTCTTTCTTTTTTTAAATCTCTTTGGCACCCAGATCATACATTTTCCTGGCTGTGAAAGAAAAAACTTGAGGAAACACATTAAGTCAATCTGTGTGGAAAAACACATCAAATCAGATGTGCCTATTTTTCTGTATCATTACTGCTTGAGGGCAATTCTCATTATACTCCCAGGCAAGATTGACAAGGACAATAAAATGTTTTAACATCCTTTTAGCTTTGCCTTGTGATTGACATCCCCAATTCCACAACGATTTGCATTTGTAGCCATTAAAAGCAGTGGCTGAAATGTACATCATAGTGAAAGCTTGTGCAGGGCTGGATTGGTCATTTTACATACTGGGCATTTTCCTGAAGAACCAATACAAAATTTTCCTGTGATTTCTTTTTTTTTTTTTTGCCAAAGCCTGTAAGTTTGTCTTCTGTACTATTATGTCATAAGGTGGAGCAATAAAGTATCTCGCACCATTCTCAAAGTAACAAACTCCAACAAGGGTTCGAGGAAGAAACTAATCAGAATTTGGTTACTTTGTAAATGAATCTGACGTTGTGCAAAAATCTCAACTCCAATTCCCAATCAGAGTGCAGTCAATGCTAACCAATACCTGCTTCACAATAGATCTGGGGAGTTGAGCTTTTATCATCAGCAACAAATTAAGAATGACAGAGAAAGATTCTCTTATTGAGCATGATCCAGAAGACCAACAGGTGCAGAAATGGGTGGACAGAGCAGCAGTTTGACAAACTTTAACTCCCGAAAAAGATGCAAAGTGATAAAAACACCAGTGATTTTCTTTTTTCCATCTCAGTCCAGCCCTGCGCATGAAGTATGGTTTGGATCTAGTCATGTCTTGTTCCCCTTAAATCCTTTGTAAAGCCTGAGGGATTTATTGTAGCAGCATAGTTAGATTATTCATCTGATGGACTCTGCCCACTCCTGTGTTTGTTTCCTCCAAATAACCAGCCAATATTCATTTACTACTTCCTACTGTAAAACCTACAGAAAGCATGATCAAGATGTAGACTTTATGTTGCTACTGTCAACCACAAGAGCTCCAGAACAACATAACAAAAGCCAGTAGGTAGACATCATGCTTACATGCACCCAGGAGAGTGGAGTGAATATGAAGAGTTTGATGTAATGCCAGATGTGTAAGAGGTCAGCAAGCAATGGGACAACAATCCTTTTTTTTCTTTATGTCCATTCATTCAAATCAGTTAGTTTAGCTCAAAATCAGGACAACATTCCCAATCCTAATTTGAGACTATCAGACTGCACCATAATTGTGAAACCCAAATGAGTAGTTTTTTTTATGTTTAATAGCTGAGGGGTTGTTTTTAAGTGTTATTTTATGATACTGAAGATAAGCTGTCTTCTCTCAAATTAGGACTGGGCCCTGTGAGTCTCTGATAGAAGCAGCAGTTTTGGCTGTGGTCCCTCAGTACTCCCTGGCCTCCTCCAGTTCATTCATGAACACATCTTCATGGGGGTTCTCAGGGCAGTTCAATCCGTTATTGGGTGGCCGCACCGCGTGGAAGCGACTCCAGTCTCCTTTGCACAGGATCCAAGGCAGCACGTCCACTTTGAAGTGCAGCTCATGTGAGAACTCTGTGCTGATCAGGTTAGGCGTGCCTGCGCCTTTCCCCCGTGTGATCAGCCGCCCGCGGTCGTCGTAACAACAGTGCTGCGCCGCGAGAGTCGAGGAGTCGCTGGAAAGCGCCGAGCGGATGCAGCTGCGGGCTGAAGGCTTGTAGATGTCCAGCCGCTCTTTGGGGCTGCTGGCGTCACGCCAGCGGAACGGGCGCTTGTGAGTGTCATCGTAGACGCTGACCACGGTGTACGCCACTTCTGATGGGTAAGAGCAGGGGCAGCTGGGAAGCTCAGACAAAACCTGGTGGAGGTACCGCTGAAGGAAGTCACTCTTGCAGTTGAGCCATTTCTCACAGCTGTCCACATCTGCAGTGAAAGAGGACAAGCATGAGTCATTTTCTTTGTATTAATAAACATCTAAACAACTTTTCTGAGCCGGGACAATTGGCATAATTTAAGTTAAACTAAAAATCTCACCTGTCCCAAATGGCTCTGTGCCATTCTCCATTTCGAAGGGAAAAGGTTCTACTACAGTGTTGACATCTCCTGCAAAGAGTAGAGCCATAAATCAACTTTAGATTAGACACTACATGAGCAACCAGACTAAATATCTCAATATTCTGTCTAGTAATTATTATTCTTAGGTATATGTAATATCTCACCAGGGCAAGGCTCCAGGTCACACTTAGAAGCTTCTGTCAGAGTGCAGGAGTAGCCACAGGACTTCGTTCTTTTCCTCTCGCCGTGTCCACATGTCACCGAGCAGGGAGACCAAGGAGTCCATTCATCTGTGTCTTTCTCTGTGGGAAGGTAAAAATGTAAATAATCCTTGACTAAAACGCAACATAAGCTTGTGATTCATTCCACATGGATCAAAATCCCTGTTTTCCTTCTTTTTTCAACAAACAAATACTGCATTTATGAGGCGTTCAAATGATCATTATTGCCATACAAGCACAGGGGAAGAGTGGTAGTTGTACTGGATTTTATGAAGTAATTTGATTTGTTTACAGATGTTAAAAAACAACAAGGTCTAATCAAAAACAAGCTTTCAAAGTTCCCTTAATGTTTCAGTCTGTATACAAATGACAATTTTCTCCTGTTTTAACCTTTCTCATGCAAACCCATGATCTTTCCAAGCAGGCTTCAGTAAAATTAAAGGGAGAGAAGCTGCACTGTGGCTGTCCGCCTCTGCACCACATTTCCTTTGTGGTGTTAATAACACTGAAAACAAGTTATTCTTGATTAAAGGCGAGGTGGGTGCAGAAATACCAGCTTGGGTGTAGCGAGAACCTAATTTGACTTTGTGGGCAGTGCCAGCTTGCTATGTGGCCATACGAGTATGAGGTCTCAGGAGAATCATAATTACAGAAGAAGCTAAGGTTAGCATCCTTGATTTATGTTTACCAAGTCTTTAGATGTAACCGCTTAATGGGCATTGTTGACCTTTGTTGACTCGTCTGTATGCACAAAAGTCAAACGGATAAATGTACAGAAGTTTTTAATCTATGGGAAATTTCTTTGAAGAATGAGAACTTCTTGCTCTGCTGACTCCATGACTGTGCACTTATTTTTTCTCTCTCTCTCTCAGTAACAATGTACATCTCACCTCTCTGTTTTCTCTCATTATATACTATATTTATCACTGAATAAGTTGTCTGTGCAGCACTGAGACACAACACAAGTTATGAAGCCCCCTTAAACCCCTTCAGAATTCTTGAACTCGCTCAAAAGACTGAGCCGCAAAGGGCAGCGAGGGCCGCCAGGGTCTAAGGGGGGGGCAAGGGGTCCCGGGGAAGGATGAAAGAGCCGGCCAAATGGCCCCTGTCATTCTGTGTTCCCAATCTGCCCTCTAATTGTCCTGCAAGCAGAGGGATGTTTTGTCCCGGGAAATAGTGCCGGCCTCACGCTGCCATTAGCGAGCGCATTGGACCCATCTTCAAAAGGCGGGCCTCTGCGACCAGCACTACCAGTGTCGACTTCAAAGTACCCATAACCCACAATGTCCTCATGGTCGAGTGCTCATGCTGCCTCGCATGCTGGCATCATTTGGCTCTCTGTGACTGTGAAGACAGTTATCAAGCAGCCTCTATACGCCTCTTCTGATTTTCCTGCATTAATTCTCCCTATCCATCCTTTCATGAGCCGCTTTGATCATTTTCTCTATTTTAGATGATAAATTAAACTATTTTGATTCCATAATTTTCTGCATTGCCTTTTAATTTCTGTGAAAATGTCTGATGAAGTCATATCTGAAAGAACTGTTTTTACAAACAGACAAAGAATGTGCCACTTGGCAAAACCTACCGTAGTAGCTCTGCATTGGATCCCAGCCTTCGTTCCAACGAGGATCCCAGTCTCCGCCTACCCCACTGGGTAA
The DNA here is from genome assembly GCA_028567055.1 of Leptatherina wallacei. Lineage (NCBI taxonomy): Eukaryota > Metazoa > Chordata > Actinopteri > Atheriniformes > Atherinidae > Leptatherina > Leptatherina wallacei. Next base: position 6,347,208 of record JAOXYM010000024.1, on the reverse strand, counting down.
GGGCTCTTCGCTTCCGTAATCCAAAGAGTAATCTTCCTCCCCCTCGTCCTCGCCGGTTTCCTCTACACCTGAGCGGTTGTTGCTGTCCTCGCTGGAATCTGTGTCGGTGTAGCTCCAAAAGAGGGGCCAGAAGAGCTTCTTGCCTCCAAGCCAATCTACAGTGGAAGAGGGGGAGGAGGAGGGTAGCCAGTCTTTTTCGCTGGCCAGATCCATCTCTACCTCCATCTGAGGGTCGTCGACCACTTCTATGGTTACCTACGCAGGACAAATGCAGAGCTAGTTCACCCATACTGTTAATTTGAAAGTGGAGAGCATTAAAATGAGCAAATTGAAAAGCTTGAATGACTTCTTAATGATCTGTAGAAGAGAATGACAAACAACAAGCAACTGAGCAGTTCGTCTGTGCTGCATTATGTCTGCTTTTGTAGTAAAATGTATTCAGAGAATACATTTTTTGCAGCTTTAGCGCTTCACTTACAAGCTCTCTTCAGGAAATCAGCCATGTCAAATCCTTGGAGGAGCATTTCAGTGAGTGAACCCTTTTCCCTAGATCTACGTCAGCCAGTGAGCATGAGCATTCAGCCAACAAAATGCTCCTCTCAAGGAGAGAATGTGAAATCCAGGCAACAATGAGACAAAAGATCTAAACTATGTTCTTGTAATTTGCTGGGACATAAATATCAAGAAGCTGTTGCTTGTCTTAATGAGCTTATCCTTGGGGTGTTTTAGTAGGAGGACAGTCTGTCTATATGCTACATAAAAACAAGACATTCATTCAGTCTGTGCATGAAATGTACATAGGTCTGAATCATTATGTCCCTCTGACCACATCCTGATTACACTCATGGAAGTTGAAGGAATAAGTGCCTTGAAATATGTTGAACTTTTTGAATGTTTTGGGCTAATTGAGAGGAACTGGTGAGGACTTAGACATGAATGATTACAGCTCTGTCTTTCCTTTATTACATTTTAATAAGACAGAAGCAAAAAAGACCCAGCTGTGCCTCTGAGATCAGACGGACTGCTGATTTTGATAGATATTAAGGAAACAGTTCAATGACAGTCGTGTAGCTGTATTTAACATCAATTAAAACTAATGCTAAAATACAATTATGTGACTCCTCTCTCCCCAACTTGCCTGTATGTTGGGGTTCTGGGAGTTAATGTCAGCGTTGGCCAGGTCTGGAAAGTTGTTCAGGTCTAAGATGAAGGGTTTGGTCTCCTCTTCAGGCTCAGGCTGTGGAAGAACACCAACAGAGCGGTGTTGGGGGTGAGACCATCTCCGCTGGTGACTGTGAGGCTCAGGCAGAAAACTCTGAACCTGGTTCTGCTGCTCCAGAGCCTCAGAGACATACTGGACCCCACCACTGTGACCTGGGTGGCCATGAGCCTGATGGAAAGAGCAGGGAAATACAAGCGTGAAACAGTTTATTCAAGAAATGCGTTACAGTCTGATTCTGTTTTTAAATGGACAATGTGAGCACACACCATCCTCAATAAAATAAAGAGCAAGGACGACAAAATCAGAAAGAGGAAATCATTTTAAATGGCTTGATCAGTACAAAATTGTGCTGTGCTTCCATGAAGAAACCATGGTAGCCTCCATAGCTTTGTCAGTAACCCCCCCCCCTCAAAAAAAACCCTGAGGCATCCAACTAACCAGCCAAGTGATCAACCAGCCTTCATTTCATTTTCTTTTTTTTCCCACAACAGTCATGGCATCCAGGCTGTGGACAAAGAGGCTCCTGTGCCAGAGAGATCCTCTTTTAGCTTTAATGAGAGGGCCTGGGAGGCGTGAGACCCCTGGGCTGATGCGAGTGTGTCTGAACCTGCTGTGCTGCTGCCATTAATGCCGCCGCTTCATGTGACCTTTCAGGTTTTACAGATTATCAGAAGCAAGACTGAAGATGAAAAAATGTCAACCTCTGAGAGTGATGGTGGTAAATAGTGGGCCATGGTAGATATGGGTACTGTAGCTGGAATAAAATCACATAATTTTCACTATTTGTTTGTGTCAAAGGCTAAATTGCCCAACACATATGATTGGACAAGAATTTGATATTGGCCTTGAGCCAGTTTGTTGTCTGCTATGTAAAACAGGGGCAGTTGAAAGGCTAAAGAGGAGAAGAAATATCCCAATTCACAGCCAGTCAGTTGATTTATGGTTATGGTCTCTATGGGGTGTATTTTAGGGTGACTGCCTGTGATTGTCCCATAAAGACCCTGAGTCTTTGGTCAAATATAAGCATGTGAACATGTAAAGTCTGGTTAGAGGAGAAACCTGTCAGGCATGATAAATGATGTAGGTGGACCCCCTTTCTCAGATATCTGTAAACTCATGGCTTTTTTTTTTTTTTAGGAATATTTCATCCTTTCTTTCTGTAACTGAATACACAAGTTGGAAAGATTTTAAGCAAGCATGATGTCTAGTTCAATAAATCCAGTGACCAACTAACTGATGCAATAGCAATAAAAAAACTGTTACAAAATCAATAAAACTGCAGGAATTTTCAAAATACAAATACATGAAACCGCGCAAAACAAGTACTAAAAGTTTATTGTTAAAGTTCTCTACATTTTTATGTCTAGATTTAACTTCACTGTAGTTTTCAGTAAAAACATGGTTGTGTTTTGGTGCAGTTTGCTGCACCTAATAAATTGAAATAATGAAAATATCTGCATCTAGTAGAATAATTCAGTTGTGTATTTAACTTTATTTTACTGTTATTTTTGCACACAAATTATTTCTTAACATGATTTTGATTGTTTCTGCACTCTGTTTATATTTCTCGATTCTCGGTTTTATCATGTAAAAAACAGTGAATTGCTTTTGTGTGCAAAATGTGCTATATAAATAATCTTGCCTTGACTTTTAAGCAAAAAAAAGAAAAGAAAAACTTTTTGCTGATTTTCTTAGTTGATTTAATTAAATTGTCTAGTTTCGTGCAGTTAGTCAAGAAGAAATTACAACAAACCTTGTAATGAATTGAACATTTTAAACTCTTGGCTAAAATATAATGATCTGCAGATTAGTCTTTTAAAGCAGCTTCATTGCATCATCTAAGTTTTCAAGTTTGGTTTAAACTGTTTAAGTGATAGGTTGACTTAAAAAGTCAACTTTAGGTGCATTATTGTGCAATAATTGAATAAATAATGAAAAAAGGCTGCCATTCTTTGTATGAGAAATACTGGCCCAATCCTTCTTCTTCTTCTTTCATGTTGTAGATGTTTGGTGCAAGATTTAAACTGGATATTAGGCCGGAGTGCATCATGGTCCAATCAGCCAAGCTGTGATCCGGTCACTCACAAACGTATCATAACAGACCTACACAAACACAAAATGACTAAGTCCAGAGTCATGAAAGAGGCCACATACTTTCACACCCTCCTCATCTTGTGTTGTTTCACATCTGGATCCTGTATTCTTTCGCCCTGTATATCACTCTCCTCCTCCTTTCTTCCTCCCCCTTGTTCTCTCTGATCCTGCTCTCCTCCTCTCGGTAGTGGGGCTCTTCTGATCAAAGGCCCAATGGCTGATGGCATGCGGTGCGTTTAACAGGGAGGCTGCATGGATACAGTGGGGTACCTCAGTCTGACCTGAAGACTGCATTATCTCCTCAGATGTTTGGATAAGAACTGCTTCCTGCTCTTTAGTTGCCTAAAAAGACCAGACTCATTTTGGGCTACTGTCATTGCAAACTGCTGATGATGACACACATTCAGGTTAGAGAGAGGAGGTCGGGACACTGGATGAGGCCATAGGGGGCTGAGGTGAGGGGCAGGGATGAGATCCGGTGGGATTGGGGGGCAGGCTGGGAAGGCATGCAGAGTGGCAGCCCTGATTTATGTGCATGCTGATATCAAAGGCCCCTGCACTTGGCTGTTTCCAAACCATTACGGAAGAACAATAAACTATGGACGCTCTTTGATCGGCATCTTTTGCAAATGAAAACGGGACAACAAATGCATGCCTGGTGGAATCGGGGTGAGGCTGTAGAGGATGGGGTGGGTAACGGGGGGTACAAAGCGGAGAGTAAACAGGGCAAACAGGTCCCAATATTTGGAAAAGAGGCCACTTCCACACAGACCTCCTCCCTCTCTTCTTTGCCAGGAGATGGGGGTGAACCCAAAAACAGGAAATTCCACATTAACACAAAAAAGAGCCAACGTAAACAATCAGATGAATGACACTTGACCTGAGCTCCAGTGTGAGAGATGTCGAGGGGCTTGCCTTATTCTGGTTACATAAGCACCTCGTTACTGGGCATTGTTTTTTTTTCTTTCTGATCTTCCACTCCTCCGTTAACCTTCCCTTTCCATCCACATCATATAGACACACACCCAAGCAGGTTACAGGCAAAGACAGAAACACATCCCTTAATAACTTTTGGTGAAATGAGTAAAGAATCACACAAGCCAGAGTGAGATTTTTATTCTTCCTCTCGCTAATGATTCCCTTCTTTCCTTCTTTTTGCTTGGACATCAATCAGACAGATGATGAGAGAAAAAGTTTCAACAAGGGCATCCATAGGAGGCCACACAAGACGGGGAGTTCAAAGACAAAAATTGAACCCTGACACACACACAGACACGCAAACAGACTTTGATATCCAAATATGTCTGTGTGTAACACAAACATCCCCTTAGACACACACCACACACTCTGCAGCATGTGTTTGTAGGGAGTTTGGATTTATGATAGCAGGGTGTATGCCCAATGATGGCAAACGTTACTATACATGGAGAGAAAATAGGAGCGTAAGAAAGCACCATGGCCTGATGTGGAAAAACGCTCATTTAGGCAAGATCATTTAAATATTTATGTAGAAAAAAAAAAGAAATATAAAAAACTTACAGTATAATAATGACTTTCCCCAAACGCCTTTTTTTGTTGGAGGCTAATTAACAGTAATGTTGCAAATGAGTGTATCTATAATTTTTTAGGTGAATAAATAACTACATGTCGTAGCATATATATATGTATATATATGCTATGTGTGTATATATATGATAGTTCATATTAAAATAATATTAGTTCATTTGAATGTCTTCTATAAAAGACAGGGATTAAAAACACAGGAGTTAGCGGGGAATTGCAAGATTTAACAGCTAGCCAGAGAACAAAATCTTAAGCTAGCAGCCGGAAAAAGGAAGGTAAACATGGTAAAACATGTTCCGTAGGTAGCAGGTGTGTTTATTAAACATGTTTCCCAACTTTCTGAGCGACAACAACAAAAAAGACAAAACATGATAAAAAATGTATTTTAAGGAAAAATAAAACTTACTTTGTGGGCAAAACTCTTGCGTCTGGTTGGAAACCCTGCCCCCAAACTGACGAGCAGTATCGACCAGAGCACGAGTAGCATCTGAAATCTCCTCGCGACCTCTTGACGCATCTTCTCTCACCTCAATGCTTCCCGTTACGGTTTGAGAGAGAGAGAGAGAACAAAAAAAAGAGACTTTTGTTCGGTTCTTTTCTCTTTAAGTGAGCTCACTGTTTGGAGGAAAAGCTCGTGGCCTCCTCGTCTTTGTTTAAGTCAAACTTTAGCTCGAGACGTTTGCAGTTTGAAGCCTAGTCAGGCTCAGAGGGTCGCACTTTATGAAGATGCGCACCGGCGTCCAGAGGTATCCCGCGCTCTATCCATGTCTGGTACCAGCGTCTGGTACGCGCAGCACTGTCAGTCCGTGAGGCTGCTCGAGCTTAGTGCGTTTCTTCTCCATAAAAACCACAGTTTGGGAGCGCTTTATACCAGAAAGAGGTTTAAAAAAAAAACAAAAAAAAAATTACCCCATGCAGAATCTCTCCGTCCGCACCGGCGCTCGCTTATTCAGCTACTTTAAACCGTGACTCACTCGTCGTGGGTGGGTGGGCGGGCGTTTTCTTCCAATACATTGACATCTGGAGTTCATAGTATGCTTTTTTCTGATAGCTTTTCGTCTGATGCGTTAATCCATTAATCAAGCTGAAGTTCATCCAACGGGTTTAGAGTGCGGAGTGTGTGCGTCTTGCCCCGCCAACCGGTCTCGGTAGACTTGGCTTTTACGCACGCATTCAGAGGTTTCATGCTGAGGGAGTTGGGGGGGTGGGATTGCTCGCAGCTGTGTGGAAGGGGTGCGTTGGGGCCACTGAGGCACTTCACAAGGTGCAAGGTTTAGTTTGGTAGAACTGACCCTACCAGCAATCGCGAGACAGTTTCTTTAAGCTGGTCTTGCCACAAGTCATCCTCTCACCCCGCTAACATAAGGCCGTAGTGAATGACTAGTCACCGTGGAATGCTGTGTAATTCAGCATGCCAGTGTCTTACCCTTTACCAAGGCCTTTTGTTTGCTGTGAGTATTTGAATTGTTCCTTCAGTTTGTGTGTACTAGTGGTAAATAAACAAACAGATTCAAAGACTGGTTTCAAATGGGATGATTTTAATCTTTGCAGCACTGTTTCCAACATCATGGTCAACAAACATTAGGGCATAACAAACTTCTCCAAGAGGTTTAACTTCAACCCAAATACAACTCCAAAAAGGTAAAAAGCAGCTGAGAAGTTTCCATTGGTCACAGCAGGACAGTTTACATTTAGCCTATGTGTTGTATCTTAGGAGGATGTCACCGTGCATCAAAGAGCCGCAAACATCTGAACAAACTCCCTGGATGTGAAATGTGCATTTTCAGTGAGGAAAACCTGGCTGTGAAAAAAACAGCCATGTTGCTGTTTGTAATTACATTTTCGCCTCCATCGACAGAAATGTAGAGACTTACTGCAGTCAGCTTGAGAGGAAACTTTGACTAGAATTCTTTGAGCACTTTTTTGGGGAACTGCATCCAGATTTCAGTCTAGATTTCCACATTTAATATTTTATTTATTAAAAGCAAATGCATCACAGATTTATTATTCAAACCGTTTTTCTGTGAGAAATAAAATACAGTGGCATTTATTTCAGAAAAGTGTCACTACTGTGTATAAAGGAGGAGCAGAAATAGCTGTCAAATGCCAAAAACAATGAAATCACTTTTGGACATGTGTTGAGTTTCACCACTTTGAACTTTTTTTTTTTGGAGGGGGGGAGATTGACGCATCACCAAACAGCAGCCAGTTTCTTGAGTAACAGACATGGCCACAAGTTCACATCAACAGAATGATAAGAGCATAAAACACTCTAATCAACATGACAGCGGTGTGTATGCCAAGAAAAGTCAGACCAAAACTAATACTAAAACCTGAAAACTGGTTGATATGGAATGTTGTTCCAGAGGATGATAGTAAATTAGGTGGAAAAGAAAAATACTTAAATATCTAAACTTTTCTTTGTTTTTTGCAAATTGCACTGCCTACTTCATCTGAGCATTCAACATGCCCGTCAGTGGTGCAGCACTGAAGTTAAGACATGAAATCAGTTCAAATATACTCTTCACTGGGGCACATTTGGAGCTGCCTTCCCAATGATAAGTTTATCAAAAAGAAAAAAGACACAGCTGAAGGATAACAGGCACATAAATAAATAAAGCCGTCTGTACATCAGCTGAATAACGTCATACATACAGATTTAAGTTGCAGCGTGACTTCGTGCTCAGATTACTGATTCACATGAAAGCACTTGAGTGAGAATGAATGGGAAAAAAAAAAATCACATGTAGCTTATTGACTTTTAGAAATTTTAAAGACACTAGGCTCAAGCTTTTAAATGCAGGTGTAAACAGTAAATAAGGCTGAAATCTATTCTTAGAAAATGAGCAGTAAAAAAATATTCGTCAGTCTTGCTCCCTGGAATTCTTTCCCTGTTACATGTTTTCTTTCAGAACATCTGTTTTGCATTTCAAGAGAAAAAAAAAAAGGTAGAAAATATATCTATACATTTATATCCTTTGGTTAGGGAAAGAAACCAATAATCTATACTCTCCATTCAAGTAAATGTGATTAAGGAAATCTATGGTTGAAAATTATGAGATAAAAAGCAAATCAGATCAATAAATATGAAGAACAGATGCTTACCCCTGTCAAATAATCTTGCATCTCTCTTTGAGGTTTGGGGTACTATTCTAAAGGCAGTATTATAAACATCGCGATAAATAATATTTACATATGTCATGTTTTCTTCTTGTGTGCAACATAGCAATGGCTATGATCAGATGTCTCCCCCCCCCAAGAGTTCTGCTTACACTGCTGTAAGGTTGTTTTGTATCTAAAGAAACTCCACATTGTTGTTGTTATTGCACAAATAAAATACACATTCAATGTGCAAGCAGGAATAAGACTTGACGTGAAACAATGCAATCAGAATAGCCCATAATGCACTTCATAAAACAACAGGCAGATATGTGGATGAGTTTTTTTTGGACCTGCCAGGGTTCGAGTGGATCGGCCGGACAGGTCAGACCTGCACGGGGGCAGGATGTGGGAGCTCAATGTGAGATGATATGGAACAGTTGAGTGGAGGAACTGGCTCAGAGGAAGACGAGGGGAAAAAAAAAAAGTGTTATCAGACACACGCAAACAAAAAGGAAGTACAGTGAGATGAGAAGAAGGCTTGACATGAAAGGAAGGAGAGGATGAGGCTCAGTCCTGCAGCAGGCTCTCCTCAGACATCCACCCCAGCGAAGGAAGAGGCTGTACACGTCTGGAGTACTTCAGCTGCAGCAGGTCACCCACTTCGCTGATGACTTCCAACGCCTGACAAAGCAACAAGAAGATTGATTTTAATCCGAATCCGAAGAGACTTTATTTGTTTTAGCCAAAATCAAATGAAGACTTTTGACATGTCAGAGTGGAGGACTCCAAAACCAAAAGGTGAACAGAAGGCTCGCTATAAAAACCACAACCGAACATAACCCCCTCCACTTCTTTCCACCAGAGACTGTATCAGCATTGCAACACACTGCAGGGCACCTGGAAACAATTTACCTTCCTTATGACCTCCCCCCCCCCCCCCCCCCCCCCCCCCCCCCCCCCCCCCCCCTCCCCCCCCCCCGCCCCCCCCGATTCCATGGTTTGAGAAATAGTGAGGGCTGGCTTTTCCAAAGACGGAAAAAGCGGCTCCTCCATGTGCTCTACAAAAGCAGGCTGATGCCCTTTAAATGGATTATTACAAACGGTGCTGACATGCTCCTCACTAAGATGAATGAAGTGTCTTTGGAGAAACACAGCAGCCCAAATAAAAATCAAAGTCTGAGCCATGCTGTAATCTTTAAAGACAGCTTGGCCTTCTAGGTTCTTTAATAAAAACGCATACTGGATCTTTTATTATTCAACAGGTACACACACACACACACACACACACACACACACACACACACACACGGACATAAAAGAACATAAATCAGTCAGTCAGCACGCAGATCTGGTTGATGGACCATAGCACTTGGATCCATGGTCACACAGTTATGTGGAAGATGATATACGGTCCACACAAGTGAACTAGCCTGTACTGAATTTGATCCAGCAGAGAGAGAAACAAAGCTTACTGTATCGAGCGTCTTTCGGGTATGCGCTGCCGAGATGCAGAAGCGCGCTCTCGACTCAATGATAGGAGTCGCCGGGAAGCCTACGACGACCGTTCCGATGTTCCTTTTTAACATCTCTCGGCCAAATGCCCTGAAAAGCAAAGGAAAGATCAGATACAGATGAAGACGGATGCTGCTCTGCTTGCTCTTTGAATATTTCTTTTCAAAAATGGGAGGGTAGTGGTTAAAATGAGAGGAACGTCTTCAATGTGGCCAGGGGGGAAGCGTTTGATCGGATAATAGAGGATAAATCACATACCCGATTTTGGCAGGCATGTAGAGCATCATGGGTACAACAGGCGAGTCATCGTTGCCATAGATGATAAAGCCCATGTCGCGGAGTCTCCTGCGGAAGTAGGTAGTGTTGTCTGAAAGCTGTCTGAGACGATTAGCACCTAGGAAAGGTAAAGAAACAGTTATTTTAGAGGTTTTTCTTTTCTTTTTCATGTCTATACCCCTATCTCCTCCTCGGTTTTAGTACCCTCTGGTGACCTTTGTGGCAAAATTTGTAATTCATTTGTAATTCTTACGTAATGTCAGATACTCCCTCTGGTGACGTTGGTAGCTAAAAATCCCATTAACTTCCATTTAATCTAAGTTTTTTTTAATCTCACAGTCATTACAGTTTAAAAACAACCATTCATTCATTCGTCAATGTCAGAATTTCATTAAGAAAAAAAGTACTGATGACATTTTTTACTCGTTTCCATCAGGTTCAACTGTTTTCCTATTCTAGGCAGATGCAGAAAATTCTTGTATTTTTGCCAGTTATATTATCATGGGACCACCTATACTGGTATCAGTGCATCCCTACTAAAAAGACAAGTTACTGCAAAAATTCATGCTACTATCTGTGACATGGCCAAAATGATCACCCTATTTAAAAAAAAAAGAAAGAAAAAAAAATGTTAGGAAAAATGTACAAAAATGCCCGAGGAGGGCGTAGGGAGTTAATGGACGGGGCATTGACAGTAATTTTAACTGTGGCTCTACAGAATAGAGATAATCAATCCATTAAATTGTATTATTGGAATAATTAAAAAAAAAAATTTGTTGCAGTTTGAATTTGCCAGTCAACATCTCACCACCCATGGCTCATTTACACAGATGTTTTCACTAAATTTACCCGATGAGGCCTCATTTCATCAACTTCTCTGTGTGTGTTTGTGTACAAACTACCCATAATGGTCATCTTCCAATCTCCCATGTTGCACCTGTCTGAACAGAACATAAATCTAGGTAATCTCACATATCCCAGTCAAACCTGTCAAGATGTTTAATCAGCCAAAGAGAGATAGCATCTGTGAGGATTTTTTCTGGTTGTTATTTATTTATGCAAGAAGGGGATATTCATGTAGAACTATTTACATGCAAAGGGAAATAATAAATCAAAGTCGAGCTCGCTCTGAAATTTCAAACAAAACAAAAAAAAAGGAGCAAAACTCTCTTAATATTATGATGTATTTTACTATCCCTTGCATTCATTTGGAGACAGTCTTTGAAGGCAAACAAGGTTCCTTCAGTTTGAGGTCAAAAGGCCAAAACTAAACGGACATCAATCGCCACGTGTCAGTCTGATGCACGCTGTGGATTCTCTCACTGAAGCCTCAGTCCATGCCTGCAGAGATAGCATCTTAACCGAACAAATAACCATATGCAACACAGTGCCAACAGCAACACTCATCTGCTTGACTGCGCTCAGAAACAACACCGCTTCAAAGGAAGCTGAAACACGACAAAGTCTGGCATCATATTTACCCACACATAGTCAAGAAATCCACGGATATCACAGCGTCTGAGTGATATTTAGCCTTTCACATGCCTTTGCCTTCTTTTCATTTTATAGATAGCATAATTTTTCTCCCCATGTCCTATCATGTTTAATCCTTGTTTCCATTTCCAGCAGGCCCGTGTCTCCTGCCCATTCCTTAGCAACGTGAACAAAACAACAAACCTTTAGTGGGAGCTCAGCTGTCACTTTGACTTTGCGTCTGCATCTGAATCTTCAAAGGCTGGAATTGCAAACAGCGACAGGGCTGCAACCAATCAGACTGTCACTGTTACTCTTCTACAGGGAAAACTTGTCAAGCCACTACTCGGGCTGCAAGGTCAGCTGGTCTGCCTTTCCCTTCTCAGAAGTGATATGAAGACAAAAAGGCGACACAATAAAAGGTTACCCCTGGAGTCGTTATCTTTGCACACAGCAACCGAATGGCTGAAGGGCAACGTAACATGATCTTACATCAGCTTTTTGAGGGAGGAAGAATCAGAGCAATGGGGTACCGCCCTCCAAGAATAACAAGACTTTGTCTTGCATTTGTGTGTGCAGAAGAGTCCAACTGAGTTTGGGCTGCACAGACTGCTGGTCCTGAGCACCATGCTGCTCAGCACCTACAGTGTGAAGGCAAAGAAACACACATGTGAAAGTGATAAAGGCCATATGTAGGAGCCTTTCCATCAGTCTGGCCTAAATCTGATAAAAGTAAGGGAGTCCCCACCACTCTTTTTACTCTCTTTAAGAAAAATGCACCACCTAAAATATAAAGATAGGAGGCTTCTGTGGAAGTTGACAAAAAGCTCTATAAACATGTAAAACCATAAAGCTCACCCACTGCCACAAAGAGTCAGCTCAAATGACACCGTCACATAATTTAGTTGTATGAAGGAAATTGTTCAAATATGCCTCAGCTATCTGATAAAGCTGCCCAACACCCTTTTATCTGCTGGTAAATAATTGCTTACAGGACACTGACATCGGCCATTATCTAATGGCTATATATGAAGAATGTCTAATGTAAACAGACAGCCTCATGCACAGAAGACAACAAAACCGGTGAGAGATGGGAGAAACAGCCAGTCAAATCTGAGTAATGGATCTATACTGCCATCATGTGGTCGAGTCCAGTACGTGCAGTAGGGAAAAAATTCTAATAGCACTGGGAAATCAGTGACTTTCAAACCTGTTCTGAATCTTAGGTATTTCCAAGTGAACATCGAAAGCAGACAGAAGAAATACATGAAAATAGGATATTATATTCAATCATTCATTCATTTTCTGTACCACTTAATCCAATTCAGGGTCGTGGGGTAGCTGGAGCCTATCCCAGCAATTATCATGCAAGAGGCAGGGTACACCCTGGATAGGTCACCAGTCCATCACAGGGCCAACACAGAGAGACAAACAACCACTCACGCGCACACACACACACACACACACACACACACACACACACACACACAC
>JAOXYM010000024.1:6299295-6311639 GCA_028567055.1 Leptatherina wallacei | reverse complement strand
TCACACTCAGACAAGCTCTGCTCAAGTCTGCTAATTACCCACTGATTTGAGTCAGGTGTGTTTCAGCAGGGACACAACAAAAACCTGCATACACACCGGCCCTCGAGGAACAGGATTGAGGATCCCTGCTTTAGATGCACATTAAAAGGAAAATCCACATAAATATCCGATCTCAGTTTCCCAGCAAATATTGCATCATACTGACATGGAACTTATCGGGCTCTTCCAAAACGCAGGTGACACTCAACTCAACACTGCCTGAACTCATCATGCTGCGACGGTGTCCTCAAGCAGTGGCAGCGACAACTTGCTGTTCACGCTTCGCCTCCTGAGCAGACATAGCTGGAAGGTATAATTTCTCAAAAGCTGGTATTAAAAAAAAAAAGAAAAAAAAGAAAAGGAGAAGCAATAAAACATTGCAGTCAAGTCTAGAGCAGTGCACGGACACAGAAAACTACAAACACTGCCACTGAAGAAAACATAAATCTTGTGCATGTAACAACTGTCTGAGCCCTACTGAGGCATGACTGAAAGATGGCTGGGTGCAGGTTTTTTTGAGTCTGCTGGGCTGTGTAATGCCATGGAGATTATTTTCCAAAGCATGGGGAAAATAAAACTGTCAGGACGCATAAATCTAAATTAATTGTAATTAATTGAACCAGCTCTGGTGTAATCATTGCACAAATCGCAGGACCACTTTCTAGGAAAAAAAAAAAAAAAAAGTGCAACTACTCAGGCTTTGTAATTGATGGCTTTTCTGAATGCACTTCAGGCGTTTAATCATCCGTTTTAATGGGCTGCATTACTCAGCAAATGATTAGAGTAATGGGAATCTACAAAGAGCAAACTACAACAATTACAAAACTAATGAACTTTCCACTGTGTAATATAACTTTTTTTTTCCCCAGCAACTTCTGGACTGGAAAAACTGGCGAGTCAAAATTCAGAGATGAGTAAATACAAAATTGTTTCCTCATTAAGAAATAACCACTCAAAGATGCATTATGAAATTAATTCTACTTGTAATGACGTACAAGATACATAAAGCTGTTCGGCTTTACATCATCCATGTAAGTTTTCAGCACTGTACAAATTCTATTGACTGTTTAAAGAAATACACCAGGGGCTTAAATAAAACAAGCTGATAAAAAGAAAAAGACAGGAGAGGGTGCAAATAAGAAACATTGTTAAAACAAAACCCCTAAAAATCCCACACAAACAGTTGCTGGTGAGGTTAATTTGTAACTCTTCAATATTACAGGTGTAAAAAAAAAAAAAAAAAAGACCGAATAGTACACTTCCAGAGGCCAAATATAACAGGCCACATCTGTAATATTGGAGATTTTACACATTATCATTGTCATCATTACACTTGTTCATCTATATCATGTGTAGCTCAACACTTGAATTTCAACACAGATTAAAAGAGCCAAGCAAATGACAAGTGTGGGGAAAACAAAAAAAAAGAGGGAAAAAAAATGGGAGAAACATATTTTTCACACTATCTTTCATCACCTGTCTCGCTGAAGGTCGGCAAAAATCCCTCCAGTTTGTATGATAGACGTATAGTACAATTTCAACGAGCCACAGAGAAGGTGATACAGCTCCCCTCTCGTCATCTAATAGTCCATCAGCTGTTATATGCAGACCCTGCCCCCAGCTGCCCTCACTCCTTCCTGCGTTTCTTGTCGTGATAGTCGTCCTTCGAGCGGTTGCTGGTGGATGGCCTCTTCGAGCCGCCGCCGTGCTGCTTGGCTTGCTCCAAGAACTTGTCCAGACCGAAGGGATCTTCATCCTTCTCAAACTGGACCGGTCCTTCCCGCCTCTGACCGTGGTCGGCACCCGAGAACTCTTTGTCTGGAGCAAACCTGACCAACGCAAAGGAAAAGAAAAATCTGTATTTCCTGCTCCTTTATACTTTAATGGATAGTACAGTATTAAAAGCTCTCGACTTTTCTTGAGAATGTGCTGCAGGATTAAAACTGAAAACATGAAATGTATATTTAATTAAATCTAGCTGATGAAAGGAATAAAAAAAGAAGAAGAGAAAGAAATCTCTTGGGTTCATACACTGCAATGAATTTAAAGTAATTGATATATGAATAGATTTTCCATAAAGCCTTATTAAAAAGGTAGAGTGAGAGACGTTTTCCAGGAGCATTTTTTCCTATATTGCTTAAAGTCCCCTTCACACCCAGATTGCAGCCAATTTATTAAAAGCTCTAACACAAAAATAAAACATTTGTCACCTGTGGAACGGGCAGGACTGAAAAAACACCATCCAATCATTTTACCCGGCCTGTTCTAACAGATTGGATGGTGATCCATCAAACTCAACTGTCATTTGTCCCCCCCCGCTCTCCTTGCACGATTCGATCGCTCTCACATCACTTGTAAACAAAGGCAACGTAGCGAGAGCAAGAGCCAGACTAGCTACATGGGCTAGCATACTACATCAAAAAACGGTACACGCGGTAAGGGATATTATGGCAGAAAAGTTGCCTATATCGAGTCAGAAAAGAAAACACATATTGGAGAAGCTGCTGCAAAGAATCTGAAGAATCTGAAGAAAGGGGGTTTGGACGTATGAACTGTGTATTTTCCAAATGTAGCTTGCTCGAACCGTTTTTCCAGGATCTCCTACCCTACCTCTAATGGTCCTACAGACGCTGTGTTGTTAGAAACACGATGAACAAGTCATTTTTATTTCACTGATTGAGATATCTATAAATTCAAAACCACCATCAACTAAAATGTCCTGCAAAAATTTTTTTTAATATTGGCCAAATCTTGCCCAGATTTTCTCAGAAACCTTTTGCTTTTTCATGAGCCAGTTAAATAAATAGGCGTCTTCTACCCTCAGCCGTGTTTGACTAGTTTGTATTTGCCATATTGAATTTCATCATAACCCTGGAAAAAGACCAGGAATGAAATTTTCCTTCCTTAAAAATCAGGTAAAGAGGCAAGCAGGTATACAGTACTGTAAAAATAAGCAGGAATTATATTAAAGATACATGATAATAAAAGCAATCCATGATACCTGTTGTTTCGCATGAGCGAGTCAAAGTCATCGGCGTAGGCGTCTTTGTCTATGTTCTTGGTAGGCCTGTAGATGTTGGAGGCCATGTCTCTGCCGCTGCGGAACGGCTGGTCGTACACGTTGTACGTTTCATCTTCACCACCAGCAAAACCACTATCCATGCCCTGAAGAATAACAGAAGACAAGAGTGAGACTTACTTAATTCTAAAAGTAAAAAACAATTAAGCAGCTTTCACTTTTTTTGCAGAAAGGTCCTTTTTGCATTTGTTAACTGGCTCCTGGTTTCTATTTTACAAGGTGAAACACTGGAGACTTAAGTGCAGAACACGTCCCCCCCCCACCCCCCCTTCAAATCACCAAACACGTCCCAAGTGTGTATCAATGCATTAAAAGTAGGAGTGTATTTAACCTTGTTCTGATTGAAGAGCCGCTGGTCATACTGAGCCTCGCTGGACGAGCGAGGGTTGGGTTTTCCCAGAGCAATGAGCTCACTGATGTCTCTGTCTTGATCTCTCTGCAGCTTCGATCTGAAACAGACGACAAAAAATAGACAGTGTTAGCAAAAAAAATCCCAAAAACTCGACTTCAGGAAAGTACTCTGATTCTGCACTTAAAGAGCCAATCCCCCCCCATGTGAACTAAGTGACTTTAAGATTTTTCCTGTACTTGAGCAAACAGCCACCTCAAAGTGAAGTGAAAGTCATTTTTAAACAAGGTCTCTACTCTCTGACCCGCACAAATGATTCAGCGAGGAACAGGTGAGTCACATGTGGTGCATTTAAGTGTGCGTCCAGCACCTCTTATCAGGAGCCGCCCTGGAAATGTTTCTTTCGTGCTGTCTGTCTTTCCTCCTGTCCTGGCGGATCACGTCACGATCCCTGGCTTCGGTGTCGTCACCACCTGCCACATGAGAGAGGGGGACAGATGGGTGAGAAAACGGAGAACCGGGAGCAAAGAAACAGATTTAAAACAAAACAAAAATAACATAAGGAAGGGGAGATATGAAAGAGGGAAAAAAAGATGGAAAATGTGATGGTAAAAATATCACAAATATGAAGCAGAAGGCAGCAGAGGAAAGGAAGATATATGAAACAATGCACTGCCATAAGAGGCAAATTTCCATATCTATTATAGAAAATATAAAAACTAAATAAAAACAAATAGATAAATTAAGTTTTTATATAGTTTAAGTCAAAGCTCTGTGCTGAAATGATCACTCAAAAATGAACGAGACATGCAAAGCTGACTTTTCTTCTAAATATAGAAACAACAACCTCATCCTGTCAGCGAGGCGTCATTTCACAGTTTACTGTGCACAGAAGCAGCATGAAAAATGTCATCACTTATGTCACTCGTACTGCAGATGTGGACCCAGCAACAGCAGAGATAACAGTCTGCTCTATTGGCACAAACATGCCTGCACCTTTATATGCCACAAATACACACTTAACACAGATTTCTGAATATTAACAAAGTGGAAAAATGACCTTTTCCTTCTTGGCTCTTCTATTCAGGACTCACCTTTGTCACCGTGGCTTTTGATCCCTGCCCTGTGGTCTCGGGCCATTTGAGCCAGCTCCCTGAGTTTCTCTTCTTTCTTTTCCTTCTCCTTTTGAGCCATCTTCTTCTCCACTTGGGCTCGCATCTCCACCGCCTCTCTGGCCTTAAAACACAAGAGCAGTGTTCAGATTCACGGATTAAGTGCATATTTCACGGGGTATAGCATTTCAAACCCACTTCTCCCACTCATGTCACCTTTCTGTCAGCAATATAAAGGGCCTCAGCCAGCTTGGCAAAGTTCTCGTTGATGTGAACTGTTTGCAGACCCCTTCCATCAGCAGCCAGACGTTTGTCAAGAGGGATGGTGTAACCCTGAAGCAGATCAAGCACAAGAGAAACAGATTAATATTTTCAGGTTATTATTGTGAATTAAGAAAAAACAGCTACCAAAGAGAAAACTGTTCCAGTAAACTCTGGTGTCAGGTTACCTTGGCGTTCTTCCAGTTGGAGATGCATGGAGGAATCTTCCACTCCTGCTGCTCCTTGACTGTCATCTACAACAAAGTGACAAAGTATTAAACACACAAGAAACCCAACTTTGATTTAATATCCAGCATTGAAAGGGCCAACATTACCTTTCTGCTCGGAGAATGCATAACAGGAGCGGGGGGAGAAGGTGGTCCTCGAGGAATCTTCTTATTGATTCTGTAACACGCAATTCTCTTCATTACATCCCGAAATCAATGTCTTCTGACGTAGAAATGGCTTTCATAAATGACATATTAACAGTCAACAATAGGGATGCATCAATCTGCTTTTTTGGGCTTCTGATTCGATACAGATATCTGAAATTTGTAAATCTGCCAATATTTGCAGATACCAAATCTGTTCATGTTAACATTAATGTGACTATGGTCATTATTGCTGTTATAATTGTGTAAGGTTTCATTAGGTTGTACTTAACCACACATCCTTTCTTAATAAGTTAACTTGCCATTACTGAGTACCAATATGGGTATTAAAAATGAGATTACAGATCTAACAATTAAACAAGTTTTAATTGTCCTATCATACTGCTATCACATATAGTATCGGAACACTTTTATGAATACTGAGTATGAGTACTTGCAAATGGTATCGAGCCGATACCGGTACATCCCTAATCCGTATGTAAACTTGATGCAGATCAAAAAGTATGACCCTTTTTTTGACTTAACATTTCAAATAATTCTTTTTAATTTGTCCGAGTATCAAAATTTTGTATTCGGCCACGACTCACTGGTTAATTAAAATGAACATAACAGAAAGATCAGTAAACCCGTTCCACAGGATAAAACAAAAGTCAAATGTTCTAGTGATGGAAACGTTACTTACTTAAAACGAGGAGGTTCCATGGGGTCTTTCTGCATTTCCACCATACGGATCACCCTCTGTTTGGCCCCTGAATTAAAAGCCACTCCCTGCTGGGAGGGGGTGTATCTAAAGAGAAACAGAGGAAGAAGAAATGTATCATCATGCGTACATCTGTGCTTTAAACTACATACACAAATCCATTCCATTGCTGAACTTGGGATTATGTAACACGTTTCAGGTAGTTCCAAGCAGTATTTGTCTGAAGTAACTTAGTGCCTTAAACAGTTATGGCATCCCAAGAAGTTTTATGATTTTTGGATGATGAGATAAAACATCCGAATTGTCAAAAAGCTGGTAACAATGTAAATCAAGCCTTAAATGAAAATGGGTCTTGCTACAATCATATCATACAACAATGCTGCCTTCATTCCCAACTACCAGCTGAATTGGTTTACAAGCCAAAATGCTAATCAGTGAAATCCATACCTGATGTATTGTGCAGGAGCTTGTTTGTCTGCAGCTCTTACAGGCATGGCAGCAGCGATCTTCTGAGACACCTGCTTTTCCAGGGCAGCACGAGTCTTCTCTGTCAGCTACAAAGAGCATACACAACAATAACCATGAACAATTAATCCAGGCAACAGGTAAACATAGTGAGGCCAAAGTTAGGACAATTATAAATGATTACGGTTGCATGTATGACTGAGAATCTACACAGAAATAAGGACATTCAGAGTATGTAATTTATCTTGATGTTTTTGAGTTCATAAAATAAAACAGAGACTAAATCCCCTGGGAACATGGTGCAAAATGACTTGAGTTTAAAAAAGTCTAACTAAATATATTATTTAATCTGATAGCAACCTCCTACTAAGACTTGAAGGCTTTTAATAATTATCCGTCACACAACATTTTACCTCTTGAACAGCTTCCTCGTCAGGCTTTTGTAGTCCTGCAGCATCTTCATTAAGAACTTCCTTTGGAAGGAGGTCAGTGTACTTACTGAAGACCACCTATAAGAATGAAACAACAGAAATGTTTAGAAACAAAACCTGAAAAAAACCTCTTCTTGTAAGCACCTCAAAGAATTAAGAGTACGTGTAATGACCACATCAAACTGAAAACTTCATCTTTTGCAACTTTTAACCTTTGAAGATCAATGTAAATCTTAGGGCATGAAATTATATTAGCAGCTTCACTGGTTTTCTCTCAAGATGATGAGACTTGTATTTACACACAATCTGGATTTATAAATGTCAAAATACGTGTTTAAAAAAAGAAGAAGAAAAAAAGTGATACCACATAAATCGTTAGGAGGGTCTTTCTTGACTGTAAAGATTTAATTATATACCTTATCTTTTCCCTGTCCTTGTCTGGCGATGGCGTCATATTTAATCTTTCCTTCGGCATCCACCTGCACTGCCAGGGCATTGGATGTCCTTTTCTTCCTGCCCATCTCCAGAGGAAACTGAGCCACATGGATCTCTGGGAAAGCGCCTCCATCTCCAAAATCCTGCACAAACAGAGGTTTGCAACCTTTATATTTAGATACTGTAGGGCTGACAAAACGCAGAACATATGTCATCTGTATCGAATGGGAATGAGAAACTCCACCTCCAATGTTTAAATTTGAAGACAGGATTTACCTCAAGTGTGCGTGGCACCCAGCCTTTTCTGAGTCCGTATAGCGGGGGCTCTCTGCGGGACGATACCAGAGCGGTGGAGTAGGACTTCAGGGCCCGGAGCCTCTCTTCTGCCTCCAGCTGGTCTTGCGACAGCTGCGTCGGCGCCGGTAAAAAGCTTAACAAACAAGATAATTACACTTTTAGCATTTTCACTATTTCGCATTGTAGCAAAAAGTTGAAAACATCAACTAGCGTTAGCCGCTAACAACAATGATTAGCTTGCCGTTAGGAGGGCTAACAGCGTTGAAAGGGGGAACCGGCTACAAATCTAGTCAAAACTTTAGCTATATACCATTACGTTTTTCCCAAATCAGACTGGAGTACATAATAGCTTACAACACCATAACATAATTGGATTAAATGGTCTATCAACCTTAGTCGCGCGATGCTACAGTAGCTAATGCTAAGTGTTTAACACTGAGCTGACGACATTTTATTAGCATTAGCTAATATCGTTAGCATTAATCATAACGAACTAACAGCAGCAGACAGTGAACGTTGATATAAAACACTGAATGTATTATGTACGCTACAAACTGACGAGTAAAAACCATATCTGATTACTATTAATCAAATTTTAAGATACATAAGGCCTCGATGGTGGACTCACCTCGCGAGTGACATTTTCCTTTCTTCTGCTTCCTTAGCAATGAACTGCGCATGCGCTTTGACAGCCTAGAATAGAACCGAATAGAATGTAAGAGACTATAATGTAATTCTATTGTATTGCAATATTGAAGGTCATTATTGACTTCAAATTTTTAAATCTTAATTCAATTAAAAGTGATATTCAGTATAATTTAACCTGCATTTTGATTTAAAATAGAAGTTTTCGACCTAAACTGGTTTAAGTTTTCAAACTTTAGGTTTTTGGCTAGAATAAAACTCAAAACTAAGAAAACTATAATGTTTTGATTCCAGTATTGAGCCATTTACATCTCCTTGGAGTGGGTCAACATACATGACAGATGCAATATTTGTGCCATAATTTTCACTACGGTGTCTCTGAATGGACAAACAACTGTGTGTGAGAAGCGAGAACCCTTTGAGCTTTAACACTGCAGTACCAGCTTTGTTTGATAGATGCACCGAGCACCATTTGGGATAAGTAACGACTTAAACGGCACATAGAAGAAGACAGTAAAATAAAAAGGAGAAAATTGCACACAGGACATTGACCTGAGAGCAGGGAGTTTTTATCCACGTCATATTTCAAGACAAAGAAGTCTGGGTCTGTGCTGGGTACTGAGCCTCTGGAGCTGATTGTCCAGAGGAGAATGTTGCACAAGTTACTGAACATAATGGACAATTCTTCGCACCCTTTATGAGGAAACAAGAGTATGTTCAGTCAGAGGCTTCTTCAAGAACACTGCAAGACAGAAAGATGCAGGAGGTCATTTCTATCAACAGCCATCAACCCTCAGAACAATATGATTGATAATTAGATATTCCTAAACAAACATCAGTGTCTAAATTTGTGTTTCTTCTGTACTAACCAAACAAACAAAAAAGACAAATGGGCGAGTAAAAGTAACAGCAACTTTTGGCTTTCCATGAAAATCCCGCTCTTGTTTTCTGGTTAGTTTTCCAGTCAAGTCTGTTGGTTTAGGGAGTTACATTATGAGAGAGAAGACAAATTTCTTCATATCTTAGTGTATGGTTATAATTATGGTTAAATGATAATAGATAATATGTTTATAAGAATGGAGGTGGTTGGATAAGAACTGTGATACAGCTGAATAAAGAGAAGATTTCCTAAGATTTTTTTAAACCTTTCTCTGTTGAATTTCGCTTGCACTCTACTTATAAATATTCTCCCCATTCATTTAGATGGAGATGGCTTTTTAATAAAATTCAGTTGAATTTAATTGAAATAAAATGCATTTTATCGATTATTTTAAGAATGGTACAATGTATTTTTCAGATTAATCATTATAGTTGTCACAAAAATGAGCCGGTTATTTTGTAATTTGAAAATAATTTATACATCAAACAGTGTGAGAATTAATACATTTTCATTTTATTATTTATTTATCTTTTTTTTTTTTTTTTTACAATGACTGGCCTATTACGCAAATCCTGCAAAGCATGGTCCAACCAATAAAAGGGCTCTGTAGCAGATTCAATTAATTGAAATTCAACTTACTAAAATAACTTAAAATGTTACGATTCACATTCCTGCTGCATTAATAAACAGTTTTACTTGCTCTAGTCTGACCAGTTGCCATTTCTTTGTTGAAAATCATAAAATCCTCAGTGCAACCCACACATGTAAGGGTTGACATATTTTGTAAGGATGCATGCTTGGAAACGTGTGACCTCAGGCAGCTGACTGTACTGTTGCTCAGGAGGTAAAGTAATTGCTGCAATCAGATTAATCTTTGTTTGATCCACAAATTTTGCTATTTTACATCCTGTCTTGGATGAAATAATGAGCCTCACAGTCTGTTTCTGCATCTAACGTCGTGTGGCTTGTAAAAAAAAAGGGGTTTAGATGTATGTCTAATAAAGGAAAAGAAACCAACATATTAAAAACTTACTCAGGTTTCTCTGAAGACACCATCTGAAGGTCCATTGACCACCTCTTTTATTTGGTTCTCCACCCTTCCTTTGAGGAAATTTAAGCACATTAGCGAATGGACTGATTCATACTAGTAGTTTAAACAGTGTTCTTATATTTATTTTTATGTTTTTTGTCCACAGTATTCATTTAGTATTGTTCTACCAGCAAATCAAGTTAACAGCACAAGCAGGAAGCGCAGCTAAATAATTCTTTGTAGAATAGCCAGTATAGGAAACTCCCGGCTGTTTCAGACTCCTGGACAAATGGAGAACATAAAATCTTACAAAGTGAGTTTTGTCATGGAAGAGAGGAGTTACGTAATGTCCCCCTAGTACACTCTGCTGTTTATGATGAATGTGATGAATATCTTGACTCGGACTTTCCTGCCATAATGATCAGCAATAAAAGTGACATCCCCGCTGTGAAAGACTGGTGTTGTGATGTCCTCTCATTTTTCTTTTTGCTGTCATTGACTTCTTTCTTTCTTTTGCCTCCCATCCCATCTTCCCTCCTTCTTCTCCCTCTGAGTTTCTCTGAGGAGGAGGCAGTCTGTCAGTCTCTCAGAAGAGAAATAGTTTATTAATGTGACACGGGGTAAAAGGACACGTCAAAGGAGATCAATCACACCCGGCCGTGGCACGGGACAGGAAAGCTTTTAATAAACCCAATCATCATGGTGCTCTTCTTTTTTTTTATGGGCTTGGCATTTAACACTGAGGAGCCTGACACCATTGTGCTCCCTCTCCCTCGACATGCAGGATCAGGATTACTGATGGAGAGAGAGAGAGTATTGTTCAGCACTCAGCTGAAACATCCCTCAAATGAGTTAGTAAGTTAGACTTAAGCGTGAGTGTTTCCTTGAGAATAAAAATGGATGTTATGATCCAGTTTTTGGGAAAATACAACAATGGTCTTGCCATATTCTTCAGGCAGGAGCTTCAATGGTTCATTGTCTTTCCTGATGGGAATAAATGAAACATATAACCAGCGGTAAAAGGCTTGAGTGGGATTTAGAAATGAAAGATGAAGGCTACTGAAAAGGCTAATTCCCTTTTTATCTGAAAATCAACATTTAATGGAATGGACTCATCAGCTTGAGGTCAGAGCATAGAAAGAAGGTCATTATGATGAGGGAGCATGTATATGCTACTAGCTGTGTTTCTTAATGTGAGCTTGTTATAAAGGGCTTTGATGCAAGCCGACACAGAGGTAGCATAGCTACTGGCTCTGTGGATGCTTCCAGCAACTGCACTGTGAGTGAAGCAAAGGAGGATGACACATGCCCTGAAATACTATACCACATCTCCATCGTTACTTTGGGGCATGAAGGACCAGAACTCAGTCAGGGTAATCTGGAGAAGAGCGAGATCAATGAAAACATATTAAAGACAAAAGCTGTCAGTCACCCATCATGATACTGTGCACTTTACAAGCATCAATTTACTGTATGAAACAAATGGATTTAGGAACCAGCTGCTTACCATGGGAAGGAGCTGGAATCTGTTGAGATTCATTAGATTACATTCACAATCACAAGAGATTCCTTACCATGCCTCAGATTATGTTTGTCACCATGGCTCATTTGTTGTGGACCGATCAATGTCCTACACCGGTGGCTATGGGAAGGTTTCGGGTATGATTACTTGGACACTGATAGCTCTTTAAAGAGTTTAACACACATGCTGGTGTAGCAGTGGTTATTAGAGTATGTCTGCACCAAATGGAAAGGAGGGGCAAACACTGATGTTTGTGCTGTTATTGCAACTGTCTTTTAGCGAGACTTTAAACTCACAAATAAGATCAAGGAGCATTGATTAGATTTGTTGAAGCCAGCCTCTAATAGACAGTGACAGACAGACGTTTAATCTGATCACCTGCCGAGTAGTTTTTCAAAGTTCTTGACCTTTTCAAAGAGTTTCCAACAATGATTTCCCACATGGTACTGCATAACAGACTTTTAAATAATGGTTAGGTTGAACCTTTATGTCACAGAAAGAAGTTCAAGGTAATTATGGTCATTGTGTCCACTGACCAACTTAACTGTGTTCAGAAAATAAACAATTGCAAGCAACATATTTAAGAAAGTTAGAAATGAGGAAAAGGAAGAAAAAAAGTCCATAGAATAGACACACACGCGCGCGCACACACACACACACACACACACACACACACACACACACACACACACACACACACACACACA
>JAOXYM010000024.1:6263004-6274304 GCA_028567055.1 Leptatherina wallacei | reverse complement strand
GTAAATTTGTTCAGCACAAAACAGCAGCCAGACAATCATTCTGCTTGCTACAATGCTGGACAAGACAGGTGAAAAAAGAAAAAAAAAAAAAAAAAAAAAAAAAAAATATGGGTTGGTTTCACCTGCAGAACTGGACACTCCCACGGGCGCTTTTGATGATTTATAACCACATGTAAATTTACCCAGGATAGTAAATCCACCCCCTTTGTGTCTCTAACCCATCTCTTTTTCATTCTGTCCTCATGCATTCCTCATTTTTTCCCCTTGCTTATACCTCTCAATGATGCTTTTCCCTTTTATATTCATACTCCATATCCCTCTTCACTCCGTTCATTTCCCTCCTTCTGCTTTATCTTATTCCCCATATCCCGCCTGATGCTTTCACTCCCTGGGTTCATACTTCACCTCCTCCCGTCTTTAATGCCATCCTGCAATTTCATTTCATTTCCTTTTCATTCTCCAGTCTCTTTCTTTTTTCTGGTTTTAATACCACTCTAGATTCTATCACGGAGCGTAGCTTGAACCAGGCAGCACAGTGTGCAAATGACTTTTAGATTATGAGACGTAATACTGTATAACATAATATCAAACAGCTACATTGAAAATAACATTAAGGGATTAACTTTACTTGTTTCCTCTTTGGGTTGCTTGCTTCTTCAAGAGTAACTTTGGGTAAAAGAAGCCAATGTGGAGCAGCAGGGTGGCATCTATTGTACTCTATATGTGGCTGGGAAGCAACCGAGACCAATTACACAGCTGAGTGGAGAGCAATAGTTTTTCCACAGTCCATCAGATTTAGCTTGGTTTATGGCAAGGCATATAAGATAAAAAGCATCAAACGCCTTCATTTATATTGAGCACAAGTTTTGTTTTGAATGCTTAAAATAAGGATTTCAGCTTAAAGTCAAATAAGTGAAATAGTTTAAAGATACAGCCAGCAAGTCGGGCATACACTGTAGAAGCACAACTAAATTATAATGGTTTCATGGCAGTTTGTAAAACAGTTCTAAGATTTTCATTTAATTTTAGGCTGTTTTTGAACATTACCTCCATTTTTCAGTTTTAAAGGAAAAAAATTGCAGAGCGGTTTCGCACTTTCTGTCATGGTTCACATTTCCGCCTTGCCGTGACTGTGTTTAATGTGTGCTCACTTCAGAGTCTCTCACCATGTTATTCATGCTAACTGTTCACCAATCAAACTTATTCAGCCCACCCGGGCTTTTCCTAATGGTTTCCCTGGGTGAGAGTCACGCGCGCTGACCATTCAGCCAAAAGGGACATCCCTGTGGCCAAGTAGCCAGTGCGCATCATCAATCGGAGGCACAGTGACAGGACCTCAACTGTCACACCTGTCTCTCCATATGTACAGCACTACTTAAGCCCTTTTTGTGGCTGAATTTCCAGGTCCTCAGTGTTACTGGTTACACTTCAATCCAGAAGTCCTTTGTGGAACTCTTGCTTCTTAATTCAGCTCTGTTTGGTTTGTTTATGAATTTACAAGAAAAATCCCGAGTGCGTCAAAGAAAAATTAACCTCTTCACAAGAGGCTCCTGTACAGGGAGCAGCATGAGCTACGTGCAGTACAGAAGATCTTCGCACACACTTGGAAGCACCAATCCTAACGTAGCATGCCAAAATGATGGGGAGAAACTCGGATAAAAGACTATCAAGCATTGGCATCCAAACATAAGACAATTCAAACCACAAGCAATTATAAGGACATGTAACAAAAACATGAGAACAGCACTTTCCACTTTAGGACTTCTGTTAATTTCTTCCCTTACACAAACCATACAAACAAGGTGTCGGGAAAGCAGAGACTGCTGATTACAAAGATGTACGTCTCATCACTGTGTGGGACAAAAACTCAGAGTTAGCAGCCAAAATCATAAAGCATGACTTTTGTGTTCTTTGACTTTGCCTTTTGTTTAAAATGAATCATGAAGGTCCTGGTAGTTTACATAAAGATGAAGGTTTTATAGTGAAGCACTCACTCTTCCTATGATATACAATATTGGGGTTCACTTCCTTCCAGGTCCTCATGGTGGGTGAATTTGGGGGCTATCCTTCAGTTCCCCTGACTGACAAGTGATAGAGGTGTCGATCATCAACATTGGCTGATGGGTTCATGAGATATTTACCTGCGAAACCCCTCCATTAAAACATCTGTGAAACTGCTCAGGTTCACTTTTTTAGCTTCTACGTTTGCACAGTTTCATCAGATATTACTTTACTTATTCCCAGATGAACTGGGCTGGTTTTTACTGAAAGTAATGTGGTTTTGTTTTAGGAGAAAACAACCGTTTACATTTTCTACTGTGTTCTAGGTGAATTTATTTTGACACAGTGAAGAAGAGGTTAAACAAGTTGACAGCAAGCTGAATAGGATGAAGTCCAGTTTGGTCCAATAACAATCCAATCCAATTTGTTGTAATCCAAATATAATCCAATTTATTCCAACTCCATCCATTCATCCTTTTTCTGTGTCTGCTTATTCCAGTGCAGGGTTGCAGAGGGCTGGAGCGTATCCCAGCAGCTACCAGCTGAGAGGCACGGGACACCTTGGACAGGTTTCCAGTCCATCAGAGGGTCTGATTCCAATTCATTTGAAAAAAAGCCAAAAAAGCCAAATAATAAAAAAAAGATTTGCATATTTATATCAGAAACTGTATTAGTAAGCTATGTGGTAAAACTATATTAGGATTTAAAACAGCCAATACAGAATACAAACAAGATACAAAGTTTAAGAACTATGAATCCTCCTTCTGTTGGGGAGATTATTTGCCATGCTTGGGTTGTTTCCTCCCCTTTGGAAGGAGGAGAGTTACATAACAATGTGAACTTACTTTTACACTATTTTTCTTCCTGCTGTCAAACTGTCACAATCATATCTTGTACCTCCCATCAATGCCAGAATCACTCAGTGTACAGGTTGTGGAGGTTTATATATAGTTTTGAGTTGAAGGTTCAAAATTATTTAAATTTAAACTCAATTATTTGCCAAAATGAGAGGAAAATCAACAAAGTACTTGGTGCTTTAGCTCATGCAGCCACTCTCTCAACTGAAAATACAGCAGTGATCCCTGATTTATAGTGTTATACACTATTTTTGGGTGTGAAACATCCACATAATGAAGCACAACGCTTGGGTTTTAATCATTAATGCAGTGCAAACATCAGGAAGTGAGCCCAGACCCAGAGGGTTAGTCCTCCAGAATGTAGAAGTGGTATAAAGTTTATCCCTACTGTTCGATTTGTTTACTGCATCCCACCAACTCCTGCACTGAGCTGTAGATAGTTTACATGTCCTCCATCTCCCTGTATGGGTTTCCTTGTGCTCCAGTCCAAAAGCTTACATGTTCTGATAACTGGTGAACTAACAGCAAATGTGACTGAATGCTTGTGTTTGCCCTGTGATGGACTGACAACTTGCCCAGTATGTACCCCACCTTTCACCATAAAGCAGCTGGGAAAGCTTTGCCCCCTGAAAAGGATGAAGTTGGTACAGAGCAGAGGTACTCAAATCTAAATCTTCAAGGGCCACAACTAATATTTTTAATTAGTCACTATAAGCCACGACATGTCATAATAGTTATATTCAAAACAAAAATACAATGCATGTTTCATTTAGAAATAAATGAGTATGGAGGATGGGTTGATTGATGGACAGAAAACTTAATTACAGCAATGACAAAGGCTGAGTTTAGGAGTTTTCATATATCCAGCCATTGAGTAACCATTTACTCCAATGCATGGTCATGGGGGGTCTGCAGCATATCCCAGCTGCTATTAGGTGAGAGGCAGGGCACCAGTCTTGTTTTTTTTTTCTTTCTAAATTCTTGATAATGATTAAGAGAGAAAATCATTTTTGTACATTTCAGTAAGAAGGAGCTCTTATCTGAGAAATGCTGAGATTCTTTGTATCTCTGGTTTTTCGAATTACAAACAGGCATATATCTAAGTGTTGTTCACATAAGAAATGAAATCCCTATCTGGGCCAGACCATGCTGGATCTGCCTCACTGATGGGAACTCATAGAGATTTACTTACAGTGGATTTGTTTTGGGAGAGGAGATCATTGTTGTCTTTTGGATCAATGATGCAAATATTTTGCTCACATCCAAATCTCTGTTAGACATCAGAACCGCAGACTGATCTGGTTGAAGGGAGGCATGTGTTTAGGCTTAAGCCTCAATCACGCTCCCTTTAGTCTTTGCTGGTTTTATCTGTCTGTTTTAAATGAAGGATGTTTCGATATCTGATTTATGGAACATTTTATCCCCAAAACATCGTGAAAATAGAGGTTTTTCTGGTTATTGACAATATTTTCTAAATTGTGAAGAGATAAATTGAGGTATCCATAATTTTTTACTCTAATAATTCAACAAAATGCAAACAGAACTTCCTCCATGAAATCTGCATTAGTGTTTCTTTGGCTATGTAATACCTAATTTGCAGATTTAAACATTACATTTTAGAAAACTTGCAATACAGAAAATAAAAGTCTGGAAGTGAGGATTAAACCAGGAAAGTTTCATGATACCAATTTTACCCCATTCACCTGTACTGTCTCGCCTGAAAATGCCAGATCCCTGACAAAATGCTCCATTCTGACGTATGCAGACCCTTACAGTAAAAGGAGTAACATTTTTAACCCCTGGTACAGCTGAACAGGTGCATGCACTCATCCAAAACACGGTGCATTTTACCGCAGTGAAAAGAGATTTCTTGCATCCGCATAGGCATTTTCACTCACTACCAAGAGGAGTAAGGGAAAAAAAAGCACACATACCGTCTTGGATTATTATCACATGAATGCAGTAGGTTGCAGCCTGTAAGGATAGCTATTCCAATAAAACTGTACAACAGGGAAAATACATTGGAAGTGACCTTAGCTGTCCATAATCGCTCCAATGACTATTTAACTGTAGCAGGGTGGAGGGAAGCATTTATTTTTCCAAGGTGAGAGAATATTACCCAAATGGGGAAGAAGTCTTTGTGTGACCTCTATGTTTAACCTATCAGTGATAACACAGACAGCTTAAGCTACAGATTAAATTTCAGACTTCCAGCCTGCTATACCCACAGAGGATGTGATGCCTTTGGGTGTCGATGGAGCAACAACTTTTATCCTTTTGAGTTACCCCTTAAACTAATAGGTTATTCGCCTGTCAATTATGATTTACCTGGGAGGATGTCATTATTTCTCTAGACACTTAGTTTCATTATTAACACCTCCCACCTCCATCTAACTGTGCAGCATCTAAGACAGTCTGTAGTTTTGTCTTCTGGCAACAATCTGTTCTTTTTCCTTGGCTGGAGGCAATTTCCTCTTGTTCAAGCCAAACTGCACCACATGCAGGGTTAAACAAAGAAGCTCTGTTTGTGACCTTTTGACTGTTTTCATAATCGTGATAACAACAAATGGCTCTCTGTGTGAACAAAAAAGAAAATCACTGTTATCATATTTGAAATGGGATCCTTCTTTTTCTCAAAGGCATAGTTTGATAGAGATGTCCTGCTGTGCCGCATGAACTTTAAAAAGACTAAAAAAAAAAGTCAAATGTCTCATTTTTCCTCACTTATTGTTCCCTTTTTTTTCTCAAATCCTCCCGTCTCCTTCCTTCACCAGTGTGTGAGTCTCCCATCCTGAGTCTGGCTTCTCTTTTGGAGTTGTCTCCATACCCAAGGGCACAGAGTCGAACAGGGAGACAATTGCGCTGAAGTTGTTGTTATGTAATTCATTATCTTGCTTCGTCTTGATTGGCTCACTTGGATGGAGTGAATGGGGGAGTGGCAGGCTAGAGGGGAGGGGAATAAAATATGCTTTACACAGTACACAGAGTAAAAAAGGACTGCCAGGGAGTGTGGCGGATGGGTCATTGCTTCATATAATATGTACACATATTTAATATATTTAGAGTTAGACGTTCTCAAGGCATCTAATAAAGTGGCTGGTGAGTGAATATATAAAAGACAGGAAAAAGAGGGCAGAATGAGCCCTACTGAACAGGATTCAAGTCAGATGCCCTTCTTCATCTTTAATGCCACTTACTCTGCTCTAATATGCTTAGAATAGACAAATGAATTAGTATTACTTGGGCATATTTAATCTACAATTCTTACCATGTTTTGTTCCAAGCTGTCAGGAGTTATAAATGTTCTAGTCCAGACAACAACACAGAAGAAATTTGGTAACTAAAAATGTAATTAGTATTCATTTTTCCAGCATCGTTATGAGTGAGCTCACAAACCTCTGTTTCTAGAAGGCTGATTGTTTAATAAAGCTGTGCATTGTGCTTGCCGCAGACATACATGAAATCAAATTAGGAGCACAACCTAACGGGTCAAAAGAGTCGTTTCGTTGGAAGGCAGAAATCAGGGGCTTGATTGTTTTCTGGATATTCAAGGTTCTGCTGTAATAAAAAGGCGGCGGCAGTGACTTGCAAATGAAGCTTCGCATCATAACAACTCGCGGTCCAGCATCATCCCTGCTGGTGATGCAGTGCCACACACAATACATCGTCAAATCACCAGCACATTTTCAAATGAACAAATTTGCAAGGATACACTCACACTACAGATATCACATGATGTTGTAAAGAAAATGTATGAACTGTGGCATAAAGAGGAAGAAAAAGAGGAAGGATTAAAATGGAGACACTTTGAGAGGGCATAAAGAGACATGTCTTATAGCAGGACTGATGTTCTTAACGTTGTGTGTTTATCATAATCTGCCTGATCCACCGCTGTGTTACATAATGCCTGGCGCAAGGCGTTGTTCTTATATAACAACTACTCGCCACAGGAAATGTCCAATTTTTAGTGTAATGTTTTGTATTCGGACAAAACCAAGCACCTAAACAAGAAAGCGTTCATCATCAATCTCTTAGCCCATGGAAATAATGTCAAATGCATGTTTAGGCATAACCAAACTGTACTCTACTAACACGGTTACTTTATCACGTTGTGCATATGGACTTGATACAAAATAATAAAAAGTAGATTGGTCAATATTTTTTTGTAGACATTTATGATTCTCAGATGATGAATTAAAGTTTTTCTTCAGCTTCGTCATGAGGTTACGAGTTCTGGTTTTTAGTGAAGTGTCTTGGCACCTATTGGATGGACAGCAATTTACATTTTCATGTTCCCGAGGGTGAATCTAAACACTAAAAAAAAGACATGCCAAGTTTTTTCTCCAGTGTATTTCATTGATGTGGTCAATATGTTTGAAAGTGACTGGAAAATTTAGATCTTTTATCTCTCCCTTTCCTCTAGGTCGGCAATATGGCGTCCATTTAGTGCGAGTAGTGTCCATCATTTAACGCTACATTTTTGGGCGTTATTAGGGAAGCATTCGGGCACTTTCAAAGCACTGAAGTTTAGCTAAAATTTCAATGTGAACACACTATGCACTTAAATATAGTGTTCGAAAGGATGCACGTGCACTGATTGAGACAAACCCTAGAGTTTACCTTGTGGAAATTACGTCAAAGGGAGATCATTAATGAAATCCCTTTGACATGTAAGCTACAAAAATCCAAATCCAAATTTAGAGGGCTTTCTTAATAATCACATATAATCTGGTTTATAATTGCACGGAATGGTTTGAATCTACTCAAATCTACATGCTTTTAGCAGTGTTAGCTTTTTCTCTTTTATTTTCCAACTTCAAACACCCTTCTTCAGAGTAGATTGGATTATATAATATCATTGTATTGTGAAGTCAGCTGGAGAGATGGTGTTTGTTTTAGTAACCAATATGATGATTTGGTGTGCATTGTTTGATGTCACCCAAAAATTTGGAACTAAGTAGCAAGCATTGTCTAAAATGGAAAAACAACAAAAAGCAAATAGCGTCCAGTTTGTCTGTATCGTGCAGTGGAAAATCAGCATAATTTATTGCTCCATCTGTGTCTTTCACAGCTATTATTGCTGAAAATAACCCTTATTTTTCACAGTGACCCTGGTATTTCATGTTTAAATTCTCAGTAACATTGACAGTGCTGGCTGGCATTCCAGTGGTTTGTTCTTTTAATTTGAGTTCTGATTAAATTTTTTTCTTCGGTCATGAATCCATCAACACAGCATTAGCTGTGAGGTATTCAGAGGTGTCCTGGTTGCATGAAATTTTTCCTTCAAATGACTGTTTATTATAAAAGCCATGTCAAATGAAAATTTTCAACCCGAGGAATATTTATGAGTGTAAACTGTCAGCAGGCTTTGGCAAAAAATTAGTCTCCTGACACCTTATGTTTATCTCTTTTGGTGAATAACGTCTTGTTACAGCAGATAATCAAATTTGAATGTGAAGCGGTGATTAGGCAAAATACATCTACATTTCTCATTTTAATGCATGCCAGCACACACAGACAGGCACTAATGTGCAACACAAACACACTCACACTCACATATGTCTGACCATTTGATTTTCACTCTCATTGTATTCGCAGTTGGCATCCATCTTGTCTACTGTTTGCTCAAGACAGACATATTTAAATCTAATGAGTTGACTGAGACTGAGTTCCAGGCTCCACTGAGGTTTCGTGAGATGTGTGGAACCTAATCCTCCCTAACACAGATCACTGACTTAGAGCGATCAGCTAATAACTCTGCCAGCTCTCTCATTAACAGCTCTCAGTAACTCTGGTCTGGTGCCCATGAACTCAGAGCTCAGTCCTCACACACAGACACTCAGTGAGCTCTACTCTGAAATACTACCACACACTTCCACACATACGCTACCCAAACATGAAGATTTTATTTGAACATCTGTAAGAATTGGATTTCCCACTTTATAAACGTTGGTCTACTGTTGGGTTCATTCTATCAATGGAAGCATACATGCAATACATGAAGATATGTCTGACTTTACAGTAATCTGAAGAGGTTCTGTTTGTAAAATCCCACATGTCTGGTAGGCTAATCAAGAAAAAAGTAAATTTCAATAGTTAAAACTAATTTATGTTCCAGCATAGCCGCAGAAACCAGGTATCCATTCACTAGATCTGTTCTTATTAAACTTTTCTAAATACAAATAAAAAAATGGAATTGAAAGACCAGCTAAAAAGAGAAAAAATAATTTATTACATTTAGTCATAGACTGGACATAAAATGTAGACGTAATCACTATGATGTCACTGGTTTATGTACTGTTTTTAAGTTCAAGTTCAGTGTCTTGGCTGTCACATGTAATTTAACCAGATGTTTCGAGGGAAAGCTGAATTTGATTGAAAACCATAAAAAAGGAGGAGGAAACAAAAAGATCTTCCAAAGTAGTAAGTTGTAGGGATGCAAAATATATCGGCTTCAATATCGGTATCAGCAAATGTTGGTCATTTTTTTTAAATATTGGTATCGGTCC
The DNA here is from genome assembly GCA_028567055.1 of Leptatherina wallacei. Taxonomy (NCBI): domain Eukaryota; kingdom Metazoa; phylum Chordata; class Actinopteri; order Atheriniformes; family Atherinidae; genus Leptatherina; species Leptatherina wallacei. Next base: position 6,264,937 of record JAOXYM010000024.1, on the reverse strand, counting down.
AATAAGTAAAACTTGGCCGATACTAAAAACAGATATTTATTTATGGTCGTTTGTGTGTTGGGAGGAGGGGGTGTGTGGCCATGCAGTATTGCTTTGGACATGTGACAGTGATAGCAAGGCAGCATTGTGGGGTGTTTAACTGAAGCGGAGAAGCAATGTCAGCGAAGATACTCGAAAAGCAGTACGCAGTTCTTGCAACGTCAAAGTAATGTGAGGAGGATGTCGCATCAAATCATTCAACACCACCAGTTTGATACGTCATCTGAAAAACCACCAACCGGAGGTTCACAAACTTTTGCGGGAAGCTAACGCTGCTAACATTAACTTTAATTTTGTACAGAGTTTGATCATCTTAACTTAATTTTCAAAAAAATGACATCGATAAAATCGGTTATCCGCCAATATTAATATCGGACATCGGTGTTGCCCAAAATTTTCATATCGGTGCATCCCTAGAAAATTGTTAAACACAAGTTAGACCTGCCCCAAAACAACCGTCTTTATAATCTAAGAAACAAACATGTTCCGTCAAAGAAAACTTGAAAGTAGCCACTGAGACCATGACCCATTAACCCTGAGTAGCTTGTTTATATTTTAGCTTTAAAAGTATTCAGTTAAAGCGCATAGGCCTGGTATTACTGAACAAAGTGGAATTCAACCTGTTGATGGTGCTGGATAAAAAGTTAATAGCTTAAAAAAAAGAAGAAAAGAAGTCAGCATTTTGCTAGTAGGCCAGCTAGCTATCTCTGCCATTTAGCCATCTGGCTCATGTGAGATTGCTATTTGTCAGCAATCCAGGTATTCCTTGGATGGCTGGATGCAGACCAACGTGGGTTCTATCCTTAACTTGCCTTGGAATAATCCCACAAATATTAGAGGGATGTATTTAATGAATCAGTCATGTTTGGTTGTTAAAGGTTAGAAGGATTGAAGACCTTATAAAGTGGTTGTTAGATACTCATACAACTAAAGTCAAGAGTTAAACTTGGTGGATGAGCACAATGAATGCATCATTTCCATACATTTACTTTAAAGAGGCACGACAGAACTTTGGAGGATTTTCTCAGTGATGCGCCCCTAACGACAGCTAATCCGCCTTGTATCCTACTTATACTGTGAGTTCTCTCCAGAAAGTAAAAGTCAGTCTTATGTAGACTTTTGCCTTATCTCTTGCTTTTTCTCTCTTTTTTCCCCTCTCTTCCTCCAATAACGTCCTCTTTAGATTTCTGGTGAATCAGCCACGGTGCGTACGTGTTCAAAAAAGCCGGTGTGTTGATATTTGCTTCCTAGCGTAAGACGCGATGTGTAAAGCGAAAGTCTACTGTAACATGATGAAGCGTTCTGGAAACAAAAGTTGTGAAGGGCGGGTTTTTTTAAGCCTCGGGATGCTGCTAGGCAGTAATAGTTCCAGGAATGTACATAATAAATGTCACTGTGCCATCAAACGAGACAGGAACGTGACGTTTTAAGGTCAGAACTTTCCATAGTGTGACTTTAAGGGAATAGCAATCGAGGTTCGTACCACCAAGAAATGGAAATATTCTTCTGTGTAAGAACATTTTTACCTACTAGTGACCACTAGAAGAGAAAAAAACAAGGCCATAGTCATTGATACCAGGATTTATCTCAGGTTCTCGATGCTATCATGTCTAACCCTTTGATTCATGAATTATTAAGAAATAGTGCCACATGTACACAATAATACTTCCACAGTCATATACAGTGATACGTTTTTATTTCTCAATCATATTTTACTTTTTTTTAATTTGATGTATGTTGATAGATTCTTAAAAATAATTTATAAAAAATGCCTTTCATATTTATTTGATATTGATATTGTATTAAAATATGGCAAAATCGTTTTCTTTTCCTGACTTATCACAAAAGAAAAATTGGTAATTACAATGTATGTGTGTACGTATATAAATATTTA
>JAOXYM010000024.1:6225793-6236392 GCA_028567055.1 Leptatherina wallacei | reverse complement strand
ACACTCTCTCAGCACACACAACACCCCCCACACAACCTCCTCCCCTGCCCTCGCACACCCCCAATACGCCCACCTCCTATACAAAACTTAAGTACGTGCCTCGGTCAAATCAGTGCTTGGATTTGATAACATTTTTTTTAGTTATACAAAGACAAACCTGAAATTATTGTCTTGTTTCTTGAGCATTGTCTCGAACATATTGTTACATGTCTGAAATTATAATTCCATAATGTGTGACAGAGATACTGTTGGCCTTTCTGGATTATCAGCAGGTAAACAGACATAAAAATGTACAATTATGGTCTTAAAGTTATAATATATTACCTTAAATAACTAGCTTTTTGTCAGTGGTTGCCATGGTGAATTCAGGTATTGGGGCTCCACTGATGATGGCTTTTTATTGTGGTTCCCAACTTTGGGTAAAGATACTCAGAGTTGACTGAACCAAGTCAAAGCAGCTGATCTGGAACCGAAAACTCAGAGTTGGTCAGCTCAGAGTGAGTTGACCCAGAGTTTCTTCTTGTTAGACCCAGACCTCCTTTCTGGAACAGGCCTCTGGTGCTGTGAGATGATTAGTGGAATGAGCTACATCAAGGCCCAGTGTAGTCTGCCCATTTGAAATCCTCACCAGCCTTCAGTCAGGATATTTTTTAGTTTAGTTTTGTTTTGTGTGCTGCTTACATTCCCACGGATCCATTCACACCTTACACCACCGATACCAATTCTCTCACATTCACATTAGTAAATAGTAGTAGTATTTTCTTTTTCAGAAACTCACTCCCGCTTGCCTCCCATCTTTGTTGCAGTTTTATGCCAGGCTGAAACAAACTACTGTTCCACATCCTAAATCAAGTCTTAAAACCTTTGCCAGCACTTTTCATGAAGCCCGGGAGCATTTCTTTTTAAATCTGTTTTCTTGATTATGTACACTGATGTTTTTACTGTTGTCTGGTTGTATCATATAACTCACTATGTATTTTCTTGTCTGTTTCTTTTATGTACAGCACACTGGATTGGATGATGTATAAAATGTATAAACTTGCCTTGTCTGTGAACATTAGCAGTAACTAGCACTAGCAAGCAATAGGCTACCTATCATTAGCATACTCCTGGGCTCATCATAAAGCTAGAGAATGTTCTAGCTTTCTTGTCCCACATGACAACATTGTATGATATTTAGTGAATAAATCATTTTAGTTTAAATTATAAACACAACAAAACTAACTCTCCACATAGTGAATGCATTTCAAACAGTCTCAATCACTTGTTTGTCAAACTTTCCATTTAATTTTGAGTGCCATCTCTCACTTCTTTGCTGAGGTTTTCTAATTAAAATGGAAAGGACATGTGTACATTTAGCAAGGGAAAATTTCTCAAAGCACACAGTCAGTACTTTATAATATCTTAGTAATATTCTATTACTATTGTTTTGTCTACTTCCTCTCTCTCTTTCTGTGACTGGACGAATCCTAGAAAGCTGATATGAGTGAACCAAGTAAGTAATAATGAGGAGTATGATAATGGCCAACCGACACTCTGACCCTTAGCTCCTTATTCAAATGCAGTGCAATGATGGGATTGAATTCTTCCACCCTTGCCCTTGAAATGGAGCGAACACCCATGGTCATTACCCAGTGGAAACCCATGAGAAAAATGACCTATTTGAATCAAAAGTAATAGCTTTAAAGATAACTGCAGCAAATTGCTATGCCATAAGATCATAGTAATGATTTATACATAAGACAACTCTACTCGGGTGTTGCAAAATTAAAAAAGAAAAATATATTTCCTGATATAACTGCACCCCAAAATCTTTATAAAAATATGTCCGCCATGTGCACTTCACCTTAAACAGGATCAGCTTAATTTATTTGTGTGCTGTGAGGGGAAAAAAAAGATTTGCTAAATATTGTGCCCACAAGCAAAGGATGTGACTTACTTACTCACTTTTCATGTTACTTGTCCCCGGTGGAACATTGGCTTATAAAGAGTTCCTCCATAAAACGTCTACTGTTATGCTGCTCTGGCAGCCTGCAGGCAGAAACTGGAGAGATAGTTTGATCCCCTCAGATTTTTTTATTTTAATCCCTGTAAAACAGAAATGCTTAGAAATGTGCTCCTAAATGAGGTTTACAAGCAAAGATCGTAGACACCGTTTATGGTTTATTGTCTCATACTTTCTGGCTTCTGTAATGTACTTTTTATGTTTTTGTGTTAAATTTGCAAGTGAGATAGCCCTGCTAACAGTCTGTCAGGTGTTAGTTATCACATTGACATGTGTCGTATAAAATACTGCAACAACCTCAAGCAGACAAGCTGTGAAAACGATTTATTCATCGGCAATTGCACAGGATTGCATGACAGTTTACAAGGTGCAGGTGACTGCAGTGAGGAGACTCAAAAGCTGTTGTGCTACTTCCTGTGGAGCCGCTGGTAGATAGCTGTTTGTCTTCCAGTCTTTGCGAACACACATCAAAGACTCCTGTCAGAAAATTCTGATGGAGTTAGAACAGTGGCATATTTCAGAGCTATAATCAGTCACAATATGACAGAGAAATTACCACCTTCCCTCAAGAGAAATCAGTCAGTTCTTGTGCCAATCAGCTCATCTGACGCTCATACAAATAGACATATCAACCCCGCCCCCTTACCCCCACTCCCCCCTTCCCACTCTGATGTAACACTTGGGTTTTTTGCTCTGAGGAAAAAACGGGAAGCTCTGCACTCCAGAGACTTTAAATCCTTCTGCAAAACATCTGTGACTGACTGAAGCTGCGATGTCCCTGCCTTTCACGCTCCAGCCCACCTGCAATCTTCAATAAGATAAAGCGGGTATGACAAATAAATGAATGAATAATTGGCTGAATAATTAAGTATGCACAAATGTTTGTGACCACCAGGGATTAGGTATGATTGTTAATTACTTTAATAGTCATTCAGTTATGAGAAATCAAATACAGTAGTGCTCAAAAGTTTACATACCCTGGCAGATTGTGTTTTTTTTTCTCTTTTTGGGAGGTGTGTGTGTGTGTGTCTGGGGGGGGGGCTTTTTCAGAGAATATGAATAATAAAAGGAAACCACTGACCATGAGTGGTCAGTGGTTGGGTGAAGCCATTTATTGTTAAACAGCTGTGTTTACTCTTTTTAAATCATAGTGACAACAGAAATACCCAAATTATCCTGAACAAGAGTTTACATACCCTGATGATTTTGGTCTTATAACATGCACACAAGTTGACACAAACTGGTTTGAATGGCTTTTAAAGGTAACCATCCTCATTTGTGATCTATTTGCTTGTAATCAGTGTGTGCGGATAAAAGGTCTGTGGGTTTCTGGGCTCCTGAGTCCTGACAGACCCTTGCATCTTTCATCCAGTGCTGCACCCATGTTTCTGGCTTCTGAGTCAAGGAGAAAGCAAAAGAATTGTCAAAGGATCTGCGGGAAAAGGTAACTGAACTGTATAAAACAGGAAAGGAATATAAAAAGATATCCAAGGACTTGAGAAAGCCATCAGTAGTGTTCAGCGGTGTTCAAACTCTATTTAAGAAGTGGAAAGTGAGGCCCACAAGCCTCCAATGGGATAAGCAGGTACAGCAAATGGATGGATGATTAGAATTCAGATATTGTATGCAACTGCATTCATGGAATGAAATGAAATGAAAAATACTTTATTAACATTAATACTTCATGCCTAATAGTTTGCTATTTGGCTTCCTGTCTGAGTTTGCTTTCACACTGCACTTTGTCAAACAAACAGAGCCTTTTCAATAACGTATTCCCCTCCTTGCCAGACGCGTGAAAAATTACTGAAAATGACGACAAGACAGGCAATTAAACTTACTAAGCTACTGGTTAATGCAGGGTTACTGTTACCTACATGTTCCGTTGCGCTGTGAGATTCAGTGCAAATATAAAAGATATTGTGCGTAAAACCCTTTTCAAGAAAATAAATGAACATGAGGTCCAAATGCCAGGGAGAGCTAGCATATCGTAAGTCTGCTACAACTGTACAAAGTCATTTGAGAGTGAAGCATCCAACAACGAGGTCCATCCATAAATCAGTAGTCAGAGTCTAGCTCTGTCTCCAGGTGAAGCTTGATGTTGAATGTGAAGCTCAAATAGCAGACCTGATCTCAAAGATGGTAGCTAAAAACACTCTTTTCCAATCAGTGTTTTTGAAGTTTAATGTTATCTGCTGAGCCTGAGTTTACAGCCCCTTTAAGAAGAACCATTTGCACGATACTGAAGAAACTGTGATGATATTGTCGGTGAGCTGAGCACTCGGGTAAAAACCTCTCTTTCACCACAGATTCATGAACAGCACCTCCAACAGAGTCGTGTGTAACTGTCACATGTCATTATGTACTAAACTGGGAAATGCACAGACCTGATCCGAAGACCAAAGCCATGCCAAAGTGACATACGGCTGAAGACCTCACCACGCCTACTGGAGACTTAATGGAAAAGTTACAGCATGTGTACATGACAATGCTGGCAACATGATGATAGCCAGCACTGAACACCTGTCTGGGGTGGAGGGGTATTCAAAGAATGGTTGATTCATTCTCAGTAATTTTGCCACACATATCCAGAGTGACAAAGCTCTGCTTGAGCTGAGATAAAACAGCCTACACATCTGACATGTGGGGGTGGATAAAGGAGAAAAAGGGGAATTTGAGTGAAGGGAATGTTTTCAGCTGCTTCCTCTGTTATCTGACCAACAAAAAAAAAAAGAAGAGGGAATGGAGGGTGAGGAGAGGTGAGTAGTTGTAAAGAGAATGTGCCACACTGGCAAGCCCCTGGGAAGACCTTGTAAACACTGCTCAGTCACAGCTCTGATTAAAGAAACAGAAAGGGGAGGGCGAAGGTGTGACAGCAGGGGAGAAGGAAAGATGAAAATAGGAGGACAGAAAAGGACATGGAAAAGAGATGAAGGAGGGAGAGAAGTAAATGGAACAAAAACTGGCAATGGCTGATGAGACCGAAACAGACTCCTAAACAAGGAGTGGGGAGAAAAACAGCCTGAGAGAATGAAATCTAAATCAAAAACCCTGCTTGGATCTCTTTTTATTTATCCAAGACTTTCCCCCCCCCACAGGTTGAGGTTCTTGCATCTATGAGAAATCATCCAGAGCCTTGTGCAGTAATGTCTCAAGCAATCCAAGTTAAGACATGGATTTACCTTCCAGAGAAACTGAATCCAAAGCCATTTGCATTACATCAGCCCTGTACTGTGTGCCTCCCCCTTAAAACTATTGATCTATGTAGAGCTTGGAAATACAAGAATTTTAAAGGGTGGGGGAGAAATATTAGAAATAATTTTTTATCTGTGTAGTGGTGCTTGATAATTTAAGATGAGCACAGGCATGACCATAAAAGCAGAAAATGAGTCTTGCTTCGAGTACATGCGCTATGAAATTGAAAACACAGTTCATCTTAAACATTAGCAATAATTTCAATCAGCAACAGAATGAGGATCAACAGTTAAGAGTCAACAATAAACTGAGCTGTAACTCAGAAGGCCAGAAATATTTAATATGTAAGGTTAAAGTAAAAATACACACAGCAATAGTGTAATAGAGGCTAAGTAATGAGTCAGTGTTCATCTGTCTTTGGGCTCAAGGTTGTAATAGCCATCTGCATTCAGTGACGTGGTGCAGATGGATTAGTTTAATATTGAATCAGACTCTTTTAAGAATTCGTCTCCATGTTCACAGTTAGCTTGTATAATGTCTCATGTCATTCATCCAGAGTAGCCTTCCCCCTGGCTTCTTATTGGCAAAAATCTGTGAGACAAGGAGGAAGGAGAGGAAAGTATTTGCTTCTCATACACATTATTACACAATATTATGAAAGTCCGTTGCTGCCCAATAAAATGTGTGTTTGTAAAGTTTGCTTACACTAACTCTAAAAACAAATCTATATTTACTCATACAATTTGTATACGGTAAGTCTAGTTCATATGTAGGCCCCCGGAGAATAGTAACATCTGGTGTATTTCAACAATTTTAATGTAAAGTAGGTAAATATTTATTTGTCTGTGTCTTTATTTAATTTTTTCCCCTCCTCCAGATTTATCAGTGACCCAATTAAACTGTACACACTTTCAGCCTTGCAGACTTTGATGCAGGTTCCTACTTTGAGAGCAAAGCCTCAGGGCAGTCCGCTGGCAAATCATCAAGCACCTAAGAGTTCTGATGTAAATATTTTTGCACTCCTATTTGGCTTTTTTCCACACATTTGCAGACTTTACTTGTCTTGATCCTCACAACGCAAACCAAGCACGGAGGAATCTGCTGCAAAGCTCATGTGTGATTGACAACATCTGACTTCTTGCTCTTAATTGCACATTTAGAGAGTTTTATTTTCAAATAATTGCACGGGATTTATTACATTCATCACTTTTTTCTCAATAATGTAAGGGTGTTAATATACCACTAAATATAGAGTAATAAAATAATAAAAAACCTATTTCAGCACATTTAAAAATACTGTGATGTACGCTCAACTAATAAAATACAAAAGAAAAACCTTCTAAAATCAAACTGGGGCTGCCATCAATTTAGAGCAGGAATAAGCTAAAATATATTTTCATCTTGGGGGATGTGTTAGAGGTAATTAAGATACACTGAGGCCATCTATAAGAAGGGAAAAGAGCCAGAAGTAGAGTAGTTCTACTTCATCTTGAGTAAGTTTAGACCCTTTAATATTTGCAGCATGCATATATTCTGTAAGTTCTGTAAGTACAACCATGTGTTAGGGCAGCAGCTTCAGAGTCAGTGACTCAAAAACTGAAGAAACTGATAAAGGAAGACTGACTCTGTCCTGGGGACTGCTCTGAACCAACTAAACCGAATAAACAAAGAATAATGTGCGAGTCGCTCAACATAAAGAGCAACATTGCAAAATTCTACACAACAGTGATAAAAAAATCTGAGTGTGTTCAGTCAGAGGCTTCTTCAGCTATGTGGGAAAAGAGAACAACACAGGGCATCATTCTTATAGCCCTACATAGTGAAGGCTTATAATGACAAATGACCAAACATTCATCAGTGTTATTCCATCCCACTGTAGCAATATATTTTCAGAGATTCAATCATTAATTCAATTACCAAAAAAAAAGTAACAAAAAACTGGGTAGTAAAAGTCGATGTCAACATGCTTCTGTTTGTTCCCGGTGTTATTGATTTCCTCTGCAAAGAAGGGTTTGTGGTCAGTGTGGCTTATCTGTTTGCAGGATTATTTTAAATTTGTTGGGATAAGCAGAGGTGAGCCTTATTCAAATCTATACATTTAGCACAAAAAGTAAGTAAATATGTTTGATTGATTATTTCTTTCCTTTAATAATAGCAATTGTTAATGTATTATACATCATGGGAAAGTCTGATTAGTCACGTTTATAATGAGATATAACTGGTAGCGATCATGCTTTCTGTTGAATGAGCAACACAATTCAACATGAGGGGAGCACCTACAGAAATGTCCCAAAATCCTCTGCAATATTCTCTTGTTGGTATTTGAATAAACCTCGTTTCCACCTGAGATGAATATGTGTTTCCCCAATGTCAGGAATCAAAGGATGATGAAGCCCATGGCTCACAAAAAATATAGAATTCTTTATTGACAAGTTTAAGGCAGAAAACAGACTTATACTCTGGAGTGGAAAGCACAGTCTAGACCCTAAACCCTCCATAGCGCCTGCACATGGCCAAAAAACAGGTATATGGGCTTCCACCTCTCACAACTGCACTGCACCCCCACAAGGCATTGCAACAAGACTTGCACTGCAACACCACACTAGTCTTTCACCCCTTCCAGGCACACCACAGCATTAGACTACAAACCAACCCGTCTTACACTGAAATAACCAAAACATGGACTGGAAAGATTCAAACACTTGGCTTGTCCGGGTTGAGAGACCCCCTCCCGGGGTTAGAGCTTTGGTGCCGAAGCAGCTCCAGGGTCTATACGTGGGGGCCTGGAGCACCCCATCATTTGTCGCACTGCCCTGCCTGCACAGGAACCTATCCATACTACCTCGCATGCAAACAGCACCCACCCCCCATATATGAGTGCGACTCTCTAACTTGGCTGGGCTGTAGCTCTGTGACTTCCACCAAGCTCCACTCTCCAGGACCAACTGAGACTGCTCACCTCCCTTTCACACGTCCTATAGAATGACTCATTTGATATATCAAATAACTTTGTTTTCATTCAACTGCTCAGACATGATCTTTTAAATAAAGTAATGATATTGAGGAATCTTTTATGATTAATTAATTATGGCATTTAATATTGCAATTAACTTCTTCTTATTTGATATATATTGTTGATCTAAATTTTGTTTTGTTCAGCTAAAACCATTTCATAAGAATACTTTTGTAAAGTTGTGCTTTGCAACTATATTTGTTAGATTTTCTTTGTCACTGCCTGAACTTCTGATGTTTGATAGGAGGTACCTGGTGGTTTGTATTAAAAGGGTTGCGCGCATCTTGTTTGGGAAGATGCTTCAGCAGTAAGGGGTAAGTTCAAATATGTTTCTTCTGGGGTTTTTTTGGGTCTTCTCAAGTGTAAAGTTCAGCATTTTTTCTTGTAAATTCTTATTATAAGATAACATTACAGACAAACAGTGGTCAGCCAGCTGATATTTCTTTGAAGTTTGGTAGTTGGAATTGTAAAGGTTTAAATCAGCCTATTAAAAGGTGTAAAGTGCTCCATCATTTACAACGCTTGGGTGCTCAAATTAAATTCTTACAGGAGACTTACTTAAAGGTAACAGACCAATCTAGGTTGCGCAAGGGCTGGCTAAGACAATTACATCACGCTACCTCTCAGAGTAAGGCTCGGGGTGCTGCTATTATACATATTATATATTATACATACATACAAAATCCTTTGTATCGTCTAACATCATAGCAGATCCCAACGGTAGATATATTATTGTCAGTAGAAGTATTTACAATACTAAATTGATTCTTGCTAATTTTTACGCTCCCCATTGGGATGCCCAGAACTTCTTTCGTAATTTTCTTAAAAAGATTCCTGATATGTCGTCTCATTATCTTGTTCTCTGTGGTGATTTTAATTGCTGGCTTGGTCAGCTGGATTGGTCTTCCAGTAAACCTGCCAGACAATCTAACTCATCTCAAGATGTTAACACATTCCTTCAGGAATGTTCACTTATTGACTCATGGCCCTTTCTAAACCTTATCCATCATACTTATACCGGAATTGATTATTTTCTGTTAGATAAAAGGCTCGTACCGCATATTCGTTCTTGCTCCCATGATGCTATCGTTATTTCAGACCGTGCCCCAGTCATTATGGACTTAGGGATGGGAGGACCTCGCTCTCCTAAATAATGGCGGTTCAATTCCTGCCTCTTGGCGGATGACAAATTTGTCGATCTGTGTCATCTAAGATTGATATATTTGTTGCCACCAATAATACGCCTTCTGTGTCACCCTCTCTTTTGTGGGAGACCTTTAAAGCCTTTATTAGGGGACATATTATGCTAATTTTGAAAATAGACAAAGAAAAATGAAAACGTCTGAACTTATGACTCAAATATTACAGTTAGATGAGCTTTACACCACCTCGCCCTCCCCAGCAGTGTATAATGATAGACTGTCCTTGCAGGCAGAGTTTGATCACTTGTCATCACTGAAAGCCGAAGAAATGCTGCTCAAATTCCAACATGCTCATTATGAGTATGGTGAAAAGGCCACCAAGTTACTTGCCCATCAGCTTCGTAGCACATCGGTAGCCCACCTCATTCCTCAGATTCAAACCGGCAATAGAGTATCTACTGACCCTCTAAGAATTTTACCATCAATTCAAACATTTTTACTCATCACTTTACACCTCTGAGTGTAGATTGACACTGATGACCCTTTGACTCTTGATTCTTTCTTTAATGATTTAAATGTTTGTTTGATTGATCAACCAACTTATTATCGATTAGAAGAACCCATAACATGTGAGGAGGCTATTCGAGCAATTGGTGCCATGCAGTGTTCAAAATGTCCTGACCCGGACGGATTTCCAGTTGAATTTTACAGAAAATGTATTCATAAATTAGCTTCCCTTATGGTGAATATATTTGTACATTCGCTTGAGATTGGATCTCTCCCCTTTTCTCTCTGACAGGCTTCTACTTCTTTAATCCTGAAAAAGGATAAGGATCTGTAGGAATTTTGCAGCTGTCTAAACAGGGAAAAAATATAGTTAGACACTTTACTAAAATCAGAAGGACCGACAGATAATTCTTGCAATGTTCAGAATCTGTAAAGAGAGAATTGATACCAACACCAAGTCATCACTTGCCACTCCGTAAAAGAGCCAGCATTTATTGGAGAGATGTCATCAGGAGAAATACAGACGTCAGGAGAGGAGTAGTATTAAAATTAGCTCAACTCACTCTGAGTTCTGGCATGCAATGTCAGCTCATCTTTACTCATGGGGGCGGTCCAACGGCACCCATGCTGATCTAAATAACTCCTCCCATATTGTGTTACAAAACATTAATATGTGTGTGGTTAAGCCTGTTAGAATGTGTATTTCTGAATGATCCTCCCAGTGGGCGTTTCTTTCTGAC
>JAOXYM010000024.1:6152147-6166049 GCA_028567055.1 Leptatherina wallacei | reverse complement strand
TCCCCTAGACGACATAGCCGCTAGGGTCGGGACGCGCAAACCCCTCCACCACGATAAGGTGGCGGCCCAGGGAGGGGGATTTTTGACTTAATCTTTGTTAAATAGATAATAACACCGGGTAGTATGATATGTCTTGTCTATAAAACTTAAGAGCTGACAGTGTAATTTCTTTTTCAAATGACCAAATGAGTCTGACATTCTTTAAATGATTCATTACTTTCACCACGCCTTTGTGTCCATGTGTGGGTGTGAGATGCAAATGTACTATAGAAAGTTTGTTTTGCAAAATAGAGCTTGTGTGACGGGACCTTAATATCAGACTATAGAGCCTGGCATCCCATAAACAGAAATGCAGGCTGGACACCTCAACAAATCAACCTTGTTTACTTAAAAATCATGGCCAGATTTACATGTGGACACAAACGCATGGTTGACCTGAAGTGCATGCAAACAGCTCAGTCTTCCACCAAGGCCAATGGCCCACTTTACCATTTTAAGGAAAATTACGGATATATGAAGTGATGGAAATAGGCTCTCCCACTGAATTTCACAAATAGTGCAGACTGACAAAATGAACAAAAATAAATGAGCCTTAAAAGAAATACAACCATAAAACCCTAAACAGTGGACAATTATAAAACCTCCCTATCCACATAAAACAAACAAACAAAGGTCTTTTTTTTCCAAGCAGCCTCTGTATTTAATCATTATGCAAAGAGTACACTGCAGTAAAACACTGGGGTTGAGCTAATCAAATGATGATTGCTTCACCAAAACCGATTATAAATTCTTTAACCCTGCTCCTTCAATAACGTAGCTATTAAATCATACTTGCCGAGGCACGGTCCTATTGATATTTTCCTCACATGAGGAGCAACATGTTCTCTTGTAAGAGACCAACCTTTGAAGCTGGTCTTTGAGGCTGACTTCAAAGAAGGCGAACAGGCTAAATGATGATGGTGGTGAGCTGGAGAGAACACTCCAGCAGGGCCCCAGACACTGCAAATCTGATTTATTTTAAAAAAAGAAAAAAGCCTCCAAACATCTAGATGTTTGTGTATAGTATTAGATATAAATGTACATAAAACAAAATCTGCACATGCATAAATAAAACGTAGAGTAGGAAGCCAGAGTGGAACAGAAATTGGTTAACAAAACAAAACAAAAAACATATTTACAGTACACCGTTGTTGGTTTTTTTGCCCTTTTTTCTAGCCAGCTGCTGTGGATCTATGCACCGTTATGTTTTGGTTTATTTTTTTACTCTCAAAACTGAACTTGAAGAACAATTCCTGATGAAAACCCAATGACTAACTTTTAATAGGAACCAAAGAATCGGGCCACAGTAATTAAATGCAGCGGCATTATCAGTTGTTACTTCATTGGAGATGGAAATGATCATCCATACTTTTATTTCCTCCCGTCTAGATTATTGCACATCCCTTTTTACACGTTCATATCTGAGCTGCCTCCAGGTGTTGACTAAAAAACATAGAAGGTTATGCATCTCTCCTTTCTTGCTTTCCTTACATTGGCTCTCAATCAGGTTCAGAATCCAGTTTAAAATTTTGGTTCTTACTTTCAAAGCCTAGGAAGACTCTTAGATCTTTTCATCAGGATATTGCTGGTTGTCCCTCGTTCAGTTGACTGTGTATTTTAGGTTGTTGCCCCAAAACTTTGGAACTCTTTCCAACTGGATCTGTTTGCTCTGTGGACACTTTTGAAAATCAGATTAAGACCCATTTATTTAAAGTGGCTTCTTGATGATCTCTTATGATTTTTAATAAGGATGCACGATATATCGCCTTTAATATCTGTATCTATCAGCAGATGTTGGTCATTTTTTAAAATATCGGTTAAAACTTGGCCGATCTTAACAACAGATAGTTATTTCCGGCCTTTTGCCTGATTCATCAAAGAAACGCAAGAGGGCATTATTGGAGGAAGAGGGGAAAAGGAGAGAAAGAGACTGAACAAGAATCAACACTGGACTGACTTTTACCGACTGGAGAGAGCTCACAGGCGAGTTTGGATGCACAATGGATGCCAAATTAGCCGTTGTTAAGGAGAACTGAGAAAATCTGTCAAAGCTCAGCAGTTACATTTGAAACTTCAACATATTTTTTTTTATACTGCTTAAGAGGAATTTTGACTGTCAAACATTTTGGAATATTTGAACTAAAGTCAAAGTTTCATCAAATATAAATAAATTTAATCACACATCCTAAGTTGTCAATTCTTCATTTAATTGGAACATAATCAAATATCTTCGGAGCTCTTATCAGAAATAAGATCTTATAGCCCCCTTTCCTCCTTTTTCTTGCTCTGTACTCAATGATGGACACAATATCGTTTTCAACAAGTTGCTTATTTGTTTCAATTTCATCAAGCTGGACCTTGTTTAGAAGCTTAGAGCAGCTTTGCTTAAGCATCGTTTGACCATTGTTGCTTAGAGATAAGGGAATAATGGATCTTATTATTTTTAGATAACCTTTTCATTATTAAAAAAAACTATTATAAAACAAAAAGTTCTTTATTAAATTCAGGAGAGACAGTTCAGGATGGAAACAGAATAACATGTTTGCCCCAACTTTCTGTTATAGATTCTAACCAACTGCAACAATGACCAATTAAATTAGATGACGTGTGCTCATTTTTAAGCTTAATCAAATTATAATCTTGAGAAAACAAATACTGTAACCAGTTACAGTATGTCATCTAGAGAAAATGCCAGATTCTCCAATAATGACAAAATGTAACTTATCACAGGAAAAATGAGCTTCGCTACCTAGAGCTGATGGAATAATTAACTAGTGATCTCGATAAAAGCATCAAAATAAATAAATTAAGATAAAATACGAACGAAAAGTGGATGAGCAACCTGGAGCGGAACACACTCAATACGATTGTGGACTTTAGGAGACATCCGCCCTGCTCTGCCCCCTTCACAGTCTTCATCAGCACGGTGTCCATTGTAGAGAACTTTAGATTCCTGAATTTGACTGAATGCAACTTGAACTATTAATCAGAAAGGAAGAAAGAAATCTTATGTGGTACTCCATATAGAGAATGAAGCAAAACTGCAGACAAGGGGTTAAAAACAAGAGTGAAATTCTGTGGTGTTTCTTTTGGAAACATCTATAAACTGTACTGTATACTGTACATAATACTGAACAGTATTTCTCAGTATGACTAATTGCACATAACTTATTCAAGGGATGTTCATTTTACTTGGCTTCTTAATTAAAGATATGTCAATAGTGTACATAAAATGCACCCATTACACTGTACACTCATTAGGCACTTTATGCTAGGACCGGGTTAGACGGCCTTTTGCATAGATTCAACAAGTTCTACACAGTTGCTGCAGATTTAACGAGAAACATTAAAACCTGCACATCCCTGGCATTAATGCTAGAGATGGTTGTGCAAGTCCCCGTAGATCAGCAGTTTCTGAAATACTGAATCCAGTCCGCCTGGTTCCATCAACGTCTTGACCATGTCTGCATTGAGTTGCTGATGTTAAACAATTGAGCATGTGTACCTAATAATGTGGCCGGTGAGTGCGTATTTTACTTGCTGGTGACTATAATTGAAAAAATTTACGATTTGGCCGTTGTCCTGAAAAGCTTTTAAAAATCCTCTTTTAAACAGTGTCATCTGTTGAAGACAGCTAATCAGCTCTCTGTGAGTCATGTATTCTGAATTGGTGACCTCATTGTTATTTACACTGCCATCCAGACACTTTTGCTCTCTGGCTTCACACATATTCAAACCTTGATTTGTGTGATTCCAGCAGCGCTTTCATCTGCTGTAAATGTAAAAAGGTGATTCTGCCTGGGACTTCATGGTGTGAACAAACCACAAAAACATTCCCGATGACTTCTATCCTCACTGAAGAAACCGAGCCCACTGTGAAAATGGTGTTTTGTGCAGGTCAAGAAACTTACCTGAAATATGCTCTATTGTGGAAGATTGTACTGATGTCAAACAGTGTACCCACTGACACTGCGTTGAAGAAAAGAAATGACTCAGTTTAACTGGTTATATCAATGATTTCCATCCATCATCCCCCTCCACACAACTAAGCCTATGCAGGCACATTCACATGTATAATGTCCAAAACTCTATTTGCATCTCTTTCCAGAACAATAACAGTTTTACTTCCATGCAAACACTACTGCGTCCTTGAGCTTCCACACTTCTGGCCTGGGGTGAAATGCAAAATGTGTTGCTTCTGAAAGCAGCAACATCGGAGTGCTGAGGAAAGATTTAATTTCCTGCCAAAAGCCTGTTGATATGCTGAGGAAACGAAATGAGCCACCAGGACTGTTTCAGCTACAGTGGATGTGGTAGTTTCCACTTTTTGACTTTCCTGACAGGATGAGGGCCAAGGTTCCCCACCCCTGCCTGGAAAAAGAGGGACTTGTATTGAAAGATTCTTTTACAATCATTGAACAAAAACTTGATGGTGTTTGGAAAATGAAAATAAAAAGTTGCACATTGCAGATCATAGCAGCGCAACGGCGCCAAAAGCTCTACATTTTCTCCCTCCGTTCCTGGATAGTACCTACTTGCAACACCAAAGGCCTGCAGTAGTGATGTCTGTCTCTCTCTTCTCCTTCCTCCACAGATTGCCTCATCATGTTCTGTATAATTAATTTTCAGATGCTTAATAAGATTTGTGGTGTTGCTATAATACCTCTCCATCTTCTCCACACATCACTTACCGCATCGTTTCTGTTTGTTTAGCTGCAATAGCTCCACAATTTACTGTGTTTGAATTCAGCCATCATTGTCCCAAGCAACACTTACTGTGCCTTATTTAACGTGTGACTATAGCAGGTGGGATAAGTAGTTCCTACCATCTGGGTAGGTTTTAAGCGAAACCCTAATAGTACATTTACTTTATGCTGTGTTCTTGTGATAAACTACATATTAACCTTAAATTACTAAGATATTATTTCATTATGAGAACCAATTATAGACATTTAGTATTGGAAATATTGATATTTCAATATTGATCCAAACACCGCTAGTATTTGGTACTACCATATGATATCAATGCCAAAAAACACAATTTATGC
Organism: Leptatherina wallacei; assembly: GCA_028567055.1. Lineage (NCBI taxonomy): Eukaryota > Metazoa > Chordata > Actinopteri > Atheriniformes > Atherinidae > Leptatherina > Leptatherina wallacei. Next base: position 6,160,962 of record JAOXYM010000024.1, on the reverse strand, counting down.
AGAGCTTTAGATTTTTCTCATTTTACTGAACAGCAAGTCACAGATTTTGTTACGTGCACATTTATGCCAAAGCTTATTAAGAAGTTGACCCCAACAGATGAGGAGTTTCTAGTCCTAAAACTAAATCTCAAGTGTGAAGACTGACCAAATTTGCCACATCTGCCCTCTAACATGGAGACAAAATACTTCCTGAAGGATAAGGGGGGGGGTGTACTGATCCCTTTTGAAAAAGACATGCTTTGAATGTACGTTTTAAAAGGAAGGGTGAAATAAAGAGGCACATCTTGTTTTCTCTTTGAATTAACTTGCACGTCACCGCAGCCATTTACTGCTCTGTATTAGCGTAGTTTGAAAACTCCTTCATCACTACCCCACTTTAAGCACCACAGCCTCTTTTTATTGGAGTAAGTAGCAATCATGTCTCACTACGCACTGTTTGTTTCCTAATGATGTCTCCAGTTTGTTTTTTTCCCTCACTACATCACCGTACATGCAGCCCTCTGAATGTTTTTTTAAAAAAAAGGTTTTAGTTGGTATTCAGGAGCTAGAAATGTTTATGTGGGTATTCAGGATTCCAATTTGTTTTCTTAACTTTTATGAAGCTCATGCGCTTCTCTCTCTCCCTCCTGTTTGTAAGTGTGTGTTCTGCATTCTGTTCATGCCAATGTTTGGACCAATCTTGTATGCATTTATTCTTTGGAGAGGGTTTGAAGTGCAATTTGTGTGCGTGTGCTCAATCCCATCATTGCGCATTTGGCTGTTTATGTAATTTCACAGTGAGTGCTCCCCTGGGTCTAGTTTGCACCTCAACTTCTCGAGGCATCTTACCACTCACCTGCTTTCACACATTTTTGTTTGGCCTGTGAACCTGGAAAGTCTGTTGATGTAACTGATGTGCGACTTCCCCTGTGATCCACTGCCAGAAATTCAGAAATGAGATGGAAAGAAAAGGTTGAGGGGTGGAATTAACATAATGGATTGCAGGAGAATTACAGGTAATCTAACAGTGCAGGGCTTTAGTCAATGCATCTGCATTATGTTACTGTATAAGCTTTGACACACAGTGGCTGGACTTGGGCTGGGTCGTGCAAGCAGAGTAAAAGGGGGGGGGGGGGGGGGGGGGGAGGGGGAGGGGGGGGGGGGGGGGGGGGAGGGGGGGGGTAGGAACACCAAGTAAAGAAAATCAATCTTGAGCGCTGAATGCATGAATACACAATTAGAAGTTGGGGCTTCTGTGCCATCTGTACTGCAGCACACTAAGAAAATAATCTATTTAATTTCCCTGGTGACCGCAGGTGCTATCATTTATCTCATCCAGAGAGACTTCCAAAGTAGATAAATGCTCTTCTTAGAATGAGATAAATCTACCTTACCATATGTGCCCCGCTGTGCTGCCTTATGGGAGAGAGAGAGAGAGAGAGGGGGATTCCACGATTGTCCTTCCCCTTCCATTTAATACTGGAGATGTCAAAACTCTGCAAGAGGAATTTCATTTATCTGATTGAGTGGGAGGAGGCTGCATGCAACTGAGAGGCTACATGTTTAGAGCCCTGAGAAAAAAAACAGAGGATAACTGCTGTGCTTACATGTGGTATGTTTGAAATAACATCAAATTCCATTAATTATTTACAGCTATTTCTGCTCTCGAGGGAAAATAACCTTATATGTGGCAAAGCTACATGATGCAAATGAAACGCTGTGCGGCTAACTCAACTTGACAACTCCTCTGCTCGTGTGCTCGTGCACGCATGTGCTTGCATGTGCAAGTGTGTGGTTCAGAAGCACACATAAGAGTGGTGATTCTGCTTTGCGCTGCATGCACACCCCCTGGTGTTTTTTTTTCCTGCACAGAGTTGGCATTTGAATTCATGCTTGCGTGACCATGCTAAAGACTCACTGCTGATCCTTCATCGTCATTTATTTTCTCAGCTCTCCTCCTCCTTGTCTTTTCACCTCCAATTTTACCTCCCTTTTCAGAACCCTTCTTCATTCCTTCCTCTTCTTTCTCTGCAGGGCTGTGAACGCATCTCCTCCGGATATCCTGTTTCCTATTCTCCCTGAGGGCTTATATCATGCTTGTGGCTAACATCTATTGGTAATGTTATCTACCTGGGCTTGAACCTATGTGACCCTCTCACCAATAGGGACTTCAACATGCTCCATAACCAATCACAAGCCTCACTGGTAACGGGTGGCTGCAGATGGTCATGACAGTTGTAGCCTATATGCTGTAGCAGAATATGAACCAATAAATAATTCATGGCATCAAGTCATATGGCCTTGAGCAATGCTGCTGAGAACATTAAATGTAGAAAACAGCGAAACAGGAGGGAGTCCATGTGCAGTTGCCAGCGCAACAGTTTGGTTGTCGTAACATTTGATCTTGGAATTAATTGAACTTGACATGAGCTAAGGGAAAAGTACATCATGGTGTGTGCTGAAGCGGTAGGACTGCAACGCATTTGAGCCTAATGCTTTTAAAAATGAGAGTTACTTTTTATGAAATAGCTGCTCTGGGGGACCTCTGTTGGATCTGCAGGCGTGAATGTGCTTTAAATGAAGGTGAGTTGGTGGGTTTTAATCATCCTTTGCTATTCATTCAGCTCTGTGTCACAGAGTCACACAGAGGGAGTCTTGTTAATTGTGTCTCGGGGACAAAATCATTGGCACATTGGGGAAACTTGAGGAAATAAAGGGTGCAAAGAAATAGTTCAGCAGAGAATCTGGAACATGAAGCCACAATTTTAAACATCTCCCAAAACCAATTGGGGGGGAAATAGTGGTGTGAGAATGGGAAGAAATTATCAAAAAGTGCTACAGCCACAAAGTGCTCTTGGAGTAATTAAGTCGACAGCAGTTTGGCTCCAACAACTTCGTTTGGAGTGTGTAATGTATTTCAATAATGACAGTGCTTGACGGCAAACTGGCTTGTCGTCACACTCTCTCTCGTAGATAATCCGGTTACTGCTGACCACTTTAACTGGATGCGAGTCCAGCCCTGCCGCCTGCCTGCTGGATTGCCTCCTTGTTGCAGAAGAAGGGATGAGGGAGGATACAGAGAGAAAGAAACAGAGAGCTGCCGGTTTGTTTTCTGACAAAGCATCTTGCACGCAGGCAGCACTCATCTACCCATCAGATTTCAGCTGATTGCCTGTGTGGTTAGGTGCCAGCACAGACGTCGGTGCATATCTATAGTAAATGTTAATTCTGTTTGCAGTGAATACACTCCAGCCCCTCGCTGCTTACAGAGGGTGTTTTTTTAGCATCAACTCGGGCCCTGAGCCCATCCACTCTGCTCTGGCCACAATGGCTAATCCTGACACAGGCAGCAGCGGGAAGCAATCAGCCCTCACAGCCTGGAACATAATGGAAGACTGCCTATCTGGCTATATGTTTGTGAGGAAGACTGGCAGGCCGGCAGCTCATCTGGATGCTTTTCCTTTGTGCCAGTGTGGCTGTTTTGATGGCCGCGTAGACACTGGGTTGGACTGCTGATTATGTAAAGTCTGCCTGTCCACAAAGGAGAAGTGAAACACAACATTAAACTTGTGTCAGCAGGCTGATTAAACATGAAAAAGAAAATAGGACTAACTCTTAACTCAGATCTTTTTCAAAAGATCTGGAGCATTTAGGACAGATGAACACTGTTCTGTCTGCCTTGCTTTTTATGGCTTTCTGCCAGCTCAAAGAAAAAAACTCTGAGCATCATATTGCCTTCATGGTTTTCAGTAATGGATTGCGACAGCATAATCTGGTTTTACTTTGTGGCATTGGCTATAAACAGATTTTTAACCACGCTAGCATCAAGTAATGGCATAGTTTGTCATTTCATTGATTCACACTCAATTACATTATTCACTACGTTCAAAGAAAAAAAAAAGCTATATAGATAAAGACATAGATATAGAGGCATACCCAGTAAATAATTAATGCTAGATAGTTCTCAAGGCATTCTGTGTGTAACACTAACTGCAAGTTTAAGCTCACATGCTACACTAATATGGTAACTATGACGAACATTATGTCTGCTATATATTGAAAAGTTAATATGGAACCACTCATTATATATGAACATTTTGAGGTTAGTTTTTTGGTCCTGCAAATTCCTCCACATTTGGTTGAAGCAGGCTCTACTCAACCCAGTTCAGGACAGAATATGCAATAGCTGTGAATCTCTCCCTCATACCACAGGATTGAGAAACACATGAAGTTTTCAGTGAGTCTGTTCTCCTCCTAAAAGCAAGCCCATGGGGTTGTTTGCTCACACAGACTGAAAGCATTGAAAAATATGTTGGAAGAAATGTAAATTCTAGTGATCATGAGAGGAATTTAATGTGAAAAGCAAAAGAATGTGTTGTAAAACCAATGTACTGTATTTTAGACCTAACCTGGGGCAATTTTTTAAATATTTTTGATTTCCAACCCTAACCGAGCAACATCATTGCTCAGAACCAACTTTGTAAATAAGAATGTTTCACTGTAGATTTTTGCGTTTTACATCCAACCAAAAAAAAAAAAAATCATAATTTTTTTTAATCTATTGCCATGTTTGGAAAAACTCTATACTGGTCTTGAATATGTAAATGAAAGAACTGCACATGACTGCTCAATCCAAACCACGACTTCTAAAAAGAAAAAGAAAAAATTGAGTGGGATCTGCAATGTGGAAATGCTCATGAGTCCACTAAACAGGCTTTAGTGGACTAAAGCTCAAGGATGAGTGAGTTGGTTGAGGAGGACTGCATTTGAATCGAGGTACAAATCTTGTGACATGATGCTAATCTTGCAGAGGTAGGCTGTTTTAATGTTGCTGTAAGTGGGAGTAGATGGTTCAAACTCCCAGCACGGATCCCTTTATGACACTGGAACTGGTATAAGCTAGCTTAAACCGCTGTGAGTCAACAAATTCAGATGATGGTAAATTAAAGCAGGATTTTACAACAAAAAAGCTGAACCATTTGAGTTTGACATCTGGACAGTAAAAACATGTAAAAAGTGTGTAGACAGTGATGGTCAGACACCCAGCAGAAGTGGCTTTTAAAAAACTGTTTGAGGAACATCTCTGTAAGGGAAAAGTAGCTTAACTCTTATAAAAAGAGAATTATAAATTAAGTTGGCAGCGATAAAGAATGAAAAACTTTAATTAAAATGTTTTTAAAAGGGATATATAAAGTACCTTTACAGAAATGACATTAAAACCATTTGAATAGATAATCACAAGCAGATTCCAAACTTGTTTAAAGCGAGTGCTGAGCCAGTGGAAACATCGAGGTCTGTGCCTCAAGCTATGAAGGGTGATGCACAGCCCACCGCTCATGCAGCAAACATAAAATCGTTATCTCAATAGACAAGAAATCTTACTTCCACAGCAGCAGTGTTTTATGTGCTTCAGCTAGATGCAACTCGTTCATTTACTAATCGGATTTACTTTGTACCAATAATCCTCCCATCCTGCAAACAGTAATGGAGGAAAAACAGAAATCCAACGGCAAACGGCCATCTCAACAGTTTATCAGTATTTAATTGCCAATTTTCAAGGTTATATATAAAAAAAAAAAAACGGATCCATCTCCTTTGCATGGAGATGTTTATAGTAGTTGGCTTATGATCAATGATGCTGAGGGTTAGCTGTTGTTGTCAACCTGAGATGCACTTCAGGGTTTGGCAGGGTTTCCATGGACTGCGGAAAAATCAGGAAAGAAGCTTTAAGTATCACAAACAGCCACGTCTAATTCAGGAGAAAAAAAGCTTTCTTTAGTCTTCTGGGCAGTCAGTCTTACTCGGTTCTGATTTATTACTATTTAATTTTATTCAGCTTTATTTGTATAGCACCAAATGATCTCAAGACACCTTTAAATACAGTTCAATTAAATCTGGTTCATCCAGTTTTACTAAAGAAAATAACATATTGCATTGAATTCCAATATCATTCTATTGACAGGATGGATGACTTGGTAGTGTGAGCCTTAGCTTAGCTTCAGGATAAAATAATATTGGAGCCAAGAAGCGTCATTGCTTATAAAATATCTTTGACTTCAACAATTTTTCCTTTTGGCCTTGAAGTAAGTCATCAAAATGTAATCTTGATCTCTATTTAGGTACATCAGCTTAGCCTTTCTTTAAGTTTCACCAGCTTCTGTAAATTTTGTCCTTGCAGTTAATTGTTTAATAATCATTAACAGAATTTTTTGGGTGCCCCTTTGTTGACTCGATTTAAGGGAATCAAGGGTGTGGAATATTTCCACTGCAACGCCAGATGTTAAATTTTCCTTGAATGCCTCTTCTTGGAGATTTTTGAATTGTTCTACAGTTTGTAAGCAGTTTATTTTACATCTTGAAGCTGTATATGTCTCGGTACCAACCTTCCATAGCCATTTTTCCTTAGAACATAAATCCCCAGAAATATTGCCTTTATTTTTTTTTTGTGTGTGTGTGTGTCTCAAAAATGGTATAATAGTTTTACCAGAAAGCTGAGCTGTATTACAGTAGATGTGTTTTTCCTGCAGTACCTTTCAAATATTGGATCACAGCAAATAGTTTTTAATGGGAGGAAATAGGTCTGTCCCCAGGGCTTTTTGAGCAGAGGCAGTCTCAGAGCCTCAAACCTCTCCCTCTTTCCCACTCTCATTCACTCACTCTTCTTTTCATCTCCTCTTTTTTCTTCTCTCAATGCATCATGATGCACTTTGATGCTTACACTCCACTACAGCTTGTGAGTGTACATGATTGTACACACTAAAGCTTTCCTATAATGAGACTAGAGGTTAGTCAAGGGGAGGGGTTGGGTGTGGAGAGGATAAATGGAAAGACGTGATATGTTCCGGAAGAGGCGGATAAAAGGAAAGAGAGATGAGCTGGCAAAAGAGTAAAAGCTGTGTGTGGGTTTGGGCGGGGAGACAGATCTGCAACATGTCCAAGGTCTGTTGTCACAGCTTAGATGGGCCAAGGCAGCATCTACAATGCTGGCAGAAACTAAGGTCGCCCAAATCCTCTTTATCTTTACTCCCCACAATGTGACATATGAATCAAGGTTCGCACTGGAGCACCTGTGATATTGATGTTCTCTGCAGATAACGGCTAAGTAACATCAAACATGAGGTCACAAAACAACACAGCGTGTTCAAAGATAGTCCTGTCGGGCCAAAGATCTCCACTCTTGTCCATCTTCCCTCTAAGGTGTGTGAAAATACTTTGCGTAATCCAGTTGCATCAAAAACACAGCACGTTCTTCAAAAAACAAAGTGAGTGCAAACAGGATTCCCTCTTTCTGCTGCTTTCACCTGCACTGCATCACCAAGGCCACATTCACAGAGTCCAAAGCTGTTCGTGCCAAGGACTGTTTTTCAGCTGAAAAACTTAATATGGGAATGAATTAAAGATGACTTGATGAATAGCATAGGACGGTTTGTGCTAGGACTGCAAAATATTTATGAGGGGAAACATTGCAATCATCACGCTTTTTGGTGAATTTTTAGAATTTTTAATGAGTTGGTCAAGAATGGGAACAAGGGAAGATTTGTGGCTTGTAAGGCATGCAGCAGCTTTTTGCACTGCTCTGAAATGCAAAAACACTCTCATGCCTTTTGGATTTGCTATTTGTTATTTATACCTCTTTTCACTTAGGTTAAATAAAATTGCTCTGTAACTGTTTGATCCTCTTGTTGAATACTTTGAAAACATCTCAGTTTTGAAAAGAAACAGATGGAGGAACATACTGCCACTAATTAGGTTAATCGGCACTCTGGGCTGTGACCCCCCTCCCCCCCATCCCCCCTTCACAAAAAGACTGGGAGGGAGAGTGGCTTAAGTAGACCCCGGGAACAACATGAGAGATCACTGTCCAGAAGAGTGCAGTCATGGGAACAGCAAGGACCAAAAGAGCGAGCACCCACATGGGGGGGTAACCTGGGAGTTGTTTGTTTTTAATATTAATTGATTTTACTTCTTGTCTCCATCTCAGTTTTTAATTCATTAACACTTTGCAATGTCTTTATTTTGCTCCAGTTGAGAACCTTTCATATGTTCCAGTATCTAACAAGAGGCCATCAACAGCACCCAGAGATTTCCATTAGTGCTGAATTGTTTAAAAGTGTTTGTGCATCAGGAAACGGACATGAACCATCATCATCACAGAAAAAGAAGATGAGTAGCCAAGGGGAAAGGGGTGGGTAGAGGAGGGGGGTAGCATTGTAAGGGAGAATACGAATGAAACAAAGCGAAAATGGCTTAGTATTGAATAAAAACAGAATGAATTATAAGGGTACATGAGAATATTAGCATGCTTTGCTCTCACCTCACATATTCTGTCTGGTCTAAGGCTAGATGAGTTCCAGTGAGGTTGTCGGGGAGGGAGATTCCAGCACAGCAGGGAAGCAGACTCGTCTTCTATCTGTCTGTTTGAACGGCACAGAAAGATTTAAATGCACACATATGCACAGCTCTTTAAAAAGGTTAGCATAGTTAACTGCTCTCTCTCTGTGCTGTCCACATTATATAACACAACTGACAAACTAAGCCAGACAGAAGCAACACTGTCATCACTTTTAGATTTTATCTTGCTATTTATTTTCACATATATCGCAGGGTATCATTTGCAATCCCAGAATGACCAAATAAATGAAAAAATAAAAAATGTTCTCACCGATCCACAGAGGCACCTTTCATGGTCCCATGTTTACAAATGATAAGTGTTATGCAGATTTAAGCCTACCAAAACATGTTGATACAGATTCAGTTCATGAAATATATCCTTTAGGACTTGTGTGTGTGTGTGTGTGTGTGTAATATATATATATATATATGTATATATATATGT
>JAOXYM010000024.1:6137444-6150765 GCA_028567055.1 Leptatherina wallacei | reverse complement strand
TATATATATATATATATATATATATATATATATATATATATATATATATATATATTAGTGCTGTCAGTCGATTAAAATTGAATAAAAAAAAAAATCTTTTGTGTTATTTTAATTTGATCTATTTTATCTTATAAACATTATATCAGGATATTTATTACAATAATGATATAACAATTATATATTGTTATAATACTTATTTAAGCTGTTAAGAAGTCCACATAAAGTCTAATCAATCCTGATTTGTTATTTCTCAATATTATAGTTGTCATTGCATGAAGTAGACTGTTAGAGTTGTGATTTCCGAGCTGCATTGAATGCATTACTGATGCACGCCACGCCAAGCTGTACACCACAAGTTTACGTTTCATTTTATATTCCTTACCCCGTCGTTGGTCTGAGTCGCTTTCTCCTGCTTTATTTGGAGAACGTAGTTGATAAAATACCTCAGTCTTGTCCAGAAAACCAAATAAGTTACTTGAAGACATTCCGGTTAGATTGAATAGCAGCTTCTATAAGCAGAAACGAGCCCTTTGAGCAGATATAGTCCAGTGTTCCCTTCAAAGCATTTTCTTCAACCTTAAATGTTAAAAAAGCAGTTGTAAACGATAACTGCCTTTGCGGAGATTGTGAAGTGGCTACGGATGTCTTCAATTTACTTGAGAAGGTTTTTTCTTATAAATTATTTTCAAAAACTTTTGAATTGGATTTATTTTTTTGATCAGTTGATCTCTTATTAAGTGATGTGTGGTTTACTACACCCTAACAAAATCTTACACATCAACAACAACAACAGCAATAATGACAATAATCACAAATAATCATGTAAACTGATTTAGTGTCTGAAAATATCAGCATGGCCAACATATTTAGATATCGTAATCGGATCAGAACCTTAAAAAGGTAGAAAGGTGCATCTCTAATTGATTTGTGTAGTAATGAAGTTAAATCTTTTAGATCACTGGTATGGCTCTTATTTCCAGGTCTCCTGTTCAAAGGCGCCCAAAGGTTGATTTTCTTTTACAATTGGGTCAATCACAGGTGCCAGGAATATTTAAAGACACTGGAAAATGGATCCATCTCCAGACTGAGTAAATGTAATAGTTGAGATTTTATTGTTTTTGGTTGATTTAAAAGCAGCTTCTGAGATTGGACGACCCATTCTGATCTTTTTTTTTTAGACTTGCATAAAGACGGTTGGAGCTCTTGTCTTGACTTCAGGAATGACCTCAAGTCTAAAATAACTGCAGCAGATTTGTATTTACTGAATTTATCCTCTGTCAAAAACCTCAAAATCCTTCACCATAACATATTACTAAACACCCCCACAACAACACTCCAAGGCATCTCTTAAAGATGATGTCACTTCTTCTTTTGAAACCCTGGTGCTAGAAATAGCCTTTAGCCAAAATGAGAACTTCTCATCCAAAGCCACATAAATAACTAAGACTGGTCTCGAGTCCCCAGTAGTACACCTCCCCAGAGTTAAACAGATCTGTAGTTGTGTGTATATACATGTATATAAATAAAAGAAAAAGATGCATACTAACACATGGTCATTATAGTGACTGCTACCATTTGCATGGGTGATTTGAGATTGTCTCTGAGACGAGTGTCGCCTCAGCTCTTTGACCTCTCTGCTGCTGAGAAAGGGCACTCAATCATGCTGTTTGTCCTTTGCTCTCTTTTGCTCTGACACACAGCACTTCCATCGAGACTGTTGTTATCTGATCACAAATGGGTCATCTTAACCATGCAACACCCGTGGAGTAAAATAGAGCAGAAACCAGGCCTGGCTGTCTAATGAAACATGTGTAACACCCGAGTGTTGCAGGGAAAACCTGTTTGTGCACAAAACAAATAACCCACAACAACTTGCAAGTTAAAAATCGATTTGAACACTTGTCTGTTTTCTTTTTTTCACATTTATTTCTAATGATTTTGTGGCTGAAGACTGTTTGCAGAGCTTACTCCATCAAAGCCTTTGGACACAATTATCGAACAGAATCAGCAATTAACTGCAGAGAAGCAGAGACAATTCAGGGAATAATGCAAGCTAATTAACTTTCACCATGTGAAGGATTTTTTTTCTTTTTTTTTCTGGAAAAACACTCAAAACCACATACACACAATTTCAAAGAGCCCGGTCTGTCTTTCAGTGTGTACAAATTTGTGTGTACAACAGCTTTCTGGTGTCATTAAGCACATTAGGCTCTTCTGTCGTTTTCTGTAAAGCTGTAAAATGGCAGCTTACAAACCTCAGGTGCATTGATACTTTTCTATGCAAGATAAAGCAAACACACTTGACATTGAGATGGACTTCTGCTCTCTTCCTCTCTACTACTGCTTTGTTTCTCATGCTAAGTCACAAACTGGATCAGATGTATGGCCTTGCATTTTCTCATGTTGTATGTTTAATGGTTATATGCAATGAATCTGATTAGTGACGTTACAGTATATTGTTGATTCATACATCTTTCTCTGATTATACTAATTCAAACACACACACACACACATTCCAGCATATCAGCAGTCATACCTTTAGCTGTAGCCCTTTAGCAGTCAACCTATCTCAGCTGGGTACGGTGATCAGTCCAGCCTCAGGGTTGATGAAGGGATAAAAGAAACCTTCTTTCATCTCCCCTCTGATTTTCACTTCATCTCAGTCTCTCTGCTTGCTCTCTCCCCCATCCTTTTAACTGCACCTTCTCGAGTCTGGATTCACAGAGCACTTGTCCAAGAATATTCCTCAAGCCTTTTTACTATAGACTCTTGACACTTCTTTGTCCCCCACTTCCCTTTCTTGTATGCCCTCACTTTCAAGTCCAATATTGTTCAGACAGTACCCTTAGCCCTATGCGTTAGGGAGCAAATCACCAACAGAAGGTGGACTTAGTCCTTTGAGAGAGCAAGTCACTGGCAACTATCTCTTTGAAACAAATTTCAAAACAATTCTCTTGTGATGCAAATTCTCCTCCCACAAGTACTTGTTGAATGCTTTGGCGATGTACACAAGCAATCACATAAACCCACATTCGGCTGGGGCTCAGTCTATTTATAGTTGCCCTGATTGGAGATTGCTTCTTACTGTTAAAGGGGACATTACATGTATTTCTGTGACCTGTGACAGTTTAATCAATATCTGGAAACATGAGCAACTCTAGCTCTAAGCTAGTAAATTAGAAATCCAAATAGGATGTCCTCTGCAATGTCCAGACTTCAACTACACCTCTGCTATTGGTTCATTTAAGCCTAACTGAGGTTGTTGTTTGTACTTTCTCGAGTTATGGTGAAGAAGATGGCCATTGCCTCTCCAAAAATGTACCAATATGAATTCTGTCACTCTGTTTGAACTCATTCCCTTCATATCCCTCTTTCTATCACCTCAGGATATAGCTTGTATCAGAATGTTTTCTTCCTCTCTCTCTGGTCCCTGGGGGAATAAACCCCACCCTCCTCACGCGCCATCACCTCATCATCATCATCCATCTGGGAGGCAGGATAAGCACTGCACGGGACATTAGGCCCATTACCCAATCACAACATGCTACCAGCATCAGCCCACCAACTCTCCTCCCGCTCTCGTGCTGTGCTCCAATTTACTGGAAAGGACACTGTGCTTAACATAAGTTGCAAGAAAGCGTTGGGCCTGTATCACGCTTTCACCACTAGAACATGTTTGGAACATTTCTATCACAAATCTGATCAGATATCTGTATTTTGGCATTGAATATGAAACATGCATGATTTACGTAACACACCTGGAGCCCTCTTAAGGATTTGGAGTATTGTTAATGGGTGGATAAGTGCTAATATATAATAGATAAACTTAAACTTACATTATCTTGGGTTTCTTATGAGCTCATGAGATGGTTTTGTTTAGATTTCTTATAGATCTAAACAAAGAAATCTTAGATTTTCCCAAGAAATTCCATCACTTTATTAGAACACCTTTTTTGTCCTGGGTCACACCCCCTTTACCTTTAGAACTCCCCTAATTCTTGGTGGCATCGATTCAACAAGGTGATGGAAACAATCCTCAGAGATTTTGTTCCATATTGACATGATGGCATCACACAGTTGCTGCACATCCATGATGAGAATCTCCACCACACCCAAAGGTACTTTAGTAGATTGAGATCTGATGACTGTGGAGGCCATTGAAGTACAGTGAACTCGTCATGTTGGATATGATCTGAGCTCTGTGACATGGTGCATTATTCTGCTGGAAGTAGCCATCAGAAGATGGATAAACTGTGGTGATAAAGAGAATGATAAACTCAACAACAAATACTCTGGTAGGTTGTGGGATTTAAACAATGCTTAACCGGTCCTAAGTGTTGCAAAGTATGTCCCAGAAAACATGGCAAAAAAAAGGAGAAAAAAAATCATACTCTTACATCGGTAGCTGATTGCAAATACTTGTTAAGCTAGAAGTCTGATGTTCAAAAGTAAATGCTGAAATTATAACAGGACGGGAGCATATGAGATATTGAACATAACAGGCTTGAGATAAGACCTGACAAAGAGCAACTGATGTTTTTGTCAAAACAAGAATGTGGTAAATTGTTGATGCTGTCAAGATAAACCTAATCCCTGTCTGCTATTAAATCAGAATCACAATACCTACGACAACAGGGAGATTCAGCACATCAGCTGACTTGATCATTAGCAGTGCATAAAAATGACGTTGGTTGGAAAGATTTGGGAAGACATATTTAATGATGCATCAACTTAAGGAAGAAAAATATTAAGGAATATACAAAAAAAAGAAAGAAATCAAAAGTACAAATTAATTTCCTTTTATAAAACTACAATCAGTTCAGTATTCACTGCAAATCAGAGGGCCGTTATGCTCTTTAACTTTTTACCCTTTACAAATACCCATGGTTTTACAACAAATAGCAAATACGGGTAGCAGCAAATAACCCCCTCTAGAGTCTAATTGTTGACGCATAGGTGTGTGGAGTGTACAGTTCTATTCAAAGTTGTGTGTGCTTTTATATTTCATATTATATTTCAAATTGATTTAGTTTAAAGTGTAGCTAAGCTGGATCCCACATAGTAACATTAATCAGGTCCGGTTCTGGCACACACAGTACACATGCCTCAAAGAACAACAACCCTTTGATGGCCCATATCTGGTTGCCAAAGGTGACCCACACATGGACCGATTCAAGACCAGCTGCAGACACACTTGTGTCCTGTAATAATGACATGTGCCATATTCGGCCCAGATTAAAATAGCCTCAACAATGGTGATGCAATCATACAAATGATATCTGTTTTGATTGAATGAATCAAACATGAAATTAGAAAAAACTAAAGGTTAACTGTAAACTGAACATGCCTGGAAGAAATAGTGCAAGGGACTTTTCTTGTACTTCGAGTCTGCATGGCAGAGGTTTATGATGGAAAGAAATCTGTTGTAGCTCCTGCTCTTACCTTTTGATTCAACTCGGTGGGAAGTGAATAATCAAGGGATTAAGTGAACACAGTGATTCACAGACTAAGAATGGTGGATTCTAATAATGATTCTTCATTTTAAAGCATCCTATTTCAGTTTTTCACTTATTGACATTACAAGTAAACCCTTAGCTGCATGAATCTGTGCAATGACAGTGACACATGAAAGTCATTGCTATACAAGAAACCTACTTCCTGTTATGAACGTTCCACTTCACTGTTACTATATGCCACACTACCCACAGCTGTTTTTGACATCCTATACCACACAGAACAAGGGAAATGAATTTTTAGAAACATGCTTTTCTTTTAGCATTTGTTGAACTAAAAGAAAACAAGCATCATGGAAAGGTCTAACAAAACAAGTAGATGCATCCTCTGTGTTTTTAGTCAATGAAACAAAAGAACCTGCAACCTTTCAAACCGCTCGTATTTGACTGGTTTTAGTCAATGCATAATGATTCATGCACAATGCAATGCATCATGGTGAAGAGCACTTAAAGAGGCATTTCACGTAGTGGTGACCACTGTATAAAACATTCCAGGAATGTAGACACAAGCAAAAACAACCAAAGCCCCCTCAGGGTTCCTGGGGTTAGGCTTTAATATAATGACCCACATCAATCCTGTGTTTGCAAGAACATCCAACTTTTCCTTTTATGGTATTCTGGAAACATTTGCCAAACACCATACCTCCAAAGTTTAAATTACCTGAATTCTTCCCAAAAACATATTCTGTAGAGCATGCGGTGAGTCAGCCGCAAGAGCCCCCACAGGTTATTGTATACACTCAACAAAACACAAATAGATTTGGACTTTGGATGACGTTTGTCACCAATATTAAGAAGAAAATCCTAAATCAGTGAGAGAATATGATGCAAATTCCTTGTATAAATCTTAATTAATATCCTGCTACATATAAGGCTGCATTTTAATCCTGTAGATATGTGTAACAAATAACACATTTTGTATATTAGTATTTTTTAAGTGCTAAGGAAACTATTTGCACCATAAATTACATTTCAAAAGATATTGCATGAGCAAATTTTTTATTGTGTGTATACCAGCATGTGTCCAGCCTATTGGGCTTTGTATAATTGTGTGTTAGTGTGTTTTATTTCATGTGTGGTGTTCTGAGAGTCACTTTTTGACATTGCAGCCTGGATGCATCAGGGATTTACTGGTTTTGATCCACAATCTGAGTGACCACCGGGCACACGGGCAGGACAGAGGGTGTAACCAGCCTCAAACCCCCAACTAATCCACTCATAGAGTTAACCCCTGTTAAAGGAGCTTATAGATCCACTGTCTACCCTAGGGGGTTACCCCAGATATACAGCTGGACCCACAGAGGCACAAACTGATGCCACTTGCTCTTGTGATTATAGGTTTTTAATCATTTCTTCTTCAAGTTAATACAATGATAACCTCATGTGAAGGACAAACACTACAACACAGAAAAACCCATGAAGAAGGATGTGAATATTTGATGTTAACAATCTGATCTTATTTCCTTTCCTTGGCAAGAAGAAATAATGTAAATGGTACCAAGGGAAATCTAGAAAGGCTCAGCTTATCCCCTGTAAATGCATTATTTCATAGAGATGTTGTAAAGTTATTCCAACTGTCCGAATCCCCATGCTTCTAACATTCACCCATCTCCCCTGTGCTGGATATTTAATACATTATGGTCTTTAATACCTTGTAGACAGATGATCTCTAAATAAATATTCTGTCCTACTTTCCCTGCCGAGAAGGTTGTAATGCAATAAGCTCTTGTAAGCACAAGGCATGCCAACTGAGCTCTGATCTCAATGATGCTCACCCATTATGTCTACAAAGTGGCCAACAAGGGCAAAAAGGTCACAGACTCCAGCGATGGATTGCATCTCATATCATATGGAGAATCTAGAGAATTGTGTCAATTTTTTTATACACATTGAATTTTGATGGCAAGAGGATTTAATACTGGTCTGATTATCCTTAAAACCTTGACATTTGAGTTAATCGTTTAAAAAATAACAATGACCCAGGGGAATGTCAGTCTGTCTGTTTAGAGAACAGCTTTTCTCAAGATTGAAATATGTTATCAATCATTGGATAGACTGTCGTGAAAACCAGTGCTAATATTCATAGACAGCACCGTATGACTTCTACAACATTCTGTATTTGATTTAAGTGCCACTATTTAAATGCCCTAAAATTTAGTACATATAGAAGCTGATCCACCCATTCATTTTCTATACCTATTTATTCCAGTGCAGGAGGTGGCTGGAGCCTATTCCAGCAGCTAGTAGGGGAGAGGCAACCATTGCAGGGTCAACACAGAGAGCTAAACAACCACTCATGCTCACTCCTAGGGAGAGTCTTGAGTGACCAATTAACCTAACATGCATGGCTTTGGACTGTGGGAGGAAGCCGTAGTACAGCAGGAGAACCCACGCGTACATGGGGCAGGGCCGGACTGGGACTTAAAGTCAGGCTGGGAGTCACTCAGGCCACCCCAACTCATATGCTGTTTGTATGATTACACTAGTGCAAGTGTGCATACAGACTCATATGGTCTAAGTAATCACTAAAGCTCATTATTCTAGACCAACACTCACATAAAACTATAAACCAGTAGTCCAGTGTTTTTCTCTTCTCTATGCTCATCAAAAGGTTCAATACACCAGTCAAAACAGGACTAATGATGGTATTATGTTGAGATAACCAACAGAATTGTATCATATTGTGGCAGGACATAGGAGGGCCTGGGCAGGGATTGAACCCACAACCTCCCGGGTGAGAGTCCTTTGGCTCACTGGTCAGCTTGCATGACTTTCACCCGGGAGGTTGTGGGTTCAATCCCTGCCCCAATTCCTGGGGTGCCACAATATTGTCAGCAAATCATTGAGATGCCAGTTTACTGTAGTACATATAATACAGCAACACCACTATTTTTTACAACTGTAAAAACAATAAGTGATCAACTTCATCTGATGTGATTTATGTTACATTTGAATAAAAAAAAAGTCAACTCAGACAGATAAAAGGCTGTCCAACTCTAAGAGGGCTTCCCAAACTTTATCATGCAGCAACCCACCTGGAGGTATGTTTGATTCAGCAGAATGTCATTAGCATGCTAACAGAAACACATCGACAAACACTCACTCACTAAATGCATGATTAAGTTAAAAGGTTCTCTCATTAGTATGGACTAATAAAAAGTTCCTCACTGGCTCAGTTTTGCAACTGTTTCTAGGACAAGGAGAGATGTGGACACTAAGGGCCGGATCTATCAAGGTCCCAATTTGCGTGTAGTAATTTGCGCGTGCTAACAAAAATTTTGCGCGTGGGGCTACGTGCCACGGTTTGCGGGTGATTTACTAAGTTTGCTTGTGCGAATGTTGACAGATGCAAATGTGTTGAAAACACCCTATTCAAATCAGGGGTTTGTGTGTTTTGCAGCGCGGTGAGTTTGGAAATGAAAGAAAAATGAAACTGACCCAGTGGAGATGGAGATAGTTGAAGAGACAAAAGAAAAGAAAGAAAAATATAATAAAAGTTAAATGAAAATAATAGTTATACCCGCAGAGCCTCAGAAGCCGCTAGTTTATGAGGACATGGATAAGGGGTTGCTGCCTGTGTTGTGCCAACATGGTCTGACATCTATTACAGGTGCGTCTTCTGTGACATTGCAGTGAGGCGGGATATCGGGCCACGGCAGCGCTATATCTGGTGTAACGATTGTGATTAATGTCCGGCGAGAGTGATCAATGGTGGGGTACAGGTGGTGGAGGGGCTATCCATACCAGCAGGTCTCGAGCAACTTGGAGATGGGAAAAACACACTGGAGGTAGAGGAAGGGCAGCTGTGGCCTGGAGATCTAAGTTCTAAGTTAAAAAGGTGACACAAGTAAAAGGGGAATATAGTCAGACATAATTGATGTCTGATTAACCATTGAGCTAAGCAGTGAATCTTCTTTTTTGTTAGTATAATCTCTGGTTGAATCTTGGTGTTCCTTTGTTGTGTTCATTGTTATTTACTTTAAGAATGAAAACTAAATGCCTTGCCTCCACCAATCATCAGAAAATACTGTAAATCTGACTGATGCACGTCTGCACTCCGGTAGAAGGCTCCTTCCAAGGGCGTAGAATTGGTTAGGGACGGTAGGGACAGTCCCTACCAATGTGAGGTAAGTCCCGAGTTGTCCTTACCAATCTCCGTCCCACAAACAGCTGACAATATTTTCTGTTATATCACAAATCATATGCAATTGTAGTAAGTCAAATTGATCACATATAGATTTTTTTATTATAACCATAAGGGTAATTATGTACTAGATAAAAATAGTTTATCATTGTGTTTTAAATTAAAACTTTTAATGGGCACATTTTGTCCCTTGTGGTATCATTATGTTCATTTGGTCAGGTGACAGAAGTGAGGCTGACAGGTAGTAATGAGAGGAGCAGAGGGAGATAGAGAGACACTTTAAATGCTGATATAGCTAATGAATGTTTAGCAAAAGTGCAAAAAATCACATCTTTCAGGGAACCAGAAAAACTTTTACGTCCCTACCAGTGTCAGAATCAAACCTACGCCCTTGCCTCCTTCCGCTCTCATCCAGACACTTTAGTCAGTTTGCACCTGGTTTTCAAAAGTGTTAAATACAGGCGCAAAAACAGCGGCTGCACTAGTAAAACACATTGCGCGTGCAAAGCTGATTTGTTTGCATCTACTCCTCCCAGTATTTTGCACGTTCTGGCAGAAACGCCCAGAATGCATATTCATTCAAGGCGAATGTGCAAAACAGAGTGCGTGTGGTATTTTGGCTGTGTAAGAGGTGCAATCCTTAGCGTGTCCTTTTAGTAAATCAGCTGCAACATGTTTGTACGTGTGCTATCTAGTTTGCACACATTTTAATACGCGCAAACCTTTGATAGATCCAGTCGGCCCTAAGTGTACAAATCAAGCAGCCAAAGTATGAAAATATCCACCTGTCAGTTTAACACAGCACATAATATTAACTAATATTTTATCTGGCACCAGTAAATCCCATTTAAGATCTCTTCCAAGGTTGGAATAACCAGTAGTTTTATGTTTCAGCTAACAGCAGATGTAACAGTACTGCAACAAACCACAACAACAATAGAATGAAGTTTTGACAGCAAGTAGTACTGGGATCATTATTACAGCTACATAAAAAAGGGTCACGATGAACAATCCCAACTAGTGATCATCATGTTATGTTCACATATAGCCTAAATCTGCACCTTGTTAGCAGCTGTCTCACCTGTATCACGCATTTATTAACCAGCTTGTTGGTGCTGACAGCACTTCACTGCCGGTGTGGACGAACTGAAAATATCAAAACGTTCCCCCTTGTCCTGAAGTGCTTTTTTTAATAAGGCCCTTCTCTGCTACCCCATTTGCACCACATTAGCTATGTTTACATGGACAAATATTTAATCTATTTGATTGAAATAAATCTGATCAGAGATTCCAGCTGACATGTTCACGCTTGATGAAGTAATCTGATCAGTTTAGATGATGGACAGATTTAATACGATCTTAACAGTTTTTACATACGCAATGCTACTAGTTCGGAAGAAGGATGGTTTTATTATTTTTTTATTTTTTAACATTTTGACCACAGAAATGCTCAATAATCCTTTACTCTTTCAGTTTCTAACAAATGTATCCAGCACATTCCTGTTCTGTTCATGGTTAATTTTTCCTGCTGATCCGATCGTGATAACGTTTAAAACGTCCATCTTTATCGTATTGAAAATTCTTTCCGATCAAGACCGATTGGACCAGCTGACATGTTTACATGATGCATTTTTATTCTGACTCTTGATCGACTCAAAGGTGCTCCATGTAAACGTAGCTAATGTTCCTCGTCCGCTCAGCTGTTCCGCCTCCATACGCTTGCCTGTGTTGAGAAATCGTTTATTTTTAATTTTTTAATCTTGATTAGGCTACTGACTAATCGACATTAGCCTATTAGTGACAACTGAAAAGAACAAATTGTTGATGTATGACTCCCTACCCTGCATTGGAACTAGTGGGTATAGAAAATGAATGAACGAATATCTCTTAACGAATTGACTGTCTTGTTAGCAGTTTAGCTAACAGTTAAGCTTTCAAAAACTATGATAAAACAAAGAGAAAAAGTGGAAGACATCTTTGTTTGTCAGTACATTTCACTGGGAAACATACCAAATTTAGTCCCCTGCTTTTGACCCATCACTAGTTACAATCAGTAGAAGCAGTGGGCAGAGAAAATTTAGATTTTTGTAATAATGAGGATAAATTAACTTGTTCATGTCAAGATGAGCTCCGTAATCTCAAGATAACATCAAAAGTAAGGAATTGCAAGCTTGGCCACTCTTGGCTTCTGTAGGTAGCCTACATATATTCTCTACAGTAATATTTTTCATTGAAACTTGAACTATTTCAAATTTTGAAAGCATTTTAATTTGCCCAGCATTTTACTTCATGTCTGAGAATCTGCAAGGCTAATGAAATTGCCAACAGCAACAGTCTGTCAGTATGTTTGCACATTCATTTAGGTCATTGTTCTAATGCACAGCTGAATATAAGCCTAATGGAAAGCTATTTTGAGCTAAAGCTGTTACAAATTACATAACCTCCCTTTCTGTCTTTCATTTACTATTACTGGCGATTCAATGTTAACTTTTTGCTTGTTTCATAATTCTGCACAGTGTGAATGTTGTGTCTTCCAACTGGCATCATCGTCTTCTTCTTCCCTGCAGTTTTCACACTACAATTCATATGAGCCTCAACAACATATGAAGTCACGAGGAGGTGAGAGCTCATGGGTGTTTTCTGGCTTTCCTTTCTGACTCCTCACTCCTACTCTTTAGATGTAAGCGCCAATAAATATGGTGGTGGTGGGGGGGGGAGCCATGCAAGGAAGACCTTCTTACATAACATCTACTGCTGCATGACATGCTCAGTCACGCTCTGAATTACTACTCCTCAGTCCTTCACCAAGTAGTGAATTCTATGAGTGAATAACAGAAATGGTGTTGTGAGGATGGGCATCAGACCTGCACATGGATGAAAAGGGGGGAGACTTGTCATTGATTACACAGCTGTCCAATTTGATTATGTCTCCATCCAATCAATGTAAGTCGACGGAAGTCGATAAGACGTGACACCCTTTCTCCACCATGATTACTCATGTCTCCTTTTTGTGTTACCACAGTCCTCTGCTTTGACGTGGTGCCATGTTGCATCCATCTGCAGTCATTTTGCATCAGATGTTTAGCCAACTGTTAGTATCTAGGGATGCACAATGCCACAAGATCAGGAAACTCTGGGTATTCAAACCGAAATAGTTGTGATATAGTTATTCCAACATCTAACGCTTTGCATTTAAGTTGAGTTCTGAAGCAACAAGTGGATTTGTATTTTGCTTTAACAATGTTAAACAACAATCAATGGACATTATGGCAAAAACTGTTGTGGAAATAGATGAGAAAGTCAGTCTTGAACTTACAGTAAAAAGTTATACTTAAACTTGCTGTTATACTTTGTACAACTGTTTTAATGCTCGTGATTGTACAACTTTTTTTTAAATTTAAAACTGCATTAAGACACCCCGACCCTTTTAAGCTCAGTCAATATACAGACATTATTTTTCAGAATAGCCCCAGTTGTCACAATATATGCCACAATTATATAAAAGGAATCTCATAGATCACTCATTTGGATTTATCATATACCAGGGATCCTCAATCTTGGTCCTCGAGGGCCGGTGTCCTGCAGGATTTTGTTGTGTCCCTGCTGCAACACACCTGACTCACACTCAGACAAGCTCTGCTCAAGTCTGCTAATTACCCACTGA
>JAOXYM010000024.1:6109385-6119606 GCA_028567055.1 Leptatherina wallacei | reverse complement strand
GTGTGTGTGTGTGTGTGTGTGTGTGTGTGTGTGTGTGTGTGTGTGTGTGTGTGTGTGTGTGTGTGTGTGTGTAACAACAACTTCACACTGAGGCCCGCACACCCATACACACAAACACAAATTTGGCTAAACGCATTTGTGCTTTCTGACGTGGCAAATGAGGATGAAAGAGATTTTTCATTTGAGCACACTCTTTCTTCTTTTGATGAAAAAGTCACTTCATCTGGGATGACGAAATGATCGTGTCCTTGAAATACTGTCAGCTTCGGTGCACGCTGCTGGAGAAAGAATGCTGGCTTTCATTTTTGTGAGTCTGTAGCAGTGAATTTGATTGAGGCCCCAAAAAGGACATTAAGTTTCAGTTTTCTTTTCTTTTCTTATACTTTTGTTTTTAATTCCTCTTAATGCTTTCTGAAATGTTTCTAATGTTTGTATGTAAAGCACTTTGAATTGTCCTGTACATGAAATGTGCTATGCAAATAAACTTGCCTTGCCTTCTTTTTGTCCTCAGTTTGCCAGTTTGGTTTTTTGAGCGTTTTACTTCCAACCAGAACTAAAAGAGATCTGGCTCAAAATGTGCTAGTATAGAAGCGTATGTACAGTCATGACAAGACGATTATTGGCCAAATAAAATATAAACCGTGTGCTTGTGCTGCTGTATGAGCCTGTGTATTTAATTATATGAAGCAGTGTATTTGTGTTTGTGTGGGCACATGTGTAATGTTAGTCTCTTTGTGACACAGCAGTTGGCTGATAGAGGAGACTGAGTTACCTCAGCTCTCTTGGGGCATCTACCTTGTGGAAGGTTGTCTGTGGTACAACAGTGGTGTGTGTGGGGGTGGGGGTGTGTGGAAACATATTAGTTCAGGGATGAGGGAAGGTGAATTCAAGCTTCAGCTAGAAAAAAGACACCAAATGAAACTGAGGGCATTAAAAGGTGTGATATAAAGGGGGAGAAAAACATCTAAAAAAGAATGGTAAATAAAAAGTGTTGCAAGACGAAGTCATTCCCATCCTTTTTCTTGGAGGTTTCCTCTGACTAACTACAAAAAACCCTTATGGACAAACAAGAACTTCACTGTAAAACAATCAAGTAGAAAAATGCTGGTGTTTCATGCAAGGAGGTTCATCTGCTTAAGAGTTTTAATTGCTTCCATCCCACAAAACTCTTATCACACGACGACTCACACGGACTTTTGAGCATTCATTCGATGTATCATGATTTTGTACATGGGCAAAGCTCAGTGAGGGCCGAGTCTCCAGCCTGAATACCACTGGGCTGGAGAATGAAAAAGGAAACAAATGAAAACTTTAATGTAAACTCAGTATAAAAGTAGATTAAAACACCTCTCTAAATCTTTCCAGAAAAACAGGTGGTTTTTACCGGGACAAGAACAACTCCTGTTGTGTTTAACCTGTAGACTCAGTCTCTCTATACTGCTGGATCTTGAAGCCCTCACACAACTCTTAATAAAGTGACAGATTTATCCTGTTTCATTGGTCTAATTCAGTAAACAGAGTAAATCAAAAGTGTTTACAATGTAGGGATTTTTTCTTTGTTTATTTTTCCTTTATAAAGTTTGACAAACCAAAAACTAAATTTTGTACCATGCAGACTGAAATTTGTTATGAAAAGCACATGATTGTGGAAACTGATGCTAAAAACTTAAAAGCGCCATAATTACTGTGTTTATATTAACAATTGATCAAGTGACTTTGTAATGTGGAACTTGCTCAAAGTGACGAACCCACAAAGAATTAAAGATGGTTATTAAAGGTTTCAACTATACGGAACATTTAGCCGTCTTTCAGCTGAATTGTTTTTCATGCCCACAACGTTACTGTTGATTCATTATTGTTGCACTCATCAACCCTATTGCTCCCACAGTCTGGTCTCATGGCAAGCAGATCTAGATTTATTTTTCTACTTTGTCTTTTTACACCCTGCACAACTTGCAGACTAAAACTGTTATATTATTATTTCAGTATATAAAGTAGTTTGTATGTTGGTTTGAGTCAGACAAGCAGATGAATTAGAGCCAAATGCTCAGATTTCTCCAGAAAATGATGGAGATTTACAAAATGTTGGAGGGGATTCTGTCACAGAGCTTATGAAAAAGTAAATAAACTGATAAATTGATGCTTTGTTGTTCCAAACAAAGCC
This sequence comes from Leptatherina wallacei, assembly GCA_028567055.1. Classification (NCBI taxonomy): domain Eukaryota; kingdom Metazoa; phylum Chordata; class Actinopteri; order Atheriniformes; family Atherinidae; genus Leptatherina; species Leptatherina wallacei. Next base: position 6,117,442 of record JAOXYM010000024.1, on the reverse strand, counting down.
ATAAACATTAATTACAACCCTAATCTTTCGAGCTGACTATCAAAATTTCTTTAGAACAAAGTTGTTATAATTGACTGGCTTGAGACTGAAAGTACCAATTAAATTTTTTCATATAAACAAAAAAAAAAGAAAATTCATCGATCTGTATCTTGTATTTTCTTGTATTTTTTTTTCACAGCACTTTAACGATTAACATAACTCTAACCATGAAAGTTTTCCCATTACAGCCAAAAATGTAGAGGACCTATAAAAGAGCCATGAGGCATCGGGGTGAAGCAGAACGGGCAGCATAGAGAGGGGGAGAAATTGGAGAAATTGGAGAGCACATGAAAGAGCGCATTAGAGAGGAGGAGGGAGAGATTGATTGGGATGTGAGCTGATGGGATGGATGGAGAGGGGTGGAAGTGAAAGAAGGAAAGGTAGGATGGGTAACCCTTTTTTTCTATTATGCTAACATTGTTATAAACCCATGCTCTGCCTCACCATCAACTTCCATGAAAGTAGGCTCGCTCATTTTGATCCTGCAGACAAACAGAAGAATAGTTGCAAAAATCCCATGTGGCAAAGAAAAAAAGATGGCTATTCTAAAAGGCAATGTTTTTTTTTTTTGTACAATGTTTACTCAAATCACTGCACATTATCTTCAATAAAAGGTCCATTTACTCAGACCCGTCAGCACAAAACATATCCATCTGAGGAGTAATCACATGTGCTCTAATATTCAGTTTTTCTGGTGGATGACTTTTCTTGTTTAACGTAAATTTCCTAAAAAGATAGCTTTCATGTTTGTTCGAAGATTATTTCTGGTAGAGGTAAACTTTGTTTGTACCACTATATTGTACAATCTGATCAAAGCAAACTTCAAACCTCACTGATCAGATTTTTTAATGCATGTCTTTTTAAATCTGAAATCACCTGTGTTCACGAATCCCAATTACTATGTTGTTTAGTTTGCGGTTATAACAACTGATAGGATTAATAGCTAAAACAATGAAAAGTATTACTAACCTGAGGTGAAGAGCAAAAAAAAAAAACGACATCATTTCAAGACAAAAAACAAAAGCAAAATTCACCAAAAAAATGAAACACTAAACATATTTTAAAAAAACTCAAAAAAGTGAAATAGAGAACAAAACAAATACAGAAAACAAATAAAAGAAAGCCATTTCAGAAAGGGAAACATTTCAGAAACAACTTTTCAGAAAACGAAACTTTTATTCCTTCGTGACGACGTCGCTTGTGTTTAATTTTCCAGAAAAAAACTTATAAAGAGGTCAGAGAAAGTCAGAAGGTGCTGATCTACAGACCTTTGTAAACCAATGGTCCCCTGTACCAGGGATGTCCAAAGCTCCAACACACCTGACTCAAATGAAATGCATCTAACAGCCTATGAAGTTCTGCATGATGACTCATTAATTTGAGCCAGGTGTGTTGGAGGGGGGAAACATTGAACACCTGCAGGACTGTGTCTCCTGACGACTGGAGCTGGACATCCCTGCAACACTCATCCTGCACACTGTTCTCAGCTCAGATATTTCTACTCCCAAGTGATAGTTTTTTGTGTTAAAAATGGTTATACACAGTTCTTAAACAAAATAGTAATCGTTTTCATAGTTATATGTTGACTCTTAGTCGTTAAGTCACATGAATCCTGCCCTTCAGAAAACCAAGATATACACTACCATCTCACAATTTATAGGTAGGGATCATGACACTGCTATGTTTTTGGACAAGTGGACAAATACACATATTACACAATTGGCCTGAGTGCATCTGAAAGCAGAGCTGCTATTTCTCATGGTTGGGGCCAGTGATTGATGCAGCATCATGGCTCCGACACCTCTCTGCTGGTGATTGTCTATTCAAGCTCCGAGGTATGTGGTTAAAAAAACATAGCGGTACCCTGCAGTGCGGTGAGTGTGCTCCCGGTTCTCTTACTCTCTTTGTCTTTCCCTTCAGATGCATGTAGGTGTTGGGACCACAGTCCATGAGTCCTGATAATCAAGTCTGACAGGTGCTTCTCCTCATTATTCAAATAGATTCTCCACACTGTGAGAGCTTGTGATAGATGAGGTTCCTTCATATACTTTGCTCTATAAGTTGCTGCATATACAGTTAGAGTTTATGTGTATAGTCTGATGTGTATTCACTGTCCCCCACCCTAGGCACTGATGGTTACATTACTCTGACATTTACAGTGAAATATCACCCTCTTATCATCTGTATACTACCACATTTTTTCCCATAAGCCGGAGCTATTGATCTAAATATCACATTCATCCTGCTTAGCACCAAAGCTGCGGATCTCGCACGCAACAGTTCCCAAACAACAGGAGATAAATGAATGTCCATTAAGGAGGTTAGCCGGGCCTGTTTCAGGACCCAACCTGGCCAAATTGGATTCTAATAGATGTCCTTGATAGTGTAATCACTTTGACCTGCTAACAGCCTGCTTGGTGACCAGGCAGTCAGACAGGCAGCCATTCAGACGGCAGAGATTTGAGGAAAAAATAAGCACAATTAGGATCAGTCAGCATCATTGTGTGTATGCGTGTTTTTTTCTGAGGGAATGGGAGAGAAAACACATGTGACCTTCAGTGTGGAGGTGGTAAACAATGATGCATTATTAGGACCCTCATGGATTATTGATATCACCACAGCAGGTGGTGCCCGCCGGCAGCCGGCTTGTTGAAATGTATTACTCACACTTGCCGTTTCGGGAATGAAACACACTTCCACACACATTAAACAGGTGACATTGGAATTCACTATTATTGATCGAGTTATAGCCAGCCAGGTTAGCTCAGGTTATCTACATACAGTTGAGCAAATCGAGTTGTTTAACTTGATCTGAAGACAGAATTAAAAAAAAAGAACATGTAGCAGACAGACTTTATTACCTTCAGCTAAGCTAATTACACATTTCCAATCAAAGTGGCTGTGACTGGCTGTCACATCATGTTTAACTTGGAAATGACATCTTTCCACGATTTATAATGAACAATCTGTCTCCTCATCATACTGGATGATGCATGCATGATAGATGGCTTCGTATTTCCAAAGCTGTTTTTTTGATAAACTCTCAAAGTCAATTTATAGTCACATCATGCTCCGTGCCATGCAGCCTCTTCTGAACTGTCAAGCTCAAGTAAAACAGGCTTTCTTCATTTTCAAGCTGGACAAATCTTTAGAATAGCCCACATCTTATTTCATTTCTTTGTGAGAACTGGTAGTAAATGCTATCAGTGGTAAGAGGAATTATTTCTCATCGGCTGCAGTGTGCACAGCAATGGACACATTTAGTGTTTCATCCATCTTCAGTTAAAGTTTAAGTCCTGTTCAAACTGAAGGCGAATAGGTCTGTAACTTTTTCCCTCTCTCTCTACTTGAAAAGTGATCCCTTCGCGAAGCATGGTGTATTTTTGTTGCCACTTTTTTGTTTACAGAGGTACTAACTGGCAGTTATGCTGGTTTTTCCTGTCTGAGCCCCACATTTTAATATTTTTTGAAGGGCAATTCACAGAGACTTCATTGTCAATCATATCTATTGTTTTTGGTTTTAATAATTGTTAAATGAGACTGAGAATCGCCTTTGTTTATTGTTTTTTATTTTGAGTTAATTAAAATTTCTTCCAGTTCCAGTGAAAATGTTTTTTTACAAATCAAAGTTGTAAACGTTTGAAAGGGTCTACCTGCACTATCATGGCATAAACATTATATTAGTCAATGGTCTCAAAATGACGACGTTAACTCTTCCATTCTTTCATTCTATTTATTGTTTTTAAGTTATCTAAAATTTCTTGCAGTTCCATTGAAAATGAATGTTTATTGATCTTTAAAAGAGTGTACATGTATCTTTACGGCATTATCATTAAATTAGTTGAAAATCGTCTCAAAATGACAATAGTGCTGAGCGCAATATAATCATTTATCACAATAATTTCTGAGACAATCGCACAGCAAAATTTGTTATCGTGACAGGACTACTTTGTTGTGCAGTTTGTACCATGCGGGGAGAAGTCAGTGGACTTTTTAAAGTCCACAGCAAACTTTCCACCAATGGTGCAGACAGTAGGGCGTGAGGTCACTGATCTATCCAGAGATAGACAGCAAAAGCTCTAAAACTGAACAGACTGACTTGAAATGGTTGTTTCTTGAAAAAAGATCTACCAGGGTGGGGTGGAATTAGATGGAGAGAGGACATTATGGAAGAAATTACTTTATCAAGACAAGACAATTCCGTCTCTTTCCTCTGTGGGATGACAAAGCAAAGTTCAATGTAGTGGAAAAGTTCTTCATCCACGATTCAAGCTTCTGTGCATCATGGTGTGTGTAATTAACTGTTAATATTACAACAGAACAAGCTGGGGTGTTACTAAAGTAAACGAGAGGCTTGCACTCAATTCAGTTTGAAGACATTATCAAAGAGTTATAATTCATTTATTACCCTCCTTCGTGCCAAGGAAGGGAGGGTAAGAACCTCCTGTGGAAAAGCAACTATACTTGAGGCATTCCTGTATTTGATTTTACAAAAATATTTGGAATAAATAAAATATTCTTGCTGTTGGTGAGAAGCTTTAGCAAGCTAAATTTACAGTGTTATGAATGTTTTTGTGTGAAAATGCTTCACCTTTAACCCCCCCCACCACCACCACTCCAGAGTTACCTTTATTCCCCTCTTTTTCATTGCTGTATGTTTCAATGTGCTGTTTTTAATTAGAGAGAGCTATTAATCTTCACATCACAGCTCTGTTTTAATTAGCCCAGAAGACCTAGTTAATGTGCCACTTGATGATCTTTCATGTGAAGCCCCTGGATGAACAGGTGATGCTTTGGTTGTCTAAAATAGTCACGAATGAATCACTTATGAGACATGAATCAAAACAGACGCTTGTGTCCTGTTGTCATGGTTGGACTTAACATACATATTTCTTAAGATATTTAACAATATATAATGAATATAATAACTGAACCAGTGGATTCAGTTTCATTTTCACTCTCCAGTCTTTAAGACATGATGAAGTCCCTTTATTCTACTCAGAAAATATAGATGATAATATAATGCTAAATAAACAGGTGGATTTTTATTACGTAATTTGTTGTGTATTTAGTATGTTGGGTGTTTTTTGTAGTCTCACAGCCTGAGGAAAGAAACAGTCTCAAAGCCTGGTAGTACAGTGATATTGTGCATTGCATGCCAGATGGCAGCAGGGTTACAAGCTGTTGCTAGCTGATTGTCTTTTGGTATCTTTTAAGCTCTAAGCAGACACCTCAGGATATCACGATACTCTGGGTGGGTACACCCAATTGTTTAATACCTTGAAGATCCCTTGTTTCAGTAATCCTCAGTCATCATTTTCTTTATGATCATGCTCATTTTTCTTCATAATGTTGCTTCCGAACACTGAGATTTGCAGGCATTCATTTACAGCTTTCTTAAGTCGTTTCCACACCTAATAATCCGCTAGGCTCGGTGCGATTGGACACTCGGTTCAATTAGGGGGTTGCATCATTCAACCAGTCTGAGTTTGCTCTCACATTGCGCTTTGTCAAAAAAACTGAACCTTTTGAAGAATGTATTTCCTTCATCACCTGAAGCGGCGCTGCATCAGGAATTACTGAGGAAGAGGATGAGAGAAAAAATAAAGAAGGAATTTTGTTCATCTGTTGGATATGCAGGCAAATTCAGTTTCCAACACAATTCCCCTGCACTGAAGTCCGCTTAAGAGACTTACGGTTTCAGATGGACCAGAGTTCACTTCTTGGGTGTGCATGAGTTTTTGGTTGTGCATTAACAATTGACTTGAGAACTCAAGGTCGACTTAATGGCTGCAAAATTGTCTTCTACCTTGAGAACAGGCCCAGATCATCACTCCTCTACTGCCATGCTTGGCTAATGGTACAAGATGTTTGTAATGATAAGCAGCATCTTTTACGTTTGCATGATTACTAGGTAATACATCCACTAGAGGGCAGTGACGTCAGTTTCAGACAACAGCAAACATATTGATGATGGAGGAGATTGTGATTCTCAGAAAGAGACATAAAAGCAGGCATCGCAGTAGACAATGGTGGTTTGTTCGGCCATTAACTACGTCACAGCTTCTTCTTTCTTTCTTTTTCTGGTCACACGTCAGCTATAGCTACTGCTCAACACTGCCCCGTGGTTTCTGGTGATACTGCTCCATTTGTGTTGGAAGGAACACACAAAATAATGCCAAAATATATTTTGTTCATAAAAATAGCTCTCTGGTTAATAGAAAAGTGTGTGCAGCATGTAAACGTGGAAGATTAGTGTTGTGAAGTGGTTGCAAGTCAGTGTGGTGAATAAAACCAATCTCCAAGTGGGAGGAGGGAGAAGGAGAAATTGGAGACTGTGGCTTTTATAGCCTGATGCACCAAGACCAGGTGCTCTTATGAAAGAGGAGACACCCACTTGGCATACCAACCTATAAGCAAGGAACAATTTAATCATCAGGCAAGACCCAGGGGCTGTCGCAGTATGCATCCGCAAGAACCCCCTGGAAAACAGACCAAATTTCACATTTCACCCCATTAAGCTAAACTATCATATTTGATACATAGAGTTTCTGAGACACTTTGCATCACCTTACGGTAAAAACCCTGCAGTATACTATCTGATACTTGTCATTTGCCCCCTAATGGATACCAGGAAGCATAAGACTACACTACAATTATTTTGACATGTCACACGGTAATAAATGATAGGACCAAAACATTTTTTTTATTTTTCTTCCCCACATTTTGTTAAAGGGCCAAAGAAAGACTTCAGATTAAGAAAAAATATATTTTTCTCCCCAGTTTTTCTTGGGTTCGGCTTTGAAGGGTTAAAGGATGCATGCAATGTATAAAGTTTCGTGTGCATTTCTACTGTAGTGCATAGATGGGTTTGTAGAGGGAACTTACTGAAACAACTCATCCAGAAAAGATTGGTAATGGTCTTGAATGTGTTCTACTTGTGAATAATCTTGCATATTATTAAGAGATGGACGTCCCACATTAGTGGGCTGCAACAGTTTCTTTCTCTGAGATCATTGCTGATGTCTTTCTTCTTAATACAAACCTGAAAAATGCAGATGAATAAAGTGTAAAAAACATTTGCTTTTATAGAAGTGCTCAGGCTGATGATGATCACTTAATGAAGGGCCCTTGATCAGCAGCATCTGGCTGCTACTTACCATCTTAATTCTCACCAAGGTCTTAAGAATGGACTGATTTCCACACAATACTTCTAAATAACCCAGTGTAATATTTGATAGGTTGTTCTTTACCTGATAAGGACCAGAAGATTTTTTTTTTTTTGGGGGGGGGGTCAAAATGATCTTTAGTTTTGATGTTTCTGGATGAGGTTAATCAATCTGCACATACTGTCAACAAACCAGTAATTTTTACAGTAAGGACTTCAGTGACCATGAGACGCATATCTCTCTAGTCCAATCATTGTTTCGGTCTTTTTTCATTTTATCCAGGTCAGGGCTGTAGCGACAACAGGGCAACCAGAGCGGCCCAGATGTTGTTTAGGCCCTGTAGCTCTATTCAAAGTAACAAATGGCCTCAATTTTACAGCAGATGCAGGAGATTGTTTCATTTGAGTCTTGTTAGTCCACAGAGCCACATTTAACACTGTTCACTGTTCAAGGCTGGAATTCACCTTCTCTCACAGAGGGTTTTCCACTGTCTTGGCCAAATCTCTGTCTTTCTTATTTCACAGCCACCAGTAGAAATAACTGTCTCATAGCTGCATTTCAGGCCCAATTCTTGAGTTAGCATGTTTTCAGCTTCAAAGTACTGATTAAAAAAAAGCAATATAAGGCAAGGCAGGTTTATTTGTATAGCACGTTTCATGTACATGACAACTCAAAGTGCTTTACATACAAACATTAGAAACATTACAGCGGGGTGCAGAAAGCACTAAGAAGAATTAAAAACAAAAGTATGATCACAAAATAAACAACAAAAATGAAGAAAGAAAGAAAGAAAGAAAGAAAGAAAGAAAGAAAGAAAGAAAGAAAGAAAGAAAGAAAGAAAGAAAGAAA
>JAOXYM010000024.1:6093133-6109285 GCA_028567055.1 Leptatherina wallacei | reverse complement strand
AGGGCTCGAGCATTATTACTGTTCTTAGCAATGATGTCAGAAAAGAATGATTGTCTTGCATTTCTCAGCTCCAGGTTGTAAATCCTTAGTCTCTCTTCATAGAGGTATAAAGGTGTATATATAAGGTAATGCTCAAATAAATATAGCCATCTGCTTGAGTAATACTGTATAAAGATCTGCCTTGGAGTAACATTTACATCAAGGATAAGTCAGAGTAGCCTGCACTAATATTTGTCTATATTGTCTTGATGAGAAAATCTGCAAACAAAGCTGAAAACACATTTTGTGATTGCAGAATATTAAGGAACTCCTTTGCATAAAGCAAGTTTTTAATGCCTCAGATCATTTTACAACCCTTCCATACAGTTGTAAACAACCATATTTCTGCATCACCTCCAGAAATCTGCAAATCTTGCTGTTTTGTCCAAGTTTTTTCATTCTTCACGGCACAAGAGAAGCTTTTCTGCTCATCTCCCTCTAGTCCTCCCTCGGTCACAAGTCACTCTCAAGCCCTGAGCTATTCCTCAATACAGCAGCTTGAATTTGAGCTGGTGCTAAAGGAAGAGACTCCACATATCTCTAGATTTAGCTTCCCTGCACTGGTTGCAAAAACGTATGTTTGAACTTGGTGTGATAGCAAGATATGCTGTTTTTTTTTTTTTTGCTTACCATAAGTCAAAGATTAGGTCAAAACCCTCCAAGGCACGGCCTTTGCTGACTGATTCTTAGTCTAGACTTAAACTAATCTTATACCCCTTTGAGACTCTGCCTAAGATATATAGATTTTACTTTGATACTGATGTTCTTACTCCTTTCAGTTTTCTAATGTGCTCTACATTTAAATAATACTCCATCAGACCTCTTTTTTTCTTGAATTATTTGTTTGTTCTTGTCGATTTTAATCTAATTATGCTTTCGTTGTTTCCTCATGCCGTCCTTTGTAATCTCAGTTTTAAGATTACTATCGTGTGGCAAGAAAAGCAATCATCTTTTGCAGCAGAGGGTTATTTTAAGAAGTGCTGCATAGGTAAAATGATAGAACATGAGGGTAACTGGTGTACTGTAAGGGCAAAGGAGATGTAATACTATTGCATAACATTAACTGTTAAGCCAGGGATAACAGAGTTTTATTCACAAGCAAACAGTATAGATTCTGGGTCATTAGTTTGATTTGCTACACCTGGATGCATTTGATCTCATGGGAGAGTCTCCTCCTCCATTTTCCAACACACAGCCACAAACAGTATGTAAGACCAAGAGAATGCTGTAAACAAGTGTAAAATTTTAAGCAAATGATGTACTTCTGTTTGAGACTATGGTTTATCCTAGTGAGTGGATATCATTAGCAGTACTTCTAGCAATATGAATCATTGTTGAAAGAAAAAAGTTTGAGCATTGATGGGCTCTCCAGTTTTTTTCTCTCCTGTGTGCATAGTTTTTCTTTTAATAACAAACCTGACAGGCTTTCAGCACTTTGGAGTGCACTCCAAAATCAAACTGGGATGACTTGCAAAGTCCCTCTTCTGCTCATTGCACAGCTCTAGCACTGTGGCTCCCAATAGCAGGGGAGCTGTCCATAGTGCTGAAGTCCAAATGAAATATTGGTGCAAAAATACCTCAAATTCCACATCAAAACTAGACACATTTCCACTCTGTTCCTCTATACATTCATATTCTCAACACCTTGTAAAATTTCCCAATGACGCAGGGGCAGTTCTGGCACAAGTACACCCCTCCCTACAGACTGCAAATCCGGTCCTCAAGGGGCCACTGCCCTGCAGGTTTCATTTGTTTCCCTGCTCACACTTACCCGGCTTAAATTATTGGGTCATTAACAGGCTTGTGGACACATGAGGACAAGCCGTTGAGGAGATCTATTTAATCAAATTCAGTTGTAAAAGAGTATACATTTAAAACCTGCAGGGCAGTGGGTTGCACAGATTGGATTTAAGAACCTTGCTCTAAATTACAAGTGGACATAAGTCGTCGACTCTTAAGCCTAAACATATCCCACCATCTATAAAGCAGTCAGATTGATCTTGTGTAAAAATGCAAATATAAATGTCAAGTTGATCACACCGCACAATCAATAATTCCAACTCACGAGCATATTGTAGAAAGTTCTGGAAAATAAGAAATAACAGGTTTTTCAATGTTGATAATTTGCCCTGAGGGCTTATTTCCCCTGTTGTCTCTACAAATGGAACGATCCCCCTCGCCCCCACCCCCCACTGTGCTGAGTACTCTGTAGAAGGCGGGTCAGATCGTCAGTGTGGGAGAAATCCAGGGGCCCATCGGCAGTTGCGCTGAGTGAGCTGAGCTGAGAGATGCGCGTTCACTGAGCCGGAGGAAGAAGGACCGCTGTCTTTTCCTCCACTGCGCCTCACTTATAATAAGCGCTTCATCAGTAGCCTCAGCATCTCACCGCCTCGGGCATACTGTTATTGAAAATTCTTCAGTTTCCGAATGGGATTTTGTTCTGGATTATTATAATTTACTACATTTGCAATCGGACTTTAATCTTCCGGAATCATCTCCCCTGCATGAAAAGGTAGGAACAGAGTCCAACTGGGATACCCTTGCTTTCCTGTTGTTTTCATTTGTTCCTGAAATGTATTATTTTACTCGACGCTAATGTTGTTCGGCAGTCATTTTTCATTCTCTGTCAATTTGATGTGGAATTTGGGCTGAGTTTGGGGGGATTTAAGCGCAGATGGATGGCTTTGGATGAGTAGTTGGGAAGCTCTCACCCGCAGTTTAACCTTCAAAAGAATTCGTGACTTCGTTTGGGGGGAGAAAACACACCAAGGAAGATCACCTTGCCTTGTAAGAACTAATTTTTTACTTACAAATTTGTGACGAATGAGTGAAAAGCGTTGAGACGGAAAGTTTCAGTTCATTGAATCGCGGCTGCCAGACGTACGCATGACACTGCGAACACTGATGCATAAAGCCGTCAGAACTACTTACGATTTGCAAATGGTTTCTTGCAAAGATAATCCCGACTCCGGTTCAAAAATTGTGCTTCTAATTTCATAAGAAAATGGCTTGTAAATCCTGGAGCAGCGGCCAGACTGCCACCGTGCGAGAAGCAGAGGGAAAGCTGCAGGAAAGGTGTTACGAGGTTTAATTAATCGGTTCAGGACTGCGGGTTGGATTCCCAGTTTTTCTATCAGTTGACATTCTTAAATAGTTTTCCATTAATAGATAGAATTAATCGTATGTCCCATTACATAAGGGGCTATTGCACTCAATTCGTAAAAGCGCGCACTGGATTGAAATATCCGCTGGGGCGTTCAGGACCGAAACCGTCATAAAAATAGTATTTCTGCCATAACTCATGTCCCTGGTCTTCCTGCGTTGTTAACAATGACCTCATGCTAACCTTTAGGCTGTTATTCTGTAGGGATATTTGCTCATTAAATTTACTGAAGCACATTAAGGGACTTTTATCCTCATTAACCGTCGTTATTCATGTTAATGAGACTATTTTAACATCTGGATCTTTGCATATAGCATCAATGAGATGTTCTAAAAAAAGACAGAAACTGTTTTAACGTGTCCATCCATTTCATGACAAGGAAAGGCCTTACACTCGTGTGTAGAGTTTCTCCAATTAAACATTAAAAGGTCTCATTCCCTCCTCTCAAAGGGAAATTTTGTGCTCCCTACTTGGTCCAACCATTAGACTAACATGTCCGGACATACTCCCTAATGTAGCACACTCTCATCTGCTGTGACTGATGTCGGATTAAATCTTTCCTCCAGGCTGGAGCTTGTGAGAGACAGGGAGCATAGCAGGGGATAGAGGGGTCTCCTGAGTGTGATGGTGAGGGGGTCTCGGTTTCTTCAGAAAACATGTCAATAAATCTGCTGCAGGGAGCTGGACGCCTCAATGCATCATTTATTATCCCGTCTGTGACAGTACCCACACGGCAGGTCATCTCATATCCTGAACTATTTAATAATTCAATGTGTATATCCCTGAAAATATGTTCGTATTCTAGCAGAGGTATGACAGAACAAACTATACCTTATATTACTGTGATGGGTCAAAGAGCCATGCTTAGGCTATAAAATTTGAAACACAATGTGGCCTACTTTTTTTTCCTTCCTTTTTTCAAATAAGAACAAAAAAGTTTGTGCAAAGCTAAGGAAACACTTCCAATTCTTAAATTAGCCTAATCAGTTTGTTCATTTTTCCTAGAGTGAAGACAGCTATGTTTTCTCTCTGGCGTGAGGTTAGCTGAAGGGCATCTTTCATAACAGGCCTGTAAGGAAACGTCAGTAAAATATTCCTTGTGAAGCTGACTTGTCACCACATTAGGCTCATTCGTCTCAGCCTACAGGAGGGCCAACAGGTGGACAGATTTTGACGTTAAAATAGGCTCTGGGCAATTCAAAATCAAGGGTATAACTGCCCCTATCGTATAAATTGTGCATATATGTAAATTTTTTTTAAAACAGGTGTGGTAACCAGGCTGATTGCATCTGAAAAATCTCCTTCAGTGCCTTAGTTAACAGAGAGAGAACATTAGCATTGTTAGCATTCACTATAAATCCATAGCCCTCAGGGACATCCGATACCACAGTTGGTCAGAAATACACAATAAGTCATGTTAATTGAATAAAGGCTGGGCCAATTATTTTACTGAACTGGCATCTTGGGTTACATGGCTATATGGAGCTTTGTTTATTCAAGGAGAGACAGCACGTAACACACCTTCTATATACAATCCATTCTTTGTAGTTGGCCTGACACAGCAGTGTTCAGGGTTATTTCACCCCGCAGAACCTTTTAACCTCTCTGCTGTCTCACAGAGTCACTTTTAAGACAGAGACAGTCATTCAGCCTGGCAGCCCGATGTTGGCGGATACGTGCACGCTCCTGCAACAAGAACACACATGCGAGCACACATGGTGCATTAGCATAGGTATCGGTTTCTGGAATTCAATAGCTTGCCTGCTGCAGCAAGATTAACTATTCAGGGCAGGTGGTTAAAGGGCCTATTGTGTTGCATGGTTCTGTGCTACTGTCATGATTGGACAATGCATTTGTCTGGTGGGCAGCCCACTGCCAAAACAATTGCAAGGGCAAAGGACTGGAAGAGTACACACACATATAAGGTTTCGCCATGTAAATCATTTGTAGCCCCACTGAACAAATTCAAACACGACCATATGACTACAAGTGTAGCATGCAAAGGCTATTGGACTAGTTGGTATTCAATAACAGTGCTCTGCAGGTTTTGGTGATGGAGATAATTTGAATTTTTCATTGGAAGAAATTTAAAAGATAATAATAGCAGTAGGGTTCAGATATGAGGATCATTCCAAATAGCTGTTTATGACTGTAATCAGTGAAGAACATAAAAGAGAAAGAGAGACTGGTGGTGACTAATTAGTCTTATAAATCAGGATGCCAGCATGTCCTTACAGGTAACAGCCAAATATTTCAGTCTGAACACATGTTCTGGCTCACCTCAGTGGATTTTCAGGCATCATGTAATCAATATTAGTGGTCAGCTTTACTTTGTGTTTTTTGCTAAAAATCTCAGTTTCTCCACTGTTTGGGATATAACTGCCAGGTTAGGCCTTTAAAACAGATTGTTTAGAGGCAAGTAATTAGAAGAAATGACACCCTGTTTTAACCACTTGTTGAAAACGTAATGGCCGTTATTAGTGGTTATTTAGTAGCATTTAATGGGTGCATTGGGAATAGGTCTCTCAGTATCCTTTTAGTTTTATCTGAAGTCATTAGGATAATTTGCCTAATCTTTGCATCCTCTATTCTGCCTCTACTGAATATCATTTTCATGTGAACCAACTTCAATACCACCAATGGATGTAACTACACTATTCAGCCAGGTTTAGAGTTGAATCAAACCTCTGACTGTGATAGAAACTGCCTGTTGCAAAATTAGATGCCGTCATGTCCACATGTCGTACTATAAGCTCAGTCATTGTATTCCCTTGTTTTTATGCATTTGGTTCCTTTGTTTTGACAGTTGATAGAAAAACAAGGATTTCTACTCAAAGAATTTGTTGCCTCACTGTTATTTTTTTCCTGCAGGTCTGCCCAGAGTGTGTCTAAAGCTGATTGTCAAACCATGGGGCGTGAAACTGGACCAGCCGCCACTGTTATGGGTTTCAATCCAGGAAGTCGCCTCAAAGAAAAATCGCAAGATCCAGCTCTGAATCACTGACAAAACACTCCCAAGGATCACCTTGATCATAGCATCACCCATCCACTTGGTGTGGAAACTGGATATTTCTCCCCATATCTCTCTGTAGACTTGGCTGACAAGATTAGATTCCACCCATTGTCAACATTAGATCTGTGTTTGAAACAGCAAAAAGATATTGCATCGTCTGCTTACACAGTAAAATATTCCACGTGGAATATAACACTCAGTAGATAAACCGTGGAGCAAAACTGTAATCAAATGTCATTATCACTTTGAGGATCAATTCCCAGTTCCTCCTCTAGTGTGCCCTTTTGTTCTCCACAATGAATCATAACAGCCTGCCTGGGCATTTCTTCATGCTGCTAAGTACCGTGCTGGGCCTGAGCGTAGGCTTGGAGTTTACTGGCTCGGAGGGCCAGTGGGCTCGCTACCTGCGCTGGGACGCCAGCTCCAGAAGTGACCTGACATTCCAGCTCAAGACCTCAGAACCGGAAGGCCTGCTGCTCTACTTCGACGATGGCGGATACTGCGACTTTCTGCTCCTCACCGTATCTGAGGGTAAGCTGCAGCTTCGCGTCAGCATCGACTGCGCCGAGACAACCATCACCTCCGATAAAAGGGTCGACGACAGCCGCTGGCACTTCGCCGCCATCAATAGGCAAAATTTGCGGACTGGCCTAGCGATGGACGGCCAGACCAAGACGGGGGAAGTGCGGCCCCAGCGGCAATTCATGAAAATTGTTAGTGACCTGTTTCTGGGAGGGCTACCAGGGGACATCCGCCCGTCTGCCATCACCCTGCCCTCTGTCCATGAGCTACCACCATTCAAAGGAATTATCGCCGACCTCAGTTATGGGAGTAAGCTGCCCACGTTAATCGATAGTCAGAAAGTACGTTTGGAGATGATGGGCCTCTGCACAGAGAACCCCTGTGAGAACGGTGGGATCTGCTCTGTGGCAGATGGAGAAACCTACTGTGACTGCTCCAAAACTGGATATGTAGGTCGATACTGCACTGAAGGTAAGAGGGCTGGCTCCAGAGCTTTCTGTGTCAAGCACTGAATATTGATTAAAGTCTTTTTTTAAAATTCAGAGGGTTTCCTTTCAAATGTAGCACTGACCTAACATCAGGGTTGCCACCTTGATCAGGTATATTATGGAAAACATTGTCACATCTCTTCCTATTGACATGTACTGTTAAAATCTATTTAATTTAGAATTTAAACATCTCAATCCAGACTTTTGGCATCAGATATTATTTTCATAGCTGTGTTGCTTTTCCCACTTCACCGTATGTGATTCATGCCACAAGAGACTTCATTTATGAAATCCCCTTATAAAATGCGCATTGATTGCCGTCTAGCATTTACACAACAGCGTAATTTATATAAAGCAGGAGCAGCTATACTCCCATGTGTTTGAAAGATTTGATGCAGCTCTCTCAGGACATGGAATCAGAATATTTCTTTGTGGGCTGTTGCTCATACAGCTTAGCAACTCTTCATATTTCATGTGGGAGTTAAATTGGAGGTGATGTGCTCAGCATTTCCTCTCCCTTCACAGTATTACATTTGATGAGGCAGTGGTGGATTCGGTATTAGCTGATGTGACTGAAATTACAAGACTGAGTTCTCCTCTTCTTTTTTTTTCATTAAATGTATTCAGATTTTTCAAGGTGCTGCAAAGACCTGAAGGTACACACAAAGTTTGGATGAGAAACAGCTTTATTCATTTATTTTCCTATGCTTCTGTGCCAAGGGCATCTCTTTGGGGAGTGTAATGAGATGCAGCTCTTTGACAAAATTCTTCCCTATTCTGTCCCCTCACCTTCAAAGCTCCAGACATTAAAGCTTTCTTTTAGCTAATACTTGCATATACTCTCAAAAAAGAAAAAGCCCAATGACTGTGATGTAATAGAGGAGTCATTTTCAAAAGTTGCCACTGGTCTTTCCCTTTCCAAGAAATACTGTTGTTTCCTCTTTGAAAACGCTACTTGAGAGCTTGTTGTTAGCTGGTTCCAAGAACAACCTACTTCATCTCCTCCTTTTTGGCATCATATTCCTCACATCTTTCATGATATTTAGACCAGTATTCCACACAATACACAATTTCATTGCCTTTTTTAAGTCTTTTCTTCACATGTATGGATTGTAGAAGATAACTTTGTGTGACCAGACCCATGCCAAATTTCCTCCACTGCTGACCCACTTCCCACCTGTCTAAATCAGACTGATGTGGTTTCCAATTTTTGCAAAAAATCCAGGGAATGCTCACTGAATGGTGCAACTGTATGTGCTTCATTGTAACGTGAATTTTTTTTTTTTTTTTTTTTTTGCTGTGTTTGGTGTTCCAATGCTGCTCAAATCAGGCTGTTTGCAGCTTAAATCTCCGGCGCTGGCCTGTGCATCGTTCAGGACAGCACGCGATGTGCTGGTTGCAGAGCAGCCAAGCGAACTGAGTGGACTTGACCCCTTTTCGCTTCATTCCATTTGCTCACCGCCTGTGTCGAAGAGTCAATAGAGAAGGAGTAGGTGGTCCATTTGCCTAAGAGCTGATGGGGGAGGGGCTTTGACATCTTTATGTTAAAACAGCAAAAGTTTTCATGAGGACACTCTCTCGTGTTTTCAAAGAACAAAACTAGGGAAGCTGGGAGTGTAGTCATGTTAGTCCCCCAGCTGATCTGGCCTGTGCTCTTTTCTGCTTCCCCATTAACTGATGCGGCTGATTGTTGATTATGCCACAGAGACTGGGAACCATAATTCGGGGGATAATGAGAACAGCTATGACTAATTTGCCTGAAAAATGCCTGAACAAACGCCACCATCTATTCAGACTGTCTGCAAATAAAGCATCTTTTTCAGAAACTTTATATTATGTCTTCATGTCTACAAGTGTTAAATTACCTGTTGTCCAAGCAACACTTGGCCATAGGATATTCCGGGTGATGACGTTTTGACATTTGGTTTCGGTTACGTTTGAACAACTGCTTTGCACACCTGTCTTTGTGGATATACTGTGATTACTCCAGGCATTAATGAGCAACAAAAAGCAATCTGTCAAACTTGTGAATATTTATATGTTGCATTATGGCCCAGTGTTGTCCAAGCCTCGCAAGCATGCACTCAAACACAGTTTCGTCTACAGACGTACACACATTCACACACATTAACGCGGACAAGGCCCTTGAGCTGCTCGTTAAAATGGGCAGATGGCTGACTGACTGAGCGGTGTGGCCTTGAAAGCATTTTGCCAGCCGTGCTCCTAATGGTAACCCACTGGCCTAGAAGAGGGAAAAAACCAAGAAGTGAGCAGAATTAACATATGAGATGAAGAATGAGAAACTGGAAGGTCTGTTTCTGCTACTTAAAGTTTGAAAACCTCTACATCCCCACACTGTTTGCATGTTTTTTATTTGTACTTTTTTTTCCTGTTTTTTGGAAGAGATGAGCACGCTTTGTTGCTGATTCATCATTATTTCATTGGAAAGCTTCTTTCTCTTCGCCCCTGCTGCTCTTCCCACACCGTTCAGCTTGGCCACAAGCACACGGTCAATCTCTCTTCCTATGTAGGTGAGGGTATTTTGGAAAAAAATCTGTACTTCATCATCCTCAACTGAAATGTCTGCTCCTGTTGTTAGCCATGCAGATATTAGCATCATTTATGGTAATGATCTGGTCATCGGACCTCATTTTCTTCAATTAAGTTAGTATCAGAGATATTTTGAAGTCTCTTGAATACCTTGGGGTTTTCCCATCACATTGAAGTATGCATAAGGTCAAGATTGTTAAGAGCTACATTGGATTATTAATGAATATGTAACCCCCCCTTCCTTTTAGATTCCCACATCCCGCATTTATAATGAACAGTTTAAGGCCCATTTGCTTAAATACATGCAGTGACTTGATAGAAAGGCCATTAATTGAAGGCAAAGACAAGCAAACTGTTAAGCAAGTGCTGAAATGGTGCCTTCAGGCTCAGTTTTGGGGATTAATAAACAGACATGGAAAAAATGACAGTTACAATAATCTTACTATAAAAAGTAGGTCAGAAAAAAAAAAGAGGAAAAAATGGCGCAGGGACTTGCCTGATCCCAGAGCAGAGGGCATTTGTGTCTAGTGCCCAAGCTGAAAATTATGTTTGGATTTTAGTGGTGAAGCTGCTGGTAAAATAGAACAGGGGATTACGCTTGAACCACATGTCCTCCGTGGCACATTGGCTTGTTCTGAGCGCATCCAGAGAAAGGGTTTTATCTACATGGGAAGCTGAGCGATTCCACATACATGCAGTCTACGTACATATAGCAAACATTTGCACTGTCAGAAGAAGTTACCTGCTGATTCAGGCACATGAATTCATCGTTCACGAGCCTCCAGATCTCAAAAGCTGGAGCTGCAAAGCTGTCCATCAGCTGGCCACTGTTCCCCCCCCCTTCCATGTTTCGTCCTTCCCTTTCCTCTGCCAATGTCATCCTTCTTATGTGGGAGGAGAAGTAGCATCCATTTTAGACTCCCTAAAGGAGGCAGGAGAAAATCCAACCTCGCCTTCACCAGCTGCTTCAGGAGACTCGGTCTGCCAGCGTCTGCACTTAGATGATATTTCTGCCTTCTGTTCATTTAGTCAAATTTAACACTAAACGACAACTTAATGGTGTAAGGAAGTAAAAAAAAACAAACAAGAATCATGACGATCCCTTTTTAAGGGATTTTTTTTTTTTTTTAACCAGATGTGGGATATGGAGCAGTCCTCTGTGAAGCCTGGGCAGAGATCAAGACACTGCACCAAGTCAAATTAGTGTCTGTTTTTTTGTGTTAGGACTCGCACTCCAAATCTTTAATAAAGTCTGCGCTGCTGTAATTAAGATTTGTTTCATTTTCTCTCTTCAGTTCTCGATGCTCCGTAGAGGCACTGATTACAAGTCTTTGAATATTCCTTTTTAGGTCGAGACTGAAGAATTAGAATATATAACACAAATGACTGATGATGAATGCACTCAGGGATCTCCTCCCTAAATCAAACTGGCATGTATGACCTGTGTCATCCACGGGTCAGACCCGGGTGAAGATATTCGCCGCTAGCAATGAAGCTTTATGGTTTTTTTTGTTGTCTTGTCATTTTGTGAAGTGCACCATGAATCCAGCAGTGAGCATTCCTCTGAGAAACTACACGGTGTGGGCTGTGTTCGGCTCTGCCATAAAAAAAATGTTGGTTGGGTGAGTGGTGGCGGAGGAAAAACATGGGTCTGACAGCAAGCATCTTGAGATCCACAAACCTCACGACACCGTAAATCCTCTGGTGTGGATTTATGCGCCTCTTTTTAAAGTGTGTGAGGACACCTGTGTGATTCAAGGTGTGGAATATTATTATTACTGTGACAATATTCAAAATGTGAAAGAGTTATGTCAATCTGGCTCCCTGAGAGGACGGGACAGATGCATTTTTTTTTTTGGTGTTTCTTTCCACAGGGATTGATGCAAAGGTAGTTATTTTAATCAGGCATGTCAAGGCGCATCTCTTTGCTCCTTACATGACAGCTCTGTGTTTAGAAGTGTGATGCGTTTTGCATGTTTGATCCACATGCAAGCACAGCTGTAGTGTGTTGCTAATGCAATACTTCTCTCTGCTTTCTCTCTCTTGTTTTTTTTTTGTTTTTCCTGTGACAACTCCACAGCAGTCCAGAGAAAACCAGGTAAGTCTCAGAGGAATTAGTCATAACTCCAGTTCAATTATCAAACCAGTTCATCTCATTTTACATTAATTATTTATGTATTCCTCTTCAAAGGAGAGCAAGAAAAATAAGCAACAACAAAAAAAAGAAAAAAGAAAACAGTAATCCAATTATAACATTCATAATTGCCATATATGCTGTGCACAATTTCCACAGCTACTTTATATTCAGAGTTGTTCTCACTTTTAGTCATTTCTGTGTTTTAATAGAAAGCTTTCTGATGCATTTCTCGGAAGCTTTGATTTGGGTGTGATTGTCATGGTTTGCCATCATGCAAAGCATGCATAATGACAATACAACTGCAGTATTGGTGTGTTCTTGTTCTCATTTTTCTCTCTGTTCCCGTCTGTTTGACTTTTCTCTTCAAGGCCTCGCACACCTGAAGGCAGAACAAGGTACTCTCTTCTTTTTATTTTTTTCTGTCTGGATCTCTATTATTTTTGTTTCCTCCCCTCCCGGCCTGGTTTCGGGGCGTGCATTTACACTGCGTGCCTTCACTACCTGTCCATGTGCATTTTGTATGTTGCTCCCACTGCTGCTGCAGAGAAGTGGGCGGACAATTGTGTGTCTATCTGTGTGTGTGTGTGTGTGTGTTGGTGGGGAGGGTTGCATGGCAGCCCAGCATGTCCCACATCTTACATCGTTCTCTCTTTCTCTTCTTCTATTCAATGTTTCCCCAGCGTAGTTTTGCCCAGGTTTCTTTGCATTACATAATTCTGTACTAAGTTCTGCAGCAAACATGCAGTGACACGGTCCACTATCAGATAGGATGGGGGCAGGGGGAGAGGAGTAGCATGGGAAAAGAAATCACAGAAATTTGGGGAGACATCTTTGAGGCGAAGGAGAGGTATATAGAGGAATAAAGTAAAGAATAAAGAACAAAAGATGTCAAGGTAAAGTAGATAACATAGCGAAAAGATGAACATTTTCCCAAAGTTACTATTCACAAATCCACTCTGACCATAATCTATACTTTACATCTGGTACCAGAATCAGTACATTATTGATTTAAAGATGGTGAATCAGAGGTTTATGTGGGTCCGTGGAGTTTATGTCCACTGCGATGTGTCATTTCTTGTTGGCTTCTTTCTAAAAGCAGAACCATAATTTGTCATTCTTTAACCATAGTTTACCATATTTACAAGCCTCTCTGAAGCATGATAAAGGATTAATAATTATTATCCATGTTTCCTTGAGAACAGCTGTTGGCCATGACGTTCATAACATGATCTTCTTTCGTTTAGCTGTCCTTGAAATGTAATTTACTCTTATGTAATATGTCACAAATTACAAATCACAGATTTCCAGATGTAATTCCTACAGATTGTAATAATGAATTCTTCTGAGTTTTCCAAAGCAGACAAGTTTGTACAATCCTAATGAGTGTTAAAGTGAATATTTGATATGATTAGCCTCATTCTTCCTCTTCCACAAGCTTTGTTGTCATTTTTCTGTGCAGTCTTCAGGAATAGTTCTCCAGGGTTTTTTGAGGGACTTTTCAAAGCTCTTCTTTGCATTGTTGGCAGTCTTTTTTTTCGGTTCTCTGTCAAGATGACCCCCACACTGCTTCAGTTGAGCTCCAGAGTCTGGGGAGGATCCATCTCTCCATCAGACCTGTTGCGACTGATTCAGATTTTCGGTCCAGCTTTTGTTCAGCTCGGCATACTTAAGCCTTTTCTCCCTCATTGGGTGAAAACATCTGTTTCTAGAAGTTAAGTAATGCTCTGGACATATGTTTCAGCTGATGTGTTTGGGATTAAAACCTTTAGATTCTTATCATTCTGCTGTCAGGAGCAATTCCCTACAGTGATTGGAGGTGTTTGCTCTCCTTAGATCAATTCAACGCATTGTGACAGAGATGGAATGTTTTCATTCCCGAAGACAGTTAAACACTCACCCGATTTAATCCAGAACTCGGATGGTTTCCGATGGGGAACAGGGATTTCACCTGTTCAGATACTGACCTTTTCACCCCACTGAGATGTTTGTCTTCTTTAAGAATAGTTTCTTGACAGCCACTCTTCCATGAAGAATTAGGCCTCAGTCAACAGAAGATAGATCATCTTCAGGTCCAGATGTATTGCTAAGGTTCTGTGTCAGGTCTTTGTTGGATTTCTCCACATCAGTTTCAGATAATGTTCATCTGCTGTAAACATTTTAAATTTATTAAAGACAAACTGCAAAACATACCAATAATGGCTTGTTTGGAATCACCTTGTTGGTTCGAAATCATTATTTTATGTGTGGGAAACTGTGAAACTTTTGGCATCTGTAACAGATTCAACAAAAGAAATAGAAAGTCAAATTTGTTCTTTGCCAAGCTGTTATGTATTCACATCAACGCTGCTTGGGTTAGTTTTCTGTTTTATGCTTGAATGATTCATAGGTCAGTAATAAGTGCTTTAACAAAAAGCAAAGACACAAAAAACAAAACAAAGAAAAAAAAAACCCATCCAATTCCTCTGGTCAGGTACAAGGACTGGACTGAAAATGAGGTAAACAACAGCTGATGTCCAAAGAAAACATTTAAAAAGACCTTCAGAAAGCTGGAGAACCTTTGCACGAGAGCACCTTTAAAGAAACAACAAAGCCTGGCTCGTTGGAATTAAAATTAAAATTTCAAAACCTCTGAATAAAGTCTGCTGAACTATTTTATTAGGTGTGTTGTAGATATCTTCTTTTTTTCTATTTTCAATAAAGAGCACAATCATAGCACTTTTTTTTTTTTCATTTTGATTCAACTAAAAACTAACCACAAAGATTGTAGCTACTCCGTGACCTTTAGGTAAGTAATTTCTTTTTTGATATAGCACCTTTCAAGCACAGATGCAACTTAAAATACATTAAAACAACAAACAGTTAAAATACAATACAATTACAATAAAAGGAATTAAGAAACAAAGTAAAAAAATACAGTTAATTGAAATGTTTTAAAATTGGACAGGTAGAAACTAACAGATGGTAGACTTTAAAGTAGCTAAGCTGAACTTGAGACTTTATAAATAGGGAAAGTTTTAAGCCTTATCTTAACAGCTAGGCTACTTGTATGAATACTGACCTATGACAACAGATTGGCTCAAACCGATTGTCTGTGAAGGGCCTTGAGATGAGATTGTTGTGAAATGGCGCTTTAGAAATGAAGCTGAATTGAATTGAAAAGTAAAGACAGTCTGCATTCTGAACACAGAAAGAGGAGCCTGACAGTTATAGGCTCTGCCTCCCCATTTACTTCTAGAAACACGAGGAACCAAAAGTTGGCCTGCAGCTTGAGAACAGAGTGTTCTCATTGGACAATATTGAACAAGGCGATTTTTAATATAAGATGGTGCGAGATTGTTAACAAACTTATATGTAAGGCATAAAAGTTTAGATTTAATCCTGGATTTCTGCAGGAAACCAATGAAGAGCGGCCAGGACTGGGGACATTTGTTCTCTCCTGTCCCATCAGAATTCTTGCAGCAGTATTTTGGATCAGTTGGAGGCAGTTTAGTGAATCTTTAGGGCAACCAACCAACAAAAAATTACAATAATTTAATCTGGAAGCAACAAATGCATGAACTATTTGTTCTGCATCACTAAGAGACAGAATCTTCCTAATTTTTGAAAATGTTTCAGAGATGAAAAAAAGCAGTTTGCTTTATATGTGAGTTTAAGGAGACATTTTGGACAACACCAAGGTTTTTCACCGTCTTTCTAGCGGTCCAATGAAGACCATCCACTGAAATGAAATGACTTCATCTGTTTCTGAGGTTCTCAGGTCTGAAGACAGCAATCTCAGTTTTGTCTGAATCTCATAGCAGGAACTGAAACCTTAAGAGGTCACCATGCCGATCTTTCTGTGCTTCCTTTTGGTGTAAAAGGGAAAATAAGGCTGAAATTAGTGAAGTGCTTGTCGTGTTCTGTCCATGTGTGCTTTTTCCACTTCCTTCATCGTTCGCATGGTTGTCAACATTTTGCATGCAAGTGCCATTTAGCAGCATACAGACTTATAGACTAACTATAGCTTACCCCAACTTTTTGCTGTCTTTCTCTGGTGCTGTGCCTGATGATGACACTCTTCCTTGTCTATCTCCACGGATCCTTTCTTCTCTCCAAAACCTGTAGGTAGAAACAAAGGTACAGCAATCCAGTTTTCCCTTTTGTATGCTTCTATGAGCTGCAGGATGTGTATGTGTGTGTGTGTGTGTGTGTGTGTGTGTGTGTGTGTGTGTGTGTGTGTGTGTGTGTGTGTGTGTGTGTG
>JAOXYM010000024.1:6072852-6083581 GCA_028567055.1 Leptatherina wallacei | reverse complement strand
GATTGGTTGTACTGGCAAAATGCAATTTCCCCTCGGGGATCAATAAAGTATAATTCATTCATTCATTCATTCATTCAAGAATCTCGATTCTGATGCACCCCTAGTCATCCAAAGCATGTTTGGGGCTAAGGTGGTGCAGCAGATTGCTCCTCTTGTTGCTGTTGGCAACAACTTTAGCTTGATAGCCTTTACAGTAAATAGTTCTTTGATTCATGTCCTTGTAAAACCAAAGTATCTCGAGATAACACATATGTCTTTGTGGCAAAGCTTCTTTTTCTGAACTTTCTACGTCCATTTTTACCGCTCAACATGTCCAATAACTCAGCTGCTCTGCTGCATGCATGTTTAGTGGTGCAGCAGTAAAAAAGGTCCCCCCTCAGGAAGTGTAGCCTACTGCTGTACCATATTCTCAACATCATTTTGGCTATTTAAACAGATGTTTGTGGTTTAAGACAAATTCATATCATAACCAAAATAAAACAGTTTTCAGTATGAACCTGTGTTATTTTGTGGAGAAAGTTCACTTTGTAAAAATGAGTATTTACACCAATGGCTTCACCAACAGAATCGTCGAACATTCGAACAATGTGTAGCTTGTTAGTTTTATGGAGGACTGCATAGTTTGTTACCCTTTACTCATCTTGTGTACTGAGAGCTACACATGCAGATATGTACACAAGTGTATAAATGGGCTTAAAGGAGTGTTGTCAGCAGACCTCTGTAACACTTTACCCATATATGTTTGAGATCAGCATGTAAAGGCTACACATTAGCTGTTAACTGAGCCTAGTCATACCAGAACAGGTTTGTCCACATGTTCAAAACATGTTAATATTCTGGCTGATCAATGGTTAGAAACTGACTAAGAAGGCTAGAGATTGGGTTGGTTACTGGTATTATTCACCCTAATCTTCCTCTGAGTTACACTGTGGGAAATTTGGTGGGAAGTTTTTAAGAAGTTATTCTAAAGATTGGTCTTCTTCTTCTTCTTCTTCTTCTTCTTCTTCTTCTTCTTGAAATATTTTATGTTTTGCATTTAAAATTTCACAAACTTTGTCTGGTTGATTTAAATTATAATCATTCCACAATTTAATTCCCAAATCTGTGAACCATTTGGTAAAATAGCAGGGGTTCTGATAGTTGGGGGATTGATATTGTTGCACATAAAACATAAAGTTGTAAACTGCTGCCAAAAAGAATAAAGTGGAAAAATCCTATTCTCATATTTCTCATCTCAGTATTCTTCTTAACCCTCTGATACATAATTGTATTTTGAAAAAATTGTCATTTTCTTGTCCGTTTTATTGCATGAGACAGGGACAGGCTCTGTCATCAGTGGTTTGGTTTATTGGGTTTATTTAATGTGACGCCGCAGACACTGGATTCAGCGCACCAGCTGGAACTCACTGGCCTTGGTGAGTGTTGGCCATTCTGTTGATAAATGGCGATTAATGGCCAGACGCTCACCCTGAAATTGAGTTTAACTTCGTCTCTCCTCATTACTGAGCCTAAAACTACATCACAGTACTCAAGGTGGATTACAAAGTTGTTATAAATTGAGGGCATTGGTCAAATTGATTTCAGAACTGACCGGCTGCTCCTCAACCATTCAGAAAATATAAGCTGTAAATACAACCTGCCTCCTCTGTGTTCTTGGTTCCTTTTAGAGCTCATTGTTTCTAAAAGGATGCTGATTGGCTGGGGAAAATGTTAGACCTGGCAGCCTGTGTTCCACCTCACGCTAGCCAGAAGATAAATTACTCAGTGACGTGTTAATTCGGTTGAGGCAGATTTTGCATTGGCTTCTCTTCATTTGTTTCTAGAATCTGACGGAATCTGGATTAAGTTTGACTTTAATCTCTTTTTCCATGTGTCCTCCTGTTTCTCCGCACTCATTTCCATCTGTGTTCTATCCTTTTCTGCACTAATGTTCCACTCTGTCATTTGATTTCTATAGTTCTCCGTTTATTTTACAATATTCTCCTGGGTTATTTCTCCTCTTTCTTGTCCCCTTTCTCCAAACCATTTCCTGCCTTTATGGCTCCCTAGACAATGAGCAGAGGTTCAGAGAACACTGCCGACGCACATTTCTGGCACCAACTCCCCGATGCCAGCCTGATGATTGGTACTATTTCCCTCTTTCTCTCTCCTTTTTTTCCCTGTCCTTTAGCCCTATGCTCTCTTCACTTCTCTCCCACTGCGCTCTCTCTCTCTCTTTCTCTGTGCTGCTGACCTCTGGGATCAACCGAGCAAAACTGATTCCCACTTTTTCACGGATCATGAGTGCGTCAGTGGTTACACAACACAGGGATAGAGAGATAGAGAACACGCAAATATGTAACTGACATATTTGTCCATCTTTATTTCTGTGGCAGCTTATCATCAAATGAGTATTTCTCAAAAAAAAAAAAAAATGTCCCCAAAAATATTGAAGATGTTTGCATTTGGTATTAGAAATCTCATGATTTGTGGAGCAAATATACAATTTGTCAAGTCCTTAAACTAAAGTATTCAGTTATTTAGGGGTCCTTTAATAAATTTGCCTAATATTGTTGCATTTAAAGGGAAAAGCTGTTGTAATATAACTCTTGACAGAAATTTCAGGAATGGTGTATATTGTTTGTGAAGTGCCTGAGACCTCATGAGTAGGTTTTATGGGAAAAAACTAGGTTAAGATGTGGCTTGGAGGGCTGTATTGTGAGAGTCTAAAGTATCAGCGCAGGAAGGCTTACGAATATGTGGGAGAGAGTGTGTTTGTGCAGAGTGGTGACATGTGTGGATGTGATGGCTGCAGCCATGCATAGATGTTCACACCAGGGAGAAAGTAAACAAACATGGCAGCAGAATGGTTAGAAATGCAGCGACCACAGTTAGAGAATACTGCCTGTTTCTATCTATTTCTTCTTTATTCTTTCCTTATTTAAGTAACCCATTCTGTATCTGCTGGCCCAGCTGCGGAGAATGTTTTTCATGTTGGTGTGTTAGATTCTATGAATCAGCTACTAGAGGAATATCTCTTCCTTATAACACTATTCATTGTCTGCGTATATCAGGTGCAATACAATTCAAGGCAAAAATAAAATCAAACACAATGATTCATATTGATTTGATGTGATTCAACTCATTCTGCAGTTTTTACCATTTCTTTAACCAGATATATATTTTCTATTATGGCTCCTTTTTTAACTACTTTCAAGTCACTTTATAAGAATTAATTTAAGATTTTGTCTATTTGGCTTTTAAAGTTTGCCTGTTCAATCAAGTTAAAAGCATCCGCCGTCTAAACAGACAGATCCTAAAAGTTTCATGTGCTTAAAAGTGTTTTGCATTAAGCATGATTTATATTAATGCATTAAATCGATGCAAAGCCAATACCGATGCTGCAGCAGTGACTTACCACATAGTCATTTAACAGACGCTTTTATCCAAAGCGACTCACAATTAAGTTTTTGCCAGTGATGCCAACACTGGTGGCAAGGAGGGTAAAGTGTCTTGCGCAAGGACACAAGGACGGTTGACTGGGGCGGGAGCGGGATTTGGACCACCAACCAACAATGGTGTGGTGTAATCATGTTGCTCTGTAGTCGACCTGCGAGTATCACAGGTTTCTATCCCACTGTAGGATAGAACGACAAAAGTCACTGTGCTCACAATTTTGTTGGGCTCAGAATTCGAATGACTCCAAAATCAATATTCAAAGTTTCTCAATGAAAACAGGATTTTTTTTTTTACCCTCCAGGAGGGATAGGTGACCATTGAGATAGTAAAGCTCTCTTCACCTTTTAAGTTAAATTGAACATTAAACAAAACACATTAACTTCATGCACAATTAATCATTGGAGAGAAAAGGGAACGTAACAGTAGTTGTCATGATTCCACAACATCCTTAGCAGTTCACCTACAGTGCCATGGTGTTGGTGATAATTAATGTTATATTACAGACAGTTTAAAAAAAAAAAAAAGATTTAGAAAAGATTTCAGAGATTATAAATGATGTATGCTGTCATTGGCTCAACTGTACATTGTTCTGCAGAATTTTTTTGAAGATTATATTATTGACATTATGCTTTGCAGAAGAGAAAAAAAGTGAAGAAAAATGTAAGTAAAGAGGGAAGTAAATGCATCTTTGGCAGGTCCATTGTTATCGCCACACTATAACAGAGCAGCTTATGTCTACACACGCTAAATCCTTGTCATCACTGTGTTTGAAAGTCTGCTATAATTACTGTCTTTTACATTTTGCATTTACGCCTTGTTGTTTTTCAAAGTACTAAACCATGTTTACACAGCAGACTAACCAGTCACAGTTTTTTCAGCCGTCGTTGCCCTAATGCATCCCAGGTAAAGCATTTCACAGTACAGCATAGTTTATGCAGTGGGAGTGGGAAAAAAAACAGGAGAAACTGATCTCACCTCATCAACAAAGTCAAGATTTTTATTTCTTTTATTTAATTTGACCTTTATTCTTCAAGGCAAAATATTAAAAACACGTTTTTATTTACAATGTTGGCTTTTATAGGTTGCATTTTATTTTTATACAAGGGTTTTTTTTCATCTGCATTTATATATTTCTCTTCCTTTCTTCTATTACTGATGCATCTACAAAAACCTGAATCTTTAAATCTAACATTGCTTGGCACTACGCTGGACAGAATAGCTACTTTTAACTGGTTTTACTGGGTTTCTTGCTTCATGTGTCTATGTAAAGACTTAAATATGGTGAAGCAAAGTGCTTGTGCTGCAAGTCTGCTGCTTGAATATTCCATCACAGGTGACTACCATAAGGTGTTGTAACATATTTCATGGGAGCAGGGGAAATTTTGGCCTGTGAACCACAATGAAGGCAGCTACAACTTGTGAAATGAAAAGGAACCAGAGCTAATGGGAAAATAAACATAAGCAAATTTCTTTGAACTTACAAAGTGAATCATATGAAATCTTAGGAGATCTTAAACATTAACCAAGAGCAGACTTTAGTGATGTAACTAATGACAATCTGTGATGCGCCTGCATATAAAAGGCATGCACATTCTAAAAGAATTCATTACATTGACTTTTTATCCTGGGAGAACTGAAGCCAAAATACAGAACATGTTTGTCTTTTGACAATCACGTGTTTTAAAGTTGCTTCCTATAAGCCAGTTACAAGGTTCATATTCACATTGCTAAAGCGCAGCCAGTTAGTATTAGCTTTACAACCAACATCCATGCTGACATGTTTAATTCGCAGCAAAGAGGCTGATAATTGGATATGTCCATGAGGGACCTCCAGTAATTGTGCATATTAGAGAAAACTGAGCTTGATTTGTATGCTTTTCCCTCTGCTGTCAAGCCTTCAGTTAAGTCCAGTTTGTAAGGCAGCCACAGGACTCAAAAGGAGCCAAGCATTATGCAAAGTCATACCAAAAATGTAAAGTGAATTTGCAACCCTCCCACCTTCCCCCTTCAGATTTAAACATGGTAGAAGCCTTAGCAGGCAAATGCCCTTGCTCTTGCTGAGCCATTATGCAGATGATATGCTAATGAAGTCATCTGATTTAGTTCTGCTTAGGGTGCGCTGCACTGAGGGAACATAATCAAGCGTTGATCAGCTTCCACTACTGCACTTACTGAGTGCTCATTTGTGTGTCTTTGTGTATGTTCCACACATCCAGCCACACGGTGCTGTCTTGTGCTCGATGGCAGGATGGAAATAGTTTTGGATGCACTTGCACAGTATGTTTTAGTCTGTGTTTGTTTTTGGTTTGTATTTTTATGCTTGGGGAAATGACTTCCTTTTACATGAATTGTTGTATTTTTATTGCAGTATTGTGACGCTTGAGAGTCTGGAATTTTTAACCAAGACACTAAACTGCCTTCCGTCACTCCTGCGATCCAATGTCAGTTTCAGGCACCGGTTGTCGGTGTTAATGCACCGCTATGAAGTTGTTTCCAACCGCCCAACACGCCATAAACAATTGCATAACCTTTCTTCAAAAGCTTGCACAATTGCTACAGTTTTTGTCCTTTAGAGACTCTGGGAACCACAAGTAGACCTGCAGTCTGGGAGCGAAGTGCTCTGTTGGGAACATATGGAACTATGAGATATTTATATACTGGAGTTTGGTTGTGGAGAGCTTTATATGTGAGGAGAAGGATTTTTATTTCTATCCTGGATTTAACAGGGAGCCACTGAAAAGAAGCTAAAACTGGAGAAATATGGTATCCTACTTGTTCTCGTCAGAACCCTGGCTGCAGCATTTTGGATCGGTTTGAGACTGTTCAAGGCATATTTGGGACAGACCATTAATAAGGAATTACAGTAATCCAAACTTGACAAAAGCATGGACTAGCTTTTCTGCATCACTCTGAGACAGGATGTCCCTAATTTTGGCAATATTACGTAGGTGGAAGAAGGCGGTTCTAGAAACCTGTTTTATATGTGAGCCAGAGGACTAATCCTGGTCAAAAATAACTCCAAGGTTCCTCACTGTAGTACTGGAGAAAATTCTGAGTCATCCAAGTAGCAGAATGTTGTGATCAATGGTGTCGCACTGAGATCTAACAAGATAAGTACAGACAGGAGTCCTTTATCCGAGTCAAGTCAACTTTATTTATAAGCACGTTTAAAAACAACAAATATTGACCAAAGTGCAGTACAACTGAGAGTAATAAAACAGAAATAAAAATTTGACCTGAGATAAAGGAGGATTAAACAATAAAACAGATATAAGTGGAATAACTCTTATAGGGCAAGAAAAGATCATTGTGACTTTCGCCAGTGCTGTCTCTGGGCTATGATGAGCTCTAAATCCTGACTGAAATTCTTCAGATTATTTCTGCTCAGATGGGCACGTACTTGAGTTGAAACAATTTCCTCAAGAATTTTAGACAAAAAAGGGAGGTTGGATAAATGTCTATAATTAATGAACACTCTTGGATCAAGAGTTGGTTTTTATAAGTAAAGGTTTGATAACAGCAGTCTTGTAAGATTGAGGAACATCCTGTTAAATAGTGTAGTTCACTCTGTACAGTCATAAAAAAACAGACAGTCAAAAGTTTTGACACACTTTCCTGTTATATCCAATGTGTCCAAACTTTTGACTGGTAGAGTATAATAAGCAAAAATTGACTTTTCAAATCATACATTTTTTTAATTTATTTCTTGGTCAACATATAAATTGATAAAAGATAAACAAAAAAGAAGGGATTAATCTCTTGAGCCTTGCTTGTCTTTATTTGGTTGGTAGCCTTCCCACTGCAAAAAATCCATATTTGGTCAGGCTGCAAACTTCATTTCATGAAGTGATGATTCATCCATGTCTATATGACATGCAGATTTCCAGAAGAGAAGGGAAAAAAGGAAAAAACAGAGGACATGACCTCATAGTCCTCGATGTGAGCTCCAGCCCTGGTGCTGTCACAATAGATGTACTAAAGGAACTCTTCTATGAAGCTCTGGTTTTCATTTATTTTTTATAGTTCATTTGTTTCAGCTTCTCCTGTCTCTTGCTCTCAGCTTAAAGTGATTATCTTTTCTTGATGATTTTCTTTTTATTGCTTCTGGTTTTCAACTCTGCACTCTTTCCTCTAATGTTTCTGTATGTCCTCTCTTTTATTCCCTTGTTTCTTCTCTTCTCTTCTCTTCTCTTCTCTTCTCTTCTCTTCTCTTCTCTTCTCTTCTCTTCTCTTCTCTTCTCTTCTCCTTTGACCCTTTCACATTACTCACACACTCACCTCTATAATTCCTCTTATTCAGCTATCACACAGTCATCAGTTTACTTAGCATTTTCACATCCCCTCCTCCCCATCTCTCCTTCCCATCATCAACTCTTTTGTAAAATGTGAAAACGGTGATTAAATCATCTGCCTCTTCTTGTTTTATCTTTTTTTTCTTTATCTCCTTCATCTCACTACCTTTTTTCCAGTTCAGCTAAAGTTCAGTGCTGTTTTCATAACACACCGCCTTCCCCTCCCTCTGTCTGTCCCCGAGCTCACGTCTCCACTGCACCACCTCCTCCGATCCGCTCTAGTCCTAGCCCTGACCCACCCTGAAGCCTTCAGTAAACAAAGCATAATTCTACTAGTTCATCCCCACTTTTTTTTCCTTTTATAACATCTGTAAGTTTGCATATAATAGATTCAGCTTGCATTTTCTTGTAGGGGAAGCACTGCAGCACACCCATTAACCTCTATTGCTTCAGTCCCTGATGGGGGTCCTCAGAGACCCACACAGGCATTTGATCCCGTTTGATCATCATTCTCCCTTTTAGTGCTGCACATGTGCAGATATGTGCGTGTTGCTGGGATTAACACATCCTATTGATCTCCGTTGCCCTGCGTTCGTGCTGTGTGACAGATCTGCAAGAAGCAATGATTAGTCTGGTAATTGGCTGATCAGTTGCATGGAAATATGCTGAGCCACCAAACTTCCTCTACAGTAGATTTTGACAGGTGTGAGTCTTCATTGTTATAGTCTTGTGTGAAACACAAGTGGGCATTATTTTAGTTAGGCACGTTTAATTGAATTCCTTAGCCATTTGCAGGAAGTTAAATTCAATCATGATATGACAATTTCTTTTGCAAACAAGTCTGATCAATCATCTTGCTTTTGTATAGTTTTTTATGCTTGAACATAAGGAGCTTCTATCCCCTAAATCGAATTTTTGCGAATAGCCTTTGCGGATGTAGCAAATGTTACATCAGCCTCAGGTTTATGAGTGAGTTTTGTGCCAAATTCTACGATTGAAATTGGATGTAACAAGAAAATGTGGAATCTGAATGAGACTATAGAATCTACACACAGACTTGAAACTAGTGGCTAAAAATGGCCATAAAATGAACCTTAGATTGAAAGAAAGTTTGAGGGACATCGGCACATGACTTAATTTATTCAAATATACTTTAAAAGTGGGTGCTCTGGAAACAACAGTGTGCTTTGCTGACATGCTAATCGTAACTGTTGGAGCTTCTTTTTGTATAAAAATGAGTGGCCAGGCTTAGTAAGTTTAAAATTAGCATGATGTTATTTACTGTTTCAAAAAAGGGCTAATGGAGATTTTTGCTACAAATTTACTGACAGAGTGCAAATGTTATGAAGACCAACACAACATAATTATCAGTTCGGAGAGATCCGTGCAGATATTAGGCTACATGTTAAGCTGTCAAAATTAGGCAAGGCAAGGCAAGTTTATTTGTATAGCGCATTTCACACATGTACAGGACAATTCAAAGTGGAAGCTGCCATGGCACCTGGCTTGGAGGCTCATGACAAAGATTTAACTGCTAAAAGTTGTTAACTTTTGGTATAAATTAGGCTCCTTCACACATCCTCACACATACATAGAAAAATATTTGTGCATTTCAGTGATTGCGCAGTTGCTTACATAAAAGCAGCTCCAAAGGGCTAAAATGGTGGAGATAGGCTGGACTGTATGTCCGTGTACACGTGTTTTCTTCCTTAGCAAATTTAACATGTTCAAACCTCAGAAGCACAGCCTTCAGACTGACTTGATAAAAGTCACTCATTAAAGTAATGAAAACCTTGTTTGGATAAGTGCTCCGATGTAGCATGTAGCTGAGCACTGAGCTAATTCTGAGCTAAAAGTCGCTGTTCCTTGTGCTGCAGTGGCTAGCATGGCTACCTAGCTTGATAGCTGTGTCTGGGACTCCTGACTATGGCCAGTTCTCTGTGATTATCATCACACAGCTGTCCTGTATATGGTAAATATTTATTTATTTATTTACAATAACAACAATAACATATAGGGAAAAAATATAATGATAATAATAATAATATTGTTTACGCTTCATTGCAGTTTTGTTGTTTGTAAAACGAAACTCCCTCGAAGCCATAGAGCTTATAAATAGGGGTCCACATACAAAATACATACATGAATATCATTCCATAATCAATGAGCAAAGTTTTCTACCCAAAACTTTTCCACATTTGCACATGACAAAGTCTCAGTTCATCCGGATCATGACTTTGGTCTCTAACCAGAACATCAAGGGTATCTGAAACTTGGCTCAATAAACTTTGGGTGTTTTAAATGAAGCTAATCATGTCTTCTAAACCAAGGCAGCCCAAATGGGGATGTTTTTTTGTTTCTTTTTGCACTGCTCCTTACCCAGTGTCGGCTGGTGTAGGTTCCCAATCCTGAACAGGATAAAGCAGATATGAAAGATGGATGTTTGACTTTGACGACACGAAGACTGCTTCATTACACAAACTCCTGTTTTATTCACAGTCTAAGATCATGAACAGCTCATGTGAGTGAGGTGATTACGGAATGCTTCTGAGAAATTGAAAGCATTGTGAACGGATGGGTATTTAGCCACAACAATGTTAATTAGGGTTGTGGAGTCATCCACCATCTGGATGTTGATGGAGTGTGTGTGTGTGGTTCCTGTTGCGGAACACATGCTCAGTTTCAAATGGGGGAATTGACCAAACATGTGTTTCATCAGTTGTTCACAGGACAGCAGAGAAAACTGCCACGGAATAAAATCCCTGCTTGACTTCAGAGCGCTTTATGGACTAAATACAGTGTAGAGATATAGAGGCTTGATGATGAAGGGTTGCGAGAGGTTTTTGTGCAGCAGGTGTTGGATAACCTGTTGAAATTGGAAGTCCAAGTTCGGCTTTGATTTTTCTCCAGAAAAATGTCTGGGTAAAGGCCCGGTCACACTGCGTTTTGCGGGCGTATCGCGGCTGAATCACGGGTAAAATTTTGCGATTTTTTTTTGC
>JAOXYM010000024.1:6040624-6053661 GCA_028567055.1 Leptatherina wallacei | reverse complement strand
AAGGGCCCCCCCCCCCCCCCCCCCCCCCCCATGGTACTGTTCATGGTTCTGTAATACTCAGCATATTTTCCAGACTGAACATCATCAGCACCACCGATGGTGCTGTCCATGGTGCTGAAATGACACATTTCGCTCTCAGCGATATACTGTGACACCAGATGTGAGAGATGAGACTCCAAGGACAAATATATAGTTGGTTTGTTTTGTTTACGTGTTTGTTTTGACAAGTGGTTAACAGAGCAATAGTAAATGTATGAAAGGCCACGCAGAGTGTTGCTCTGCAATAGGAAGTAACAACCTGCTGATTGTCTGTTTTAAAGCTGGTCCGTTTAACACAACAGCTCTATTACAGTTAAAGGGAACTATGCATTGGCTCACCTTGAGGTTTGGTTTCAGGGAGACTAAATGGGGGAAACAATGGGAAGAAAGCCAATAAAAATGTTTCATTAAGTATTTTTCACTATTTGATTTCACACAAAATAATATCATGCTATTGATAATCCCTAAACACCATATGTTAAGTAAGTGCCAAATGCATTGCTTTGTTTCAGTTTCTAGTGTGGATTTCCCACAATATTTTCATTTTTGCTACATAGTGATAAATACACAGCCTTTATACTTTTGGCTTGAAATCCTCTCAAAGCTCTCCTACACAATCACACTTTACAATTTAACGCTTCATATTCTCTGTTGCCCTTTCTTGTTGAATCCCTGCACTTAATTTAAACTGTCTCTTCTGTCAGTCCCCTCGCAGCTTTAGTTTACTATGTGGGGTGAAAGATGGAGATAGACTCTGGGCCTTAAATTATCCCTGCTCTACATTGGCTCTGAACCCTCTCAAGCAATGTGGGCGGACTGATTTTATGAGTGCGATGATGGTTTGACGTGGCATAATCCTCTTTCACTGATCTCCCCTCGTCCATCTGCTTCATCTCCATCCCTCTTCCCCCCCCCCTTTACCATTGCATCACTCTTTTCAGACACAAACACATGTAGGTGCACAAATATAAGCAAAGCATTGGACAGATGAGATGTTTGTAGGAAATTTCCGCTCATCTCTTGCTCCATCTCTAATATGTCTTCTCCAAAATTTATGACATAAAACACTTAGACATTGAATACCTTTTTTTTTTATTATATTTTGGTTTTTGTTGTGTGTTTTTTTTTTAGAGAAAAGACAGCTGAACATGTCCTCTATGTTGTATTTTGAAGTATTTAACAGAAATAAACATGAATGATCATCATTGTATCTGGTAACTTGTTTCTTTTAGATGTAATCTTCTTGAAGTTGTAATGTTGCCTTCGCTTGGGAATTGCTTTATTCTGGTGTAAACACATGTACGTTCATGATTATTAATACTTAATTCATCGCTCATGTCTGTTTGCTCCGACTTTCTTCGGATCTGAGCAGGAGTTTGTGAGTTTTGGAAGAGACTGCTCTGAGATTCCATCACCACCCTCTGGTTCACACACCGCCTCCTCTCACTAACCTTTGATGACTCCTTTGGTAATTTTGCCTTTTGTCTCTCATCTCCTCCCCCTTCTTAATCTTTTTTTCTTTTTCTTTTTCCTTTATCTTCTCCGTGTTTTACTTCATCTGTTTTTCTCTTAGCATTCTCTCTCATCCTTCTTTCTCCCTCCCCATCCCCTCCCTCCTCTCCTCTCCTTCTGCCTTGCTCTCTCCTTGCCATAGCAGTGGGTGTACTAAGCAGGGATTAGGCGTGATTGAAGTGCTGACGTGAGAGTTCTTCCGCCAGGGCCTCTTATCCTCTGCAGCCCCCCAGAGAGACCTCTCATTGCTAGGCTTCAGTAGTAGTGTGGGTCTGGCCTATCCAAGGACTCCCCATGGAAATGGCCTCTCTTCATGCCTCCATGCTTTATCCCCAATAGCTTTCGTGCCTTCGCCTGATAGATGTGCGGCTTGGCCCTGGTAGAGCTCTCTGCCAGCCGGTCTCAGGCTTTAAAAAAATAAATAAAAAAATAAAAAAAACTATGTCAAATCCTGCTTCAATCCTTCTCAGAGGACTTGTTCTTGGTCATGCCCCCTCCCCCTCTCGTCGTCCTCCTCCTCCTCCTCCATCTCATCATGTGACACCTATCGGATACTACAGACTCAAATGAAGCCACTAGCTACTCCTCTCAAACATTTAAAAGACTTGCTTGTGAAGGTGTCATTGAGGTGCTCGGTTTGCAACGATTGTCACGCTTCGCGATGGAGCTCGACAGGTCAAAATGTTTTCAGGAGCCATAGAAAACCGTAGAAAACACGGAGGAAACAGATGTGAAGGAGGCTCGGCAGGTTGAGGGATGGGTGTTGCGCCAGTCACTTCCCACGACCTAAATCTTCATTATATTCTCATACGTCTTCCACCGGGCCGCCGCGCTGATGGTGATTAACACATAAAAGAGTGCGAGATGTGTGATATGGCATGCACTCGGCATATTGTGCGCTTTGCCCTCCTCCTCCCCACCTGACTGGGATTCTGCAAGGGAGTTGGCCTTTGAAGTCGGACTGGAGAGAAGAAAAAAAGAGGGGAGCAGGAGAGAAAGAATCCTTAAATGCAGAATGGAGCGTTGCCCTGAGGGGGTAGCAGGAGAATATTCATGGCACCACTTGTTTCAAGTTTGTTGATTTAGCCAGTATTTGATTTTTCCCTCTTTGCTTTTCTCGCCAGTGTTTTTACGCTGCGAGTGTTTGCTCAAGAAAATGCTGTGATTACCTTTTTAGCCCCGAATAATATCCGTGTCATCATCTCCCCGCTATGCCAATTACAATGCAGTTTTTTGACATTTTTCACAGAATGTATTTTTCTTTTCAGCCGTGCCGTCTGCAGGTAAACATTCTGTTAGAGGAGAGGAATTTGACAGGGACAGTTTTGTCAGACGGTGAACAGGGGGGGGGGGGGCATTTTTGTAGTAACATCGTGGCAGCAATGACTGATGACAAGAGAAGGTTTATGTTGACTCTAGACTGAATAAACACACACATGCACACTCATCTGCAGGGGAGTTTTATGGCCACCATGAGTCAAGATCTCAGCATCATGTAGTCACACGGTGATTAAAGAATGAGGGAAGCAAAATCCACTGGACAACTAGTACGTTTTCCAACATGCCAGCAAGCGTTTAGCCATTTTTAATGAAAAACATTGATCTATTTCTGCTTGCTTCTTTTCTATTTTATTGCATTTTGCTGGAATGTAACAACAACAAAAAACTTTTCATGGGATTATATTTGAAAGCATCCTTACTTTTCATTTACTGTACAGTTTAAAAACATATAATCCTCTCTCTAGATTGCATATGCTTTGTGTGCCTGTGGATGCCTGCAAAGCTCTGCTTGCAGTGCACTGTATTTTCATATTAGAAAATTGAGCTGAACAATGGGGTGATTCTGACCTACTTTAAATGTTAATGTGCTCAAGGATTTTAGCTTGGTGTACATCTATTTCATGCTCACTGCTTGGCCCCGGCTTGCAGCTCTCACATCTGTCACATGCACTGGAATTTGTGGGCATTAAAAATCTTGAGAAGTGCGTTTTTGCTTGTTAAATTATTCAGGTTCTCGGATCCAGGTTCAAGTTCAGACTTTACTTTCTAGCAACAATTCGCTTTTTGGGACATTTCGTACGTGAATTGTGATTAAAAGAGAGAAGCAGGTTTAGTTTTTCCCATTTAAATTAATGTCAGATATCCTTGAGCATGTATGGTAAAGCTAATGGAAACTAGAATATCTCTTGCTCACCTGACTCAAATCTATTTCATAATGTGTTTACACTGTCAATGCAAAATTAAATCAACCTTAGTTGTTCAAATAGACTTAGAGAGGTGCCATCATGGTGTTTTGGCGCGTGCTTTCAGAATCAGCAGAGTAACAACGGGGTCACTGGTTAATGTAATGTGTTCTGCTGGCTGGCTGTCCCTTAAAGCCAGCTCAGCTTTCTGCCTCTGCCTGTGAATCGAGGTTTGTGTGATGTAAATTCTGTCATCAGCACCAGTCTGCAAGAGTCTATCCGTCTGCAGCCAACCATGTGCAGCCCAAATATTTATAACTCTGCAGACAGAGTGCCCTGTAATAATAATGATAAAATGCCAGAAAAAGTAAATATGGACGCTTATTTTGAGGGAAAATATCATCCTTATCAACGCTTTTATAGTTCAATGATAACTTTGAAGGTTTCAGAGCAGTTGACCTTATGAATACAACTTGTGAGTACTAACTGTTTTGCACACATGGACTTGGAAATTGTGTTATCATCAATGTTGCAACACACAAATGAAATGATGGCTCTGGGAGTCTCTCTGCTCAGAAGCTTATCAACTCAGATTTTCCATTCTAGTTCTATCTCTTCCAGACCTTTATAGTATGTTGATGCGCAACAAAACTTCATCAATCCCAATTTCCATTTGCAACCTTCATAATTTCTTTCTTACATAATGGAAATGTTCAGCTTTTTTCATTTACATCGTACAAATAGAGTCTTGACTGCCTTCAGTCAGACAGCGAGGAAGAAATCCCCCTTTTTTTAAAGCATCAAATTCATCTTGAGAAAGACAGCAAAAGAAAATTGTCAGACAGCTGCCTGCCTCTCTGCCTGTTCCCCCGTATAAAAGAAACTTTAAAGAAAAGAATCTGTCTCGGGAGCAAAAAAAAAAAGGTGCTGACAGGTAAGCTTACTGCAGACTCGACAGTAGGTGTGGGACGAATACCGGCCCAACCTGGAGGACTGTTTCTTGGATGAGCATGGAGGAGGCGAGCTGCAGGGACGCAGCATGAATAGCTCCGTCTTTCATCTCAGACCTTGAGTTAATAAGTTACTGTGCAGCTTCTTGAGTCATTAAAGACCTCAAAGATGAGTGGATTGTTACAACCACAAGCATTTTCTGAAAAACGATGCCTTTGTGAATAGCATCCTTCTGTTTGGCCAAAGATACCCGCTCTTTGAGCAGATGGAAAAATGCTTATGCTACACAAATCCTATGGGAAGGGGTGAATCCAGCAGACGTGACTGTTGGATGAACCTCCTTGGCTCTATACTTACAGCACGTGGGCGTTAAACGCCACATCATAGACCGGAACCGCTCTAATCGCTGCATTGTGTAGCTGTGTGGCCGACTTCTAAACGCCCTCTCCCTTCTTTCCCTCACTCTCCTTGCTGTTTATTCTCAGGGCAGGAGGGACCGTATGACACTTATTACAAGTTAATGGATCATAAATTGAAACTGAAAGTTCAATAAAAAAAATCTCCATTCAAATGCACATATCCTACATAAACACACATACACACTCCTCGCCTTGAGATTTCTCCCGAAGCCCCCGACCTCGGTTTTCCTCATTTATTACTCCCAGCTATTGCCAATTTTGAGGTCATCTTTTATAAATTACAGGTCTAAATTTACGGTCTAATAGGTTCTTGGGCATTTATATGTGTTCTGCCCTTCCTGTCCTCCACTGGAAAACATAAATAGGCGTCAACCTTTTCAGTTTTTCCTTAATGGGCTATGGCTTTATACCAGTTCCGGTCTTTGCTGGTGAGGTAATCTTGTTGTGGTCTGTGGAGTGTCTGGGTGTTTTATCTGTGTATGAGAGACATATGCAGTGTTTGTAATTCCAAGCCTCCAGAGATAGTTGGAAGCATGTGGTCTGAAACGACTTGTCTCCATCGTGTCCACCTAAATGTGACATACAGAAGACAAAAGAATATTATTTGCAAAATTCCTGCTGCGATTCCTCAAATTGTTTTTTTTTTGTTTTTTTTTTTTTAATCCATCTACAGATCAGGGGAAAATTAAAGCTTGATGCACATCTGGGTGACAATAGCTGCCACTGAGGAGTCACAGCCTCCTGATTCCAGCACTACATCAGATTAAATGTGTTTCCATGAATAATTACATATTAAACGTGTTCGTTGTGGCAATCCAGAAAATTTCCCTCCTCACTTCACCACGGCTGATTAATTTTTCAGATCTAGCACGCAGTGGATGTAATGTTTGACAAAATAACAGGGAACAGGCACTTCTGCTGGTACGTCTGCAACTTTTTAACATCTAAAGATGAGTAACCATGCCAACTGGAAAACTGTTTCATGTGGGAGCTGCTGATTGAGTTTCTGAAAGCAGGAATTATTTTGGCCCCATGTCTAGATGAGAAGAGTAGCATCAAGGATAAAGGGCAAGCAAGAGTAAAAAAACAGAGAGTAAAGAGTAAAGTAAACAATTTCTCCCTTTGACTGTTATATGGACTGAGGGATCGTTGACGGATAAAATGGACATTGTACAGTGAAACTGCCATTAAATTAAAAAAAAAAACCATAAAAGGGACATTTACTAAATAAATGTGACATTAAATAAGTTGTCCGCTGAAAAATGTCCTTTTTAAATTATTTTTGTTCATTTCATGGGCAAATTTAGTTATCTCATGGGCGTATTTGTTCATTTCAGTGCATATTTATTGAACTTTTGATTGAAATAGATGTGCATATTGGAGCTATGATGACAACACTGCTGAAATATAAGGTATTTAGTTTTAGGAATGTGACAAGCATGAGTGAAGAGGCGTATTCCAGACTCCAGCATCTCTCAGGAAGTAGAAATGCAGCACTTGTCAATAACAGATGCTGTAATCATGGATGTTACGCGTAAGAAGCATCACTATTGTGTTGATATTGAATGATTAGATGCAAATGTGCATAATTTGTCCTGAGAGTTCACCTACAGTCACCTACCGAAGCTGGATACGGTGCCATCATCGGCTCAGTTGTTGACAGGCACCACACTAGGGAAGGCCTTTCAAAATCGATGAGTCGATTAGTCGTGACGTCATCATGACATCATCAATAAGGACATCTCCAAATGTAAATGGTAAAATATGTGTGAGATGTTATTTGTATGATGTCTCAGCATCATGTCTCAGTGCAATGAGACATAACTCTCATCCAAACATTAGTCGACTTTGTGCACCGTTTCGACTAATCGGTTAGACGATTACTACACCAAACACATCACCATGGAGATTTGAATCAGACTCCTGTGTGACTACTAAACTTTAAACTTTTTAAAACATAATTTGGGATCAATAAAGTATAATTATTTGAATGAACCAATCATTTTTTTCCTCTTTGTTGTTCAATTTCTGTCTTTTATTTGGTTTATTTGTCTGGTATCCTTAGTGTAAATGAACTCCTGCACCCTAATTTTTCACTCATTTCATTTGAATAAATCACCGTAGGCATCATAACCTCTTTCATTATCCGCTCACCCAGATATGGAAGTATGTATGTGTTTGTAAAGCCATGTATGAGGTTATTTTTTCTGCATTCTTCCACCACATAGTACGACAGTCAGTCTAAAAGCAGTACGGGGGAGGCAGACAGAAATAATACAACACCCACTGCATTGTTAGAAACCACTTAGGTGAATGTGACAGAAAAGATAGCTCACACTGCACTTACTGCTCTAAACTTAAAACTGACTGTGGCTCATTTTTAGTCTCCTAATACCATCGAATGCACACACTCTTGTAGTCACCCACATGGATTTCAGCTCCTTGTCTGTCTGGAGCAGACTCTCCTCATCAGCTCTCACCAGTAAAATGCACAGAGACACACTCACAGATCCGACCTCTCCACTGTAAGGACAGCAGTGCCTCTTGCCTTGGCTTTTGGTTTTTTTCTTTTTCTTCTTGCTTTCCTTAAAATGAAACAAGCAAAAGACAAAAAATTAGCACATGATGTAACTTTTTTTCTTTTTTCTTAATCTAAATTGTTTTTTTTTGTACATACACTTCACTCATGATGCTTTTCTTTATCTGTTTTGACCATTATGAGAGGCAATAATGTGTTGAAGCTCAATTGTTGATAAGTTTTTTTGAGTAGGTGCTTCTATTGATTACGAATCCCTGGTCAGCTATAACAGTGATTATGTAAAAAATGTTACATTATCATACAGAGGCAAAGTATATGGGCAGGAAGTTGGAGTGATTGATTGGGTCAACAAAACATCCAGTAATGTCAGATTCTGTTGGCTGTTACCAGTCAGCGTTGCTTCTGTTTCTTTTTTAAAGCACAAACACATCTATTTTTATAACATCCTGTTCTGCCAGTAAATCTGACTTGTGCTGAAGTTTTATCTGAATACCTAGCATCACTGATGCTAGGGATGAGTTTTAAACCTTGTGAATAAACACATTAAAACTGTACAATTTCCACAATATTATGATGTGCAACTATGTATCTTAAACCAAGTAAGCTTCCTTTTTCAATCATTCTGTTGTAGATTTGATGCTGTGCTTGGGATCATTGTCCTGTTGCGTGACCAAATTTCCACCAAGCTTTAGCTGTTGGACAGATGGCTTCACAATTTGACGCTGCAATACTTTGGTATAAGGAGTTCATGGTTGACTCACTGAAAGCAGTTTGTCCCAGTCTTGTGGTTGTACAACAAGCCCACATTATTACCGCTCCACCACCGTGCTAGACAGTAGGCCTGACGTGCTGATCTGCTGTGCTTGGTTATTTCTAAACATTCTACTGTGCATTCTGACCAAATATCTCCATTTTGGTCTCTTCTGCTCAAAGAACGTTGTTCCAGAAGTCTTGTTGTTTGTTCAGAGGCAATTTTGCTAAGCAAAGTTGACCTGCTATGTTGTTCTTTGAGAGAAAAGCCCTTCCACACAAACCATACTTTTCC
Source organism: Leptatherina wallacei (assembly GCA_028567055.1). NCBI lineage: Eukaryota > Metazoa > Chordata > Actinopteri > Atheriniformes > Atherinidae > Leptatherina > Leptatherina wallacei. The sequence goes on along the minus strand of JAOXYM010000024.1, from coordinate 6,044,973 downwards.
AGGGTTTTTCTAATTACACTGTCAAAATATCAATGTAATATGCTGAATAAGGCCTGTAGAGTCTGACATGTAGCTCTTAGGGGTTTTTCATTTTTGCAGGTTCTATTTTTTCTTTTCTTTTTTGTGTTTGTTTTCTATTTTATTTTTTACAGTTTCTTTTTCTGAACATTGCACAGTCTGATGATTTGAACTTGCTAGAACAAGTAATGTTTATTTAATGCTTTAACGAGAGGCAATTGGCTTGAATATATCCATTTGTGAACAATCTTTGTTATTGTATTGTTACAGAACAATTTGTACTACAATTACAAATGTTACCCTTTTCATGTGGGGTACCACAGGGCTCAGTTTTAGGACTATTTTAATTTGTTTTCTGTACATCCTGATTAAATCTCTGAGCTGACACTATAACCATCCTATTCCCTTCAGGTCAGTATTTACTGGCAATCCCTCACACCAAATTCATGACCACATTTTGCCTTTTAAGCTGTGGCCGCTCTTTCAACTCTGTTGAGTCTTAAAAAGCTGCTGAAGACACTTTTGTTCACAAAGGCTTTAAGCTAGCTTTATTTTTTATGATGTTTGTGTCTCTAAGTACCGTTTCATCTATTTCTACTTTATATTTTCAATGATATTTTACTGTGAAGCACTTTGTGATTCTTTGTGAAAAGTACTAAACAAATAAACTTTACTTTTTACTTACTTACTGTTGAATGATGGACTCCAAATTGTTTGGAAATGGCCTCATAACCCTTCCTGAAATGACAGCAACTGTTGCTTCTCTAAGTTAATTTCAGATGTGTTTCCTTCATTGGCGTTGTGTTGATACACATCTGAATGCCTCAGACCAACAAACTGCTAAAACGTCTAGTTTTAATCTTGATGATCAGTTCATTAAGTGTATTTAGTCAGCAGCACCTGGCTGCTTTTCACCCTCTTAATTCTTATTGAAGCAACAAGAACAAACCTAGTTTTTTAGACTCTTTTTTTTTTTGCCATTTTGCTTTAGATTTAGTTAAATTAATAATCGCATAGTATAATATACCATATGTTGTTTCTCTTTCGATATGTCGTGATACATAACACCACAAAATAGTTCAACTTCGCAATGCTTTATCTGGGATTATAAATCAAAGGTCTTGTGTAATCCAGTAAATTAAACACTAATGTTTTTTCTTCTGTCATGCATACAATGTGATGCAACGCAGTGATTCACTCTTTTTCTCTAATTTCTGGAACAAGCCTAGAGTTTTTTTGATGTAATGTCCTCAGCACAATGGAAATAGGGCACAGAAGTCCATGAGGTAGTCGCCTGTGTGTTATCCAACTCGCAGTAATCCCTCTGGCGTTTGTTCCTCTCCCCTTGTAAGGGTCCCACGGGAGGGACAGAGAGCAGGGTGAAATGGAGAGTGGGGGCTGGTAAAAGAGACAAAAGGGGATGCTTTTAGAGTACCGGGACATATAAAGCACTTTTTTCTATTTGTTAAAGCAAACTGGAGAGTGAGAGGAAGGGAAAATAAAGGGAGAGAGAAAGACTCAGGGGTACGGTGCGATGAAAAAGGCTGATTTGCGAGGCTAAACATCAGTCCTTGCATTCCGAGGGACTTCACACCGTCTGTCTGTTTCTGAGCCTGAGAGTATATACATATTTTTTTTCATCCTCTCTTTGTGATTATTATTCTCATTCCTATTCTTCCTCACTCTCCTCTGCACACTCATCCTTTCAGGGAGGTGATTTATCCTGCCATCTCCTCAGTGGCGTTGAAGAGAGACATTTGGCTCTTCAGACACATAACAATCACCAAGATGGAAAGAGGATATTATTGTCCTCAGAGCTACATAGCAGCTGGCAGTGTGCGCATCTGGGATTGTAATGTTTCATTTGACACCTACAGTCATCTTCCGTTGTACATACCTGATTTACGATGGCTGACCTGAGCATCCTTTTTCGTTTTGTACGTGCTGTACATTTGTGCACGCGCTTGTCGCTGCAGCTGCGGTACAAGGAAAAGCTTTAACATTTTCATTCACCAGTGGGGCAAACAGTCAGCCTTGCTGCTCTGTCAAGCTTGGATTAGCACAGTTATAGTAAGTGTGGGCAGACCCTGCTTCACAAATAGTAAATAACACTTTCCTCAATGACAGTAATTCTGTATTTACCTCTGCATTTTAGGATCAGATGATTTAATTGCAGCCAAACAGGATTTGGGAAGGCAGCTGGCATTTGCTTTTCATAAGACTCCCACGTATATTCCCTCCTATTGTACATGCATGTGCAAGGTATTGGTATGAACATACTGGAATGCATATGCTAAAGTTTACAACTTGTGTTGCAAACATGCTGCAAATCACAAAAGTTAGATTCCTTATATGTATCTAGCAGACCCTCTCTGCTACTTTTAGACAGCTGCACGAAGGTTGTTGGATGGAGTTGCTTAGTTTGGTTCAGCCAAGCAAAAGCTTGGGAAGCAGAAATGAGGCTTAACCATTCCCTATACCCTGAAGCATACTTTTCAAGAAAAACTGCAAGGAGAATGCAAGGAAAGGAGGAAGAGGAAGAGGAGTGAAAAATGGCAGCATTCAGAGTGAAAAAGTAAGCTCAAGGTGACGGGCATGCCGCATCAGGCTTGCCTCCACGTGATGAGGGATGTTCTTGTGAGTGTATGCTTGTTTGAACGATGTAATTAGCGTAGCTGCCGTCAGCATATTCCAAGATTACTGTTCGCCTACAGATGTTTGGTTGCGTGTCTGTGTGCATGCTCTTTATTCATAAGGGCTGCATCCTGACTAATATCCTGTGCTCATACCCTCTACGATCGCAGCATTGTACCTTGTTTAACTGCATATTTGCAATCAGCCCTGCAGTTAAAGGTTAAAAGAAGGAAGCTGAGAAAAAAAGAGGGTAATCCATCGTTACTCTTATCTGTTGAAGGAGCGCACTACTGCAAATGGTTGCACACGCTGGCACACACACTCGTCCACGCACAGAGCGAGAGTCACGCATTGTTTTGGCTACAGGCTACAACTGGTTCTGGCTGGATTTAAAGCTACAGAAGTGTGCTTTTGCTTTTGCTGTTAAGCTTTATGTTGAATATGTTTCTGCGGAATCTCCATCCCTGACTCTGTTCTGCTATCTAAGAAGTAATTATTGTTGTCAGCTTCTACATACATCTGTGTAAGGCAGAGGGAATTCTACCATCTTAGTGATCTTTTTTCTCACAGAACACTGTAAACTGATTTTTGAGGGTCTAAACAGGCCTTAATGTGACCAAAGCGCTACTTAACTTCCCTCTAAAGATGACGGCCGTCAGCTCGGCCGTTTAGATGAGGTCATAGTTCAAGCCTAAGAGGGATGCTCGTTGTTAACTGCCTATGGCTCCTCCTTACTCTTCCTCGCATCTCGATTATGTTGGCTATGAGGGCTCTTTCACAGTGAGTCATGTTTATTTCATTGTCCCTTTTATGGCACCGCTGCTCCCCTTTTAACCCCTCACCTCCCTGCATGCAGCTAAATGTTTCTGCAGTACACAGGAGAGTAAGTTATAGAGGTAATAAATATTAGATGGCCTCAGCTTCAACCAGGAATGCCTGCTAATCTTTTCCAAGAACTGAATGGGAACTTTACCTCCTTCCTATCTTCATTAGCTTGTTATTTTTGCAAGCAGTTGCACGAAGTTGTCTTAAATGAATTGAAATTTATGAGAAAAATGTATTTAAAAGGTGTGAAAAGCGGGGGGGAAAAGGACAAAAGATGATCTGATTACGGTCTAGAAGCTGGCGTGTGCTAAATATTTAAATGTATTCTGATTTCAACAAATCTGATTCTTTTCCAAGTTTATTTCACTGAAACTTGATAATTAAATCTCTCATATTTCAACTTGCAATTAATTTATGTAGTCTTTACACAAAAGCTGCCAAATCTACTTGGATCTAGTTCTCTGATTGTGTAGCCAGTGTGATACCCAGTCAGTCATTTTTAACCAGCATTTGTTATGTCCCTTTGTATGAAAAGTTTCAATTTAAAAGTTTTACATATGAGTATAGTAACCTTTTGTAAACACACACTCAGGTCCAGGACTCTTTCAGGAAAAAGTGCAAGAAAAATAATTAAATTTAAAATTTATTCCACTTTCAAACCTTTAAGTTTCTAATCAGCTTCAGCCCTAATCAGAACAATGAAGTTTTATTCTTTTTAGAATATATTTGTATTGCATTTTTCTGCCAGTTTTCCCATAACACCCCCTATTATAACATGAAAATACAAAGTTATGAATAATTAACTGCAGAGTGGAATGTTTGGGGTGAAGTTATTAGAGCCTTGTATATCAATTAAGAACATTCATTTAACT
>JAOXYM010000024.1:6002924-6040524 GCA_028567055.1 Leptatherina wallacei | reverse complement strand
ATAATTAACTGCAGAGTGGAATGTTTGGGGTGAAGTTATTAGAGCCTTGTATATCAATTAAGAACATTCATTTAACTGCATTTTTATTTTTGGAGTTGTATTATATATATATATATATATATATATATATATATATATATATATAAAACTCTCCCTTAGACTCACACATATAGGGGTTTTTCCACCTCTAAAGCTTATATCTTTAAATCAACTTCAGTCCTATAGTCAGAACCCGCAGATTGCTTTTAATCCTTTCCTGCATAGAATAAATAAAATGAGATAAAATTAAATGTTTTCTAGCTATTTTTTTCCACACATCTTTGTGATTTTATAATTAGAAAACAACAGGATATAAAAAATGTTTTAAATATGAATTGCTCAGTGGCATGTTCAGGATGTTATTATAGACTTATATATTTTAAATGTTAATACATTATATATGGATTTACTTGCATTATTATTATTATTATTATTGCTATTATTATTATTTCTTAGGCAGTACATGTTTATATATACAGTATATAAAAAAAGAAACCCTGAAAAACCCTGAAAGAGTGGGCCAAAAGTCTCCCACAATGACATGAAAGACTGATAACAAACAGAAAACGATGACTTTATATCTGCAAAAGTCGTTCGATAAAACTACTGAATCATGAGTTCTACTTTGTTTTTCCCCTCGTGGTTTTTTTGCATCTCGGCTTAGATGTTAAATAATTAAAGACATGGTGTAACATGTTGTTCTGAGTTTGTATTTTTTCACATGGCCATTTTATTAAGTGCTTATGTACCCTTTAACACATATGAGATGTTCAGCGAGTAATAAAACTGCTGAGAAGCCTAACGGCAACCTCTCAGTGACAATTATAAGAGTGAATTTTATGCGGGTTCTCATATTTCCCAAGAGTCGTTACAAATTTAGAAACTGCCAAAATCAGCCATAAACTTACAGTGGAGTCCACAATGTTGATCATGTTTAAATGCACAACGGAACTCTGAAAAATACAACGAATCCTACCGTACATGAGAGCTCAAACACGTGATTTTCAGTTCAATATAGAGACTGGATTCCTTTTTCTTCCTTAAAATTGCAGTTCACAGTTGCAAACAGCTGCTCCTGCACTGCGTAATGAGAAAAATGTGCCATTCAGTTGCATCTGCAGGCATTTAAATGTACAGTATATACTACTGCAGCGTGATTCCAGGGTGATTTAGATAAACACGTTAGCAGTTTTTTGCAGCTGGACCTCCTGCATGCCTCTATTAGTTTTGCAAAACGGCACAATGAAGATACAGTGCACTAGATATTTATGTAAAGGTGAAAAATATCCCTAAAAAAAGTTCACTACATCAAATAAATGAAATGTTTCCCACTTGCAATACCTGTAAAATAAACTGCGTTATTAGTTGGAAGCTAATGCCGAAGCAGACGCCACCTTAAGTCATGTTAAGAGTAACATGCAGCTTCATGCTCCATGGCTCTATCCACAAGCAGCGTGTGAACTGACAGAGACTGATGTGGTGAGGTGGAGGCCCGGCTAGGTGCCTGACAGGGGAGATAATAGCCAATAAGGCAGCGCCACTCTGGATGATTGACAAGCTCTGTGGAAGGCCTGCCTCATGGAGCAAGCCTCTGCTCAGGAGAAAACATTGTGCACATGCGTGCCAAAGATACGTACTTTCTAAAACCATGTAAAAAACTAAACATATGTTCTCTGTTGTTTATAGCAATTAAATGTTTTTTTTCTAAGCTACGGAAAAGCATTTTTTCTTTAGAGTAAAACATATGTCAGTCCGGCTGTGGAAACAACTCACAAACCTACAAAGATGCAGAGTGATGCAGATCTATCAAAGTGAGTGTTCTGTACAGGGTTGGAGAATCTGAAACCGATGCAGTGCTCACTGCCGTCACTTTCCATTCTGACTGAGGACGGCAGCTGTCAGGCTGATGCGATGGTCGGCATTCAGGAGACATACTGTCAGAGATCATTTGATTGCTGAGGGAAATAATACTGACTACTGATGACTCCACTGTATTCCACAGATAGTCTTTTAATAAAAGAAAGCACTAAAAGATGCATGAGTGCTGTGTCCACAGCAATTCTGTCTTTCACTTTAAAACTTAAATTTGAAAGTCATCCTCAAGTATGGTCGGCAGCAGCTCCACATCTATAAGTTCAGACTGAAGAACCTCATGCATGGATGAGACAGTCGTGAGAATTATTATATAAAATAAGTCCCCTAATCCTTTATGCTAGGCCAGAGTAAGAGCTGAAAACTCTCTTCTACTCACAACAAAACCCAAGTTTTCCTTAGGGTTTTCCCCAGTTAAAGCTTACTTTAAATGTAATTCTATCTGAAGACTGTTTCCAAACATTACCTTTACTATTGATTGTACAGTCTTGGCAATAGGAGTGCAGTCACGACATCCCTTCTTCTCTCTCCCTTGCAAACTCATCCTCAACCCCTTCCTCCTCATTCCAGCATTCGCTTCGTGCAATTTTCTCACTTGATGGGATTGGACCTCAGGCGCCTGCCCCCACTCTTCAGACACCCTCCATCCTTCCATCGTTCACTCCCACTGTTCACTCCGCCAGCACCCCCTCCGCTGTCACTCCAAGCCTCACTGCTTACCCTACGGAGACTCCACCATCAGCAGCAAATAAGGAGCCTGCACACACACTGAAGGTGACAGGGACTAGCTTGTTACAGAAAAATGCCAGAAGGAAGCCTTGGGTCATATCCACACTAATGCTGATAAATTAGGAAATGACTTTAACCTGTCCAAAGATTTTCAAATCATTTTTCTCAAGGTTTGCTGTTTACAGTGAAAAAGCTTCATGCTATCCTGCCGGCATGCCACTGGAGTCAGCAACTTTATGGCATTTCTTGGAGGATGTTTTTCTCTTGTATCTGTAGAGTTACATGTCAGTTCCAGAACAAGCCTACAGAATATGTGAGTCAGATTTTTTGAAAAACAAAACAAAAAAAACCCAGTAAAAATCTGACACAAACACCTGATATTGGATCTTACTCATAGTCTTTTAAAGAAATGTCAAGTCCTAATAACAATAAATTGGAAAACTGGCATTTAATAGAGATCTGATCCATTGTTAATGTAAAATATTGATCAGTCCCGCGATGTAATGCTATATATGATTTTGTTTGCTTGTTCGTTGTTCCTTAAGAATAGCTCTGTTTGCTAAATATAGTGGGAAATTATCCCTGAGTATGATCATAACAGGGCCAACAGAGAGGGAAACAAGACAAACCACCATGCATGCTCACATTCACTCCTTGGGTCAACTTCGAACGATCGATTAAGCTAGCATGTATGTTTTTAGACCATGGCAGAAAGGTGAAGTACACAGAGAAAACCCACACATGCACTGGAGTGACATGCAAGGAAAGGTCCCATCCGAGATTTGAAACAGAAATGTTGTTGCCACATCATCGTACAAGCCCAACAGAATGATTACTCATGTTATAACACAAATCTAAAGCGCCATTCGATTGGATATAGTTGTTTTTAATTGCATTATTATTAATAATAATGATAAACAAGTGGGTTTTAACTTTTGAAATTTAAAAAAAAAATCTACAGCTGGTCATTTACATGACCTGCTGCTTACTTACCAACCTGATGCCATTACTAAGACAAAAGAAGTAGCTATGCTTTGACAATTTGACAATAAAGCATCAAAATTGTACAATAACTACTCTACACACACACACACACACATGCTGTGCTTATATGGTTGTTCCACTCACGTGTCCATGGACCTTAATGACAAATTGTATACTTTATGCAATAGATTGGTGGCGCTAGCAGTTGGGGTAAGGGGTTTGAATGTTCAAGGTTAGGCCTACATCTCACCAAATGCGTGGATAAACAGTTACAAAAACCTGCTTGCTTACAGTAACATATTTTTGTAATAATGTCAATGTCCCTGTCAATGTCGTATTCCCTGATCACTACCCTGCAGAGAGAAACATGTATGCATTGGTGATACTACGAGATATTGATCACATGGACACATTTTGTGGTGTGTGTGGTCTTCTTGGAATATTAAAATATCGGAATAACATGAATATTGATATATGAATATGAATAATATTCAAAATCACTTAGTAATCTTCAACCGGTCTGTAAATATCCCCTCCCTTGACAAGTGTTCAGTGTTAGCTAAAACTGTATTTCCCAGTGTTTAGTGGCCATGGAAAGCACATTCATAGGTTTATAAGCACTCATCAAAGACTGCTGCTCCCCTACACTATCATCATCAAATTTTGATCAAGTTTTTCTTGAAGGGTTTGTAAATTTTGCCCAACTAGCTCTTTGCAAATTGAACAAATAATTTAGACAACTGATGACAATGGCAGGGCTGTGGAGTTATATTTCTTCAAAGCTTATTGCTTTGCACCCATTCCATGCACAGTCATAGTGTGTTGGCCATAATGACTTATATTCTCTCACAGTCAAGGCGTTGCATTTTTTTCTGTCTGCCTCAGCAGATTTTATCGCTCATTTTGAATTTTACGCACATTTTTTCCCTTTATTTATATAAATTACTGTATAAATATCCCAATGAAATGAGGTTGTGTTGTTGAAGACGTCATACTGACTTCTGAACTCCAAGTGCTGTATCTTTTTCTTTTTTTTTCTTTTCCTATGGGGAATCTTTGAAATCAGAGTTCTTGGATATTAATTCTAAAAGCCATTCACTTGGGATTTAATGCTGCAGGAGCGCTGTATGTAAAAATACGACTGAAGGTTGGAATTGCAGGAATTTGTATTATGAGTGACCTGAAAGCTGAGAAAGAAAGGCAGGTGTTTAATGATGGTGGTGTGTTGTCAGGTGCTGCATTACTGAATCACAAACCAGAGGGACAGCTCTGCACTGCTTGTCTTAACTCAAGGTGCCACTTTGTTTCTCTGGAGAACCATTGAAAGTACCTTTCTCTCTCCTTCCCCCTGCTCCGGCTCTACTGCTCTGACACTCTGTCGCTACTCTTTCTCTATTTTTCTCTTACCCCCTCTCTCTACCTCTACATTAATCTCTGGCTCCCTTTTGTCGTAGTCTCTTTTGTTTCCTCTGTGTCACTTCTGTGTATGTGTATCTCTCATTTTGTCTCGGTCTTTGTCACTCTTCCCAACCCAGTTTGTGCATGCATCCTCAGACAGGTCGTCTGCCACGGCTTCACAAGGTTACATGAAATACAAGATGAGAAAAGACGTGTCAGTACGACTATTCACTTTCACCTCTTGGATATGTCATGTGACATTTTTGAAGCTTGTCAGACGAAGGACACATTTGGTGCAGGTTTTATGCAGTTTTTGACTGGAAAACCCCCTGACAAAGCTTCTTCACACAGCGTTGCCACTGCGAACCGCAGGACTTTTTTTGTGTCTTGATTGAATTTAATTATTGTGTACAATACATCGGTAGTAATTGGCCTATTAGATATTACCATGTGACATATTCCACTAAATCTCCCTCCAACTTAAGCCTGTCTGATAGTGCCGCCTGCCTCTGAAGAGAGACTTCACCAACGATGCTCCAAATTCATTTGACAAGTGATGGTTCACCACTGATCTAAAAGCCACAAGACTGCATGGCTAGCTTTAGCCTGTTTACAGAGAGGCTTCCAAATCATTGTTCATTTTTAGCTAAATCAAGCTAACCATGCAAATTTAACTGTTACCTTTAAATGTATATAATTTTCTCACTTTTGTTAAGAAGGGAAATAAAGAATGGATTAGACAGAGAGCGAGGAGGAGGAGTGTGAAAGGGCATTTCATTTTTTGGTACGCATTGTGAAGCATGACACTGCAAACTTGAATGACCTATCCCTGAGGGTGTCTCACAAAGTGTAGTAGCTAAAAGCAGATCTAAGCTTTCTATACTTAGATCTCTGGCTAGAGGCTTGTTTATTAGTGAATACATTGCAAACATGCAATTTGATGTGTTGAATGTCATCACACATTGATTTCACTTCACTAGAGAAGTTTCCTTGGGACTAGTACTAGTGCTAGTTGACCATCTAGGCTAAGTGTGCAGCTAGGCCATACAGCTTTAGCATTTCCAGCTCAAGCCAGTAATGTATCAAGTATTTTACAAACCCTGTTTCCGGAAAAGATGGGACATTTTCTAAAATGCAATCAAATCTGTCACCTTTTAATTTCTATTAAACTTTTATTTAACCAACACAGAAAATGTATGAACAATATTTAAAGTGACCTGGCAGAAACAATCAGAGTTGTAATGGGACATGTTTACCATCAGATGAATTGGTGTCCCCTGTTTCTTCCTGCTACCTGTTTTCAATTGAAACCCGACACCCAGTTGAAACACAGACTCGCCTTATGACTAATCAAGTATCTGATATCTTTCTGTCTATCTGAGATCAACTCTTGCCCACAAAACTCAATGGAATCTGTGCAGTTATTATATGGGTTCCTTTTTGCATGTTACTTTCATACTACTTTTCTGGATTTAGTCACAATAAGATACCTCTGAGCCCATGTGGCTATACTGACCATGCTGGCATGACAGTTTCAAACTCAGTGTTGTTTTGAGAGTTTAAAGGTTACTTCTAATGACAGTGGTTCCCATCCTTTATCATTACCAACTGAGAGTTTTCATTTTCCAACTTTATGCACTGTGGATGTAAAAAGATGTTCTTGGTATGCTCTTGACAATCTTGAACTGAGAAAGTTTTTTGGAACTTGTCGATTTTCTGTCTGATTTTGGCTCAACATGGTAAACCATGATCCATCCTTGCTTGATGACAAGTGTATGCTTTTTTATACCCAAAAATGACACCCTTACCTCACCAAATAACCTGTTGATTATAGAATTTTTGATTATTAAGTGTTTCTTGCATATTATATAAACTTTTGTTATTCTTGGCCTCTTTTTTTGTGTTGTTTTGCTAGCATCACATTTTAGATTGAATTCTATTTTCTAATAAACAATGCATTTGGTCAGTGAAGAAATAAAAGGATATTTCTATGGATTTGTGTCTGTTAAGTAAAGGTTAAAACATGCTTGTTACATACTAAAATTCCAATGCAGTTTGAATATAGTTTTTATCCTTTTCATTATAATGATCAGACTTTCTTTTGGATGATTTGAGGTTGTTTTTTTTTTCTCCCACATTGATAAGAAACACTATGATACCCTCCAGTGGTCTTGAGGTTGTAGACCAAAGTCTGTTTCTGAGGTGGCAGAGCTTTGTGCTCAGAGGCCTTGAGGTCATACTGGAGAGAACTCTCAGGCCGCATGGCTGTGTGTGGCAAGAGGGAGCGGAAGAGAATGGGAGATGGTAATGAAGGAGCTAATTGCTTCCAGTGGATTTTGAAATCGAACTCCAGCCAGTGCCAGCGCTCGGCCCAGGCTGCACACAAATGGGATATTGATGACTATGGCGAAAATAAGGGAAAATGACCCAGCTATGTGATCAATATGAAAGCCACAGATCTGTGCAGAACATGTCTCAACAGGCAATACATTTCCCCCGGTTTTTATGGATCAGTATACACTTACCACGGGTTTGATATTGCTGAGATCTGCAAATATTACATGATATCAATTTGCTCTCTCTATAATTCATAGCAACTATCTTTTATTGATGATATTTTTACAGCCCCACAGAAGCTTTGTAATTACCTCATAATAATTAATATACATATGGGAATCACCTAAAATAGTGGCGACCATTTGCTATTTACTAGGTATGCATCTTACTGCAAATGTAATAGATAAAACCAAAGTTAGTCACTGGACATAAAAAGGGGAAATGGGAATGTACATGCTGATTTTTCCTTTTCTGTTATAAACATCTATTAATGTATTTATTATTCTTGCAAATGACCCTATTGATTTATTTAATTTTGTAATTGTTGAATAGATTAAATTCTAATTTATAAAGTTAGACCTGACACTTAAGGTTTGCAATGGATTTTGTGCAAGGATCAGAATAAGACTTAAGATTATGTTCACTTAACTGAAAATCAACACTGAAAATCAAGAATATCCAATCTCAGTACAAACCAAAGTTTTGTGCATGTTGAAATGTAGACTTAACGACCAAGCTTATTCAGCTAGTTTTGAACATTTTTAATTAAAAAATAACTATGTGTTAATAGCTAAATTGGAACAAAAAGTAATTTCAGGTTTGTAAATGCACACAAAAAGTTAATCTTAAAGTAACAGCATAACAAAAGTATAGCATAAGAACTTGGTATGAAAAAAGAACTCTCACCAACTAATCTGCTGATTGTAAAGTCTTCCAGACAACAGTGGTGTTGAGGTCTGAATGCTGAGTGGTGCCAATTTTCTTTTCTTTTTTTAAGCCAACAAAGGCATGCAGTGACCGGGGTTTCCATCCTTGGCTCAGATTTCCAAAGACTCCCTAAATTGTTTTACAATTGAATGCACTGTAGCTGTTAAGAAGTGTTCTTAGCAATCTTTCCCTGAGAAATATTTATCCTTATCTTATCAATGATTTTCTGACTGATTTTGGCTAAAAGTGATCAGAAAAGATACAATCCTCCTTGGAAAGATGTTGATGCTAGTTTTATACCCAATCATGACACACTTACCTCACACCAACTAATCTACTGATTGTAAAATCTTCCAGAATAGTGTTGCTCCCATTGGTTTGTGAAAACCTGGTCTGAAAGCTTCAACATTTAGCCATCACCGTTTTGAGTATTTTCAGCCAAAAAGTGAAGAGCAAGAAATGGATCTGAATGAAAGTTCAAGAACACTTTGTACATTCAATAGAAAGTTCATTTTATCATTGAAGACCATACTTTTAGTTCTCATAGTAAAAAGTTAGGTCTGAAAGACCAGGCATCAACAGGGACTGATACCATTTGAAAAGTATAAGCACTTGTATGTGAGCTTGGATTTTTTTTACTGGAGGATGCTAATAGAGAAAAAGTTATGAATTCACTATAGTCTGTGGCACTCATCACGAAGGAACCACAAATGACTTAAAAAGTTTTAATGAGAAGTCTTGCTTTAGTTGTTGTACTTATTATCTGAGGATCAAAGTGTAGGAACACTCTGACCATCCCTATGGCTGTGCTGCAAATGTAAATAGAAAAAAAGAAAAGAAAAGAAAATGTGACCTATTCGGATATTTCACCAGGAATCTCTCTGAACTCTGTAAACCTGTTTTGGGATTCAAGCAGCGACCCTCAAACAACCAAATTAGAGAAAGCAGGATGGATGAGTGGAGTTGCCATGACATTAACCCTTGCAGCTTGGGTCAGCTGAGATCAGGTTTCTGGAGCTGATCTGAATGCATCAGTGCTGCAAGTTACAGAAAACAAGCAAACACTCAGAGGGGCCTCCTTTGAGTCTTTTAGTTTCTGTGTTCCACATTTAGATAAAGGGAAAATGAGTAGCAATTGATAAACCACAATTCATTGGACAAAATAAGTGTTCTAACTATAATTTGTCAATTTGCCATGACATACATACAGACTTCCAACCAAGCAACAGTATCAGTCTATTATATGCAATTTCTATTGCTGCTGTGTAGACTGTTTCATTATCATTAACTAGTCCAGATGCACAACGATTTCTGCTCGAGCAAGGAACCAGTGTAACCACATAAGTACGTTGTGGAGACACACATCAATATTGCATCTAGACGACTTTTGTAAAAATGACACTGGCAGAGATGATGGAGCTGACACGTCACATCTTGTGTGCTTGTAGCACTAAAACTTTACGTGTGATGTCTAAAAGGATTGTATAAGAACAATATTACATGATCAGCGGGCTTCTCCATGCTGTTGGATGTCTGTTCAGGTTTTTTTCCCCATCCTTCACTGTATATTCTCTATCTGTCCTTTTTTTTGTTGTCTCAGTGGTAATGATAGATCTCTGTTTATTCTCCTGGCACAGGAATAAGCGCTTTCACCGGGTCTTTGTTGCCTTAGTTTAAGACCGGGGGGCAATTTCTATATGACCGAAATCAGCACCCCATCATTCCACAGCTTTACTGGACTTCCCATTGGATTTTCACACAGTACACACACTCTAACATTTCCCTTAATATCTGTATCTCTGCCAATTCCACAATACTTCCCCCTGGTGTTTACATATTACTTGATCCAACACAACAGGAAGCTTTTCAGCTCGCTGGTCTCGTGCTCTCCGTCCCTGTTTCTTATTTACATATCCTCTCCTGTCTTGAGCTATTTCTTCTTCCAGTTGTCATGACTTGTCTGTGACCATGAAAAGAAAAAAGGACACTGGAAATGAAATGACTCATTGAAAGATATATTTTTTGTTTTTTTGTAACCTGATGTGGTATGTTGACCGGTTCTCTTCTGAAGGCTATAATTCGTGAAAAGTCATGCGCCGAACGAACAGCGTGTCCTAGTCTGTGATAAATTCAGCCAGAACCGCCTGATCCCTGTGTACGAGGCAGTAAAGGGCGCGTCAGTTATTTTATCAACATCATCAGGAAGCTATACTCCTCTCACCCATTTTTTTTCTCATGAATCTTCACTTTCTGTCAGTCCAGCAACTTTATTTTTGCCCTCATCCTCGAGCACCCCCCACCTTCATCTCGCCTTACTCTACATGCTCATCTAAAAAAGGTGGGCTCAGGAAGGCATTTTGCAACAACGCAGTGATATAAAACTGTAAAACCCGTCTATGTTTGATTTATGTGCACCATTAGCAGGGAATAGTGTTCCATCATAAGTAGTCTGTCTGTCTAGAGGCTGTATGTGAAACCTAAACCCACGGTCATACAGATATGATCTCAGCTGAATGATGGGATTATCCTAGCTGTAATTATGGTGAGCAGTGTATTGTGTGTGTGTGTGTGTGTGTGTCAGCTATAGGTACAATATAGGTGCTTGATGCGACTTTCCTCTCAGGATTCACCGGTTTCTGTCATTTCTCAGGCTGCCTCACCATCGATGCAGAGAGCAACATGGATGCTTGCGTCATGTTACCAAGAATTTACCACTAATTAGAGAATCCTTCCTGTGATCACTGTTTGGCTGTCATCCTCTTTAAGGTTTATCATACCACAGATAAACATTTAAGTTCCTTCCCTCTTGTCATTTCAGCGAGGGAGGAGAACGTGGCCACCTTCCGTGGTTCGGAGTACTTCTGCTACGACCTGTCACAGAACCCCATCCAGAGCAGCAGCGATGAGATCACGCTGTCCTTCAAGACCTGGCAACGTAACGGCCTCCTCCTCCACACGGGGAAGTCTGCAGACTACGTCAACCTGGCGCTCAAAGATGGGGCGGTTTCCCTCGTCATCAATCTGGGTTCCGGTGCGTTCGAGGCCATCGTGGAGCCGGTCAATGGCAAATTCAATGACAACTCCTGGCACGACATCAAAGTGACTCGGAACCTGAGACAGGTAATCGGGGGTAACAGTAATGGACGCAGTTTGGAGACAGGTCTTTTATCTATTTATTTGTTTTTAGTTAAGCTACCTCCAAGAGCTTTTGAGAGGGTGCTTCCATTAAGAAGGTCACATTTTTCTGATTGGTTGTCATTCCATCGCTGCAGTGCAGACACATTGAGACAGACTTCATTATACTTTTAGTTGTCTTTACAGTGACACAAACTCCTTTTAATTTCCTTCATTATCTTATTTCTCTCATGTTAAATCAATAGATAACAAAAACAGGGCAGAGCAGCTCTGCAGCAGGTGAATCATGTTATTCTAATGTCTACTTTTCCAGGTATTATCTTTGCTCCAGTTCATTGGGATATTGAATACAGCTTCCTTGTTTAATGAGTGTAAAGTTGTCTTTTAATGCTTTTCTGCTTCACACTTCTCTATGCTGACGCCTCTACAACCCCTAGAAAGAAATATGGAACTCTACGAAGGTGCTCATTCAGCTGTTGTAAAGAAATCACAGAATTTTCTTCGTTTAAGAGCTGAACAGTCTGGGTTTGTCAAAAAATATATGTATAAATTCATCAATTTGCAGGTTTGTAATTTGCATTACTAAAAAAACGTGCTGCACAAGTTAGAATATGCCAATCAGTTCTTGCACCACAGAACTGTTCGTTAACACAGTGGAAAGGAGAATAAAAGTCTTTTAAGAAGGTAATTTAACACAAAGTATGGTAAAAAAAAAAATCCTCCCAGTCAGCTGTGTAGAAACGACAAGAGAATCATTAAAAAAAGGGGAAGCATGCAGGTTGACCAAGGAAGATGTCCAAGCATCAGGTCAGAAAACTGCTGCAACTTAATACATCGCATATGCAAAGCAGGTATTTAAAGCCGATGGTGTTTAAAAATCACGACGGGTGTATTTTTCATCCAGTTCTTCATATTTAATGTTTTGGAACTGATCATTTGGAGCCCTGTATTTTCAGGGATCGGCATAAAAAGGTTGTTTTTTTGACTGACGATTAAAAGTTGTATTTCGCTGTCGTTTGAATTGATTATTTAGAGAAATGAGCAAATCTTGCAGGTGCATAATTATTTGGAACACAGTGTACTTGAAGGTTGTACAAAGCCAGAATGTTCAGCTGTGAAATGAAATAAAATAATTTTCCTGCACAGTAAAAAAAAAAGCTGAACGATCGTCCTCCCGGAGTGAGACGCTGTTGCTGTGTACTTACTTTTACTTTAAAGCCGGCCCGACAGTGTTTGCCTTTGAGGCATCCTTGAGCACTTTTTAACTTTAGTGATTGTTCGATATTTTCCTGCTGTTGCTTAGATTTAGCTTGTACATCATGGTTCAGCGGAACTGATATAAACCAGAGTCTGTGCAAAGACAGTAAAGAAGACCCAGTGGTGCATGGAGGTAATGCTAGGTAAAAGATTTCGGGGTTGTTCGTTGTCTCAGTCAACCTTTAGTTTGTCAGGTGAGACGGCATTAAGTGTTCTTGTCAGAGTGGCACAACAAGTACGTGCCGATTTTCTGACCTCTCCCTGACAGTAAGCCTTTGTCCCACGGGTTAGTAAATAGTCGTTGCAGAAATTCCCACCGGGATGATGTACAGTTTAAAGGGGTTATAAGCTAAGAGCCAAGGGCTGCTTGCCTGCTTTCTTCTTTCTCTCTACAGATCTGTCTTTCTATCACTGTCATTTTCTTTCCTCTTCAAGAGGCAAACGTTTTTAGGCTAAAGGTGGGAAAACACTACAGGTTTTGTGAGAATTCAGGCCATCCTATGCAAAGAAATTTTCTCGAAGTCCTTCATCTCACAGTATAACATAACGTATATGTATTCTGCAGGACTCTGATGTAGAAAATATGCCTCGGATGGCACTTTATTGCTGACAAATGGCGTAGTGTTTCTTCACCACTACACTAACTCATCCATGATATAAGTCATTTCTTTACTACTAATATCTAACCAACTAATGTACTAACTAACTAACTAACTAACATCCTAATTCTTCATCATTGCTTTTGGTTTTTTGTTTTCTGTCCATCCTTATTAACAACCTTTTTTGTTCACTATTCTGTTGATTTCCTTTCTTCCCCTTTTTCTGGAAAGCAATCAGGCATTGGACACGCTATGGTAAACAAACTACATTGTCTGGTAGATATCATTCTTATTGTCTTTTTTTTGGGTTTGCCGTGTGTCCCCTCCCCCTCTCTTCTTTTATTCGTTCTCTTTGAGTTCCATCCTAGACACTCTTATCAAAAAATGAGGAGATGGGTTTGTATTACCAGGCAATTCTTTCTTCGCTTCTTCTCAATTTCCTCCCTGACCTGCCAACGACCTCCTTCTTTACCCCACAATCCCCCATCCTGTTCTTTTCACTTTGGCTTTTACTTTTTAACCCCCCCCCCCTCTATCTCTCTCTCTCTTTGTTTCCTCCACATTACTACAGATTTCCAAGAAATAAAAAGAAAAAAAAATTGACTTCACTGCCTTTTGTCAGGGCAGCTTACTTTTTTATTTTTTTTTATTTTTTTTTTCCACACAAAAGTCCCCATTTTTTGTGAGGACTGTCGTCCAGAACTGACAGAAGCTTACCACAATCCCTAAGAAGGTGACCTCGACACCGAGCCCTAAAAGAGAATCTACTTTCAAAAAGTGGCAACCCTTAACCTTTTATTGCGGGAGCTCTGACAGTTGTTTCCAACTCACTATGGCGCATGGCATGCCCACACTTCATTGAACATCCCAAACTCATAAAACCTCAGCCCTGCCGCCCAGAATAACCACTAACACTCTAATTCATAGACTCACCTACCACCCATCACCCACTTTGCTCTCCCTCTGTGTATTCTTGTAGCATGCTGGTTACGGTGATGTTTTGCCAACCCTGGGAACCCCCCACCCCCACCTCCCGAGCCCATATGCAGAACATTTCCAAGAATAAGCGCGCTGATCTAGGATTGTAGGTCTGGTCGAGTGACAGCTACGATATATAACCATGACACCTGAGCTAAACCTGATCAGAGATTAGCATCAGCTATTTTTAGAAGGTGTTTGAATATGGGCTCCGGTCTTGATTGTGCATGAGACTTTTTACCGTGTGTTGCATGTTCCTGATGTGTATGGCACCATTGATCCACTTACTCCCTTACACGTCCAGTTAAGTGTGTTTAATTTGCCTTCGAACAGTAATGCCCTCGTTTGCACATTGACGTGGTGTGAAAAGCCTCCCTTTGTTTTGCATGTGCGTAGAAATATATATATATATGTATCTGGATGTAGTTCTCTGGAAGAGATGAGAGTGTGCGACTATGACCCTGCGTGGAAGGAGGAGTGTGTGTTTGTGTGCGTCCACGTACATGTACTGTATATGTGTGTCTGCAGTAATAGATAAATCCCGAACCTAAGACAAGTGGAATCAATTTGTCCTTGGTTTGAACATTGTACTAACCCTCCCCCCCAACCTGAAGTTTCAGAACCAAACCTAGGATCCATTCTCTTACCCCCATCAAAGATAAAGAAAATATGCCTCTGCCATATTTTCTTTACCTGTCCTGTGAATCCTTTGGCAAAAAAAAAAGGAAAAAAAATCATTAACAAGATCTAAACACTGTCTGGTCCAAAAACAATCGCTTCAAGGTACCAAATGATTGAGTTACAAAAAAAAAGGTTAAATAAAAGAAAGAACTACATTGTGGAATCCAAAGCAAAATGTTAAGGTCACTTCGAATGCAGACCAAGGAGGGAAGTTTGTTTTATACACAGCACGGAATCGAATCCCAGAGTGTAATGGCTTGGCTTTGGCTATGTGTTACCCTCCAACAGGTGACAATCTCAGTCGATGGGATCCTAACCACCACTGGATACACCCAGGAAGACTACACCATGCTGGGCTCCGATGATTTCTTCTATGTGGGGGGGAGCCCCAGCACTGCTGACCTGCCAGGATCTCCAGTTAGCAACAATTTCATGGGCTGCCTCAGAGAGGTAGGAGAACTTCAGATGAATACAAATCCAGCAGGTGCATCGTCGCTTGTATTGCATGTGTGGTAACCTTTCCGCTGCAGATGTTATATATGTTTACAGGCGTCAGCTGTCATGTCATGCAGCTGCTCTCCTGCTGTTTGCTTAATCAGAACGGCTGTCTTTGAAATGTACAAATAACAATAATCATCACACTTTCCCTGAAAGGCACAAAAGAATGAGAGAAAAGTCCAATTGCATTATCAATTAAAGCTGCTGAGTTGGCGGAGGAAGCATTAGACTTTAATATTCCCCTGCCTAATCTAATTCATAACACTTGTGTGTGAAAAAGCATCTTAAAATTGCTTCTGTCACATGTAATTTGCAGCATCAGCTTGAGTGTGCAGCTAAAACGCCTCCCGACGGGGAGTAATCTGGAAGAAATATTTGCTTATGATGAAATGGGGAGAAAGTGTAGTTGTTTTGGGACATTTTTAATATATTGGTTGGCACTTTGTGCTTGTGAGCTGAGCCAAAAAAATATTAAGAGCGTGGTTATTTATGTCTTGCTCGCCATTACTTACTCTCCACCAAGTAATGATAATAAAGAGAGAGCTGGTGGCACTTAAGGGCTATTTTAAAAAACAAATATATATATAACATTTTTACAGTACTGTGTAAAAGTCTCGAGCCATCTCTCATTTCATTTTATGAAGAGTCAGAGAGCTAGTTTTTTTCTGTTTTTTAAATGATCCTTTAAAGTGGTTTTCAACAACAGTTTTGCAGGATTTGTGGAGTTCTTTCAAAAGTTTCTTTTTTAGCATCTGCTGCTGCTTCACTCATTTTTAGTCCAGACCTGGTTCATGACCATATTATGGGGAATGTGTTTCCTACTTGCACCAATGAATGCAAGCAGGAAAAAATGCAGCTAACTCAAGGGAAGAAATAGTTATTTTATCGACACATAACATAAAGCTCAATATTAAAGTTTTAACTTTATTTTAAAACATTTTACAAGGACATATGATTTTTTTCCGTTTTTTTACTGTTCATCAGGGATGGCCTCCATTATAGGACGGCTGTCAAGAAGACATTCTTAAGGAAATAAAACAGGGACAAAAGGCTGAGGTGTGTCAAATAACACCAGATCTGAACTAAATAATCGGCAACAATGGGTGTGATGGAGGGAGGAATCCTCCTCAGAGCCTGGACCTCAACATTATTGAAGCAGTGTGGGATCATCTCGACAGAGAAAGAAACAAAAAGCAGTCAACATCCAAATAACACCTTTGGAAATGTCCATACAGAATCTCTGAGAACTTAAAGTAATCACAATAAAGTTTGTCTAAAAGGGTTCAAACTGTGCTGAAGTGAAGTACGAAGTAAGTAAGTTGAAGTTGAAGCACAACCGGTTGACTAACTGCCCTGCGTACGTAGGTTACAGTTCTTCAACGCTGGTAAAACCGGTCCAGGTTCGAATCTCAGCCTCCGGCCCCTTCGTACACATTTCCCCCTGCTCTATCTTTCTGACTCCTTTCCCATCTAGTTACTGTCAAATAAAGATCACAAGAATCCACTCAAAATGTTTTAAAGCTAGGTCACAGCAAATGAGAAACTTTATAGCTGGTTAGACGTATACAAAGTATATCTTTCTCTGTCATTTCATTCCATAACTGCACCCATAAATGTCTAGATAAATGAGGGGTAGTTGAAGACGTCTGCACAGCAAAATGACTGTTTAATAAAAGATAGTTTCTCGCTTGGGTTCATGATTTAATGTAATTTCATGTTTACGTTTCATTTTGTGTGCGTGTTTTTTTGTTTCTCTGTGATTCTAAAAAATCTGCAGTCTTGTGAGATCAGGTCCAGTTTTGGTGACATTTCAAGATTGATCCAACATAAATGTAATGCTATCAGAAAACTGCAGTGTAGACTAGTTATTGGGGCAGTTATTTGGTGCAACATACCAGCATAAAGAAACTGGGCAGCAGCAGCGCTGCTCGGTGACATCAGTGGCAGCGACAATGTTTAATCATATAATCATATAACCCTGACATTTTGATACAATTCTTTCTTTATGTTACTTTAACAAAACATTGTTAATAAAAACATTGATGGCCAATGTGGAAAAATTGTCCAAATCTGCACAGTTACGGTGATGAGTCTGTACTTCTGTTGTTCCTTTTGCAGCATTAGAGGGATTTGTTGATTTTCGAGACTTGACTGTTTCTATAGTCTGCCCTGAACAAGGCATGAAACATAAATGAACACTTAGACTAGAAGTGCAGAGGGAGTTTGACAGCTGCACATGTTTTCTTTCAGCACAGCTAAAGCACTTTCCTGCCTTTTGCTTCACAGTTAAACTGGATTGTGTAAACTCTGCTCTACAAGTCAGGCCTAATTGTTTATATTTGAATTCACCCTCTGGTGCTTTAGTTAATGCCAAATGATTAATTTACGTTGTTTGGAGAAGTAATTTGGCGACTTGTCTGTTTACTGATCCACTATGTGATCTCACACAAGAGCTTTTCCTCACCTCGACTCTAATTTATATGGAATATGGAAAAACCTACAGCAACACAAAGGAGCTTCTCTCATATGTGAGCATTTCTTATCATTTTTAATCTACTTTATTTAAAAAATATATTCTTTGGATGTAATTTAGCCTGTGGAAATATTGAAATTAATATTCATGTATAAAGAAACGAAGGTCGGCTCAAGAATTTTGCACAGTTCTGTGCACATATATTTCAGAATGCCTCAAGCTGGACTTATTGATCATTTTTGGCCACCTGTGGGCAGAACTCTGCAATAAGCTACAATTTATAATTTAGCAAGCAGTTGTGTGTTTACATATACAGCTGGTAGCGTTAATTTGGAGTCTTGCCTTTAGCATCTTCATACATTCACTGCATAGCCAATATTCTCTCTCCTTCTAGCTCTGTTTTGGCTTCCGCCACTTCCAGAGTAAAAAAACAAAACAAAAAACATCTGCCTCTTCATCTGCTTAATGCTTATCTGTGTTCCCTGTGTTTCATTAGCTTGTCGCTAACTGTTCTTGCCTATCCAAAGGCAGGCGTATCTGTCATGTGTTTCCAATATTATCAGAACAAGTGTGACTCAGCATGAGCTGGCTCTCGAGTGAGAGCGTTGCGTGGAGAGAGCCGTGGAGGTGAATCACAGCCGGGTTGAGTTGCGGTAGTGTTGTTTGATCTTCGACTGTTTATCATATGTTGTTCCATTAAGCTGGCATGATGCTGGCTGCAACCCAGGACCATGCAAATTGCTCACAACAGGCCTTGTGATCTCACCCTCATGCCTTCTTTCATTTGCTATATCTGTTTGATCGTGTTGTTAGGCCCACGTTGTGTATTTCACTGTACAGTAGGCTTGCATTTGCATGCGTGTTTTCTCACCTATGTGCTCTTCCTTTTTACATCCTGACTCTGTGTCTTCTGTCTTTTTCCCCCACACAGTATTCCCCCTCCCCATCCACCTCTTCTTTTGCATTCACTATTCCAGTTTAATGAGGGAATGATTCTGTTGAGTTTGCTCATTTGTCAGTATTTCTGTGTGTCTATGTTCAATGTCTGGCCAGAGGACTTAACCATGCTGCTGAAGCAAGAATTCTGAAACATTCAGGTTTCTGGTCATGAGATTAAAAAAAAAAAAAAAAGCAAGGAAATCTCTCTGAGATGTTGGATTCGATGATAGAGGCATGTGTTGCAACATTGAACGAAGGCCTCCTTTTTCTCTTCGTTCAGTCTGACAACAAGAGATGCTTCGCGCTGCCGTTACAACCTTTTTTCTTGCTCAGTCCTCGCTGAACTCGTGTGCGCCTTAAGGCTACATGAGATGTCATCCGTACACAGACACACTTGTCCCACCCACGCTCATGTTGTGCAACGTGGGTTGCAGCACACCATGTGACCAATGGGCCAGCGGGCTGCCGCTTGCTTCATTCTCTGGTCAGCCTGATATTTGTGCCGCCATTCAGCCTGTGCCTTCTGCAAACCCCCCCGCCCCCCTCCTCTTTTTTTCGTTATTTCAGCTCCAACTCTATCAAGCCCTTCCTTTGGGCATCGATGGCGGGCACTAGAGCTGCAGACGGCAACTTGTGTCAGACTGTGGGGGTGGCCGGGACATGCAGCGTCATCTCCTTTGAGAGAGGAGAAGCTGATGATGAAGAGATGCGAGCATGGAGGTGGAAAGGGTGTGCAAGTTTAAAAAAGTGTGGAGGGAAGTGGCAGGGTTCAGAAGACGGGTGCAGGTGGAGTGAATGCAAGCAGACGGGTAGCAGAGATAAATAAAACTGTTTGTGAATGGAGATCAAGAGAATGACATGACGGGAGGAAGAGAGGGGGAAAGAAATACAGTATTTGGCATTTCAGAGGAACATAGTCATCATCAGTTTTGGGTTAGTCAGTGTGTTGCAGGCAGTGCTTGTTTTCCCTTCTACACCAAATGCAAATGTCACCATGTCCTTTTAATTATTTGACTTTTTTTTTATGCCCTGTAGAGGGCCAAACGGTGATGGATGTGTGTAAACCACAGACTTTAATGGAATGCCTTCACCTTTCATACTCACCCACCCTATAGGCTAAACTGTGACACTGGTAAACAATTGCTGTTTACAGGTTTATGCTCTCACGTCATGTGCAAACCTGCACTCAAAACTTTCAGCCGCCTCCAAAATGCATCTTATTAAATGTCACAAAACAACATCTTCTGGCTCAAAATGATATCCTGCTTTAATGTCTACAAATAGAAATGTATTCTTAAATCTCAATAAACCGAATGTGGCAGAGTTTATTTATAAAGCAGATTCATTTATTTAGTTTATTTTTGTGATTTATTTTATGTAATTGCCGGATTCTGGATTCAAATTTAACTGAAACATTAGACCCTTATGTAATGTGATCAACCTTGTGATTTAAACCCCTTTAGAAACAACCAAACAGATCATTTATTTAAGCTCCATGGGTCAGTCATGTAAACTTCACCCTATAAGTGTTCAACAAGCCATAAATTCCACTTCACGAGCAGCACTTTTAACCATTTTTAGCAAGATTAACCCTTGAATATGATTTTTTTTTTCATTTCTGGTTTAAATCTGATCAATAAACACAACAAAACTTTTACTAAAACAGTTTTGTCACATCCAAGTTGAGTTTAGGGAAACAAAATGACTTGTTTAAGGTTAAAAACTATCATGTTTACAATACTGCAGTCATATAATGGACGCCATTTTGTTGGTTGTTTGGTGACATGACAAACAAGACTTTTACATCTTTGTTGGATTTGGGTTAGAATTCATTACTAAGGGCTTGTAAAACCATCATGGTTTAGACCAAATACATTCACTGCACTATGCCACTGCAATTAACACCCGTTTGACACTTCACATGCAGTCGCTTCCACAACCCCAAGACATCACTAATACTTTGAACGTAATTCTAGGTTTTTCATTGTTTGCATGAACAACCAACCCATGGGGTTCCTTTGGCTAACTGCCAAGAAAACCCCAAAATACAATGAGCTGCCAACAGACTGAGGAAGGAAATTGAGCAGAACTATAGGAGGGAATGAGTGTACCCAACTCACTTTATCCCCCCCAAACTGTTGAAGTAGCTGATAGAAAAGATCACACCACATCAGTAATATGAAATTAGTTTGGATTCATTAAAAAATGATAAAGAACAAATTGATACAAAATCTGTCATCAGCTGAAGATGCTTCATGTTGCACTGAGGACCCAAACATGGACAAAGAACTGTGTGAAAATGGCAAGAAGTTTACTGAAGCTCAGGGGGGAAACTGGAGCTGGGCAGAGATTCAGACGGAGGGGTTTGGGCTGGCAGGTATAGGTAGGGTCTCCTGAGTGACACAGAGAGGAAAATTAAAAGCTGCTTTGAAACAATAGAACAGAATAGTCAAACAGCCTGGAGCGTTTACCATGAGGAGAGAACAGCAATCCAGTGAGGAGTGGGAAGTTGACCAGGAAGATCAAATGTTGTTGATGAGATGATGGAAAGCAGGTACAGATACAGGTTGACAGGAAGACAGAGAGATGCGCCCACAACAGCCACACACAATAAAGAGAGGCACAGAGCACAACAGGTAAACACCAAAATATAAAACATGATTAATTTGTTTAATCACCTTGAAAAGCCTCACCCCAGCGACTACAAAAAGCATGAAAATGGAGGCAGATGTGACTCGTGCACCAGTTCTTGCATCAAACAGAAAAAGCATCATCTTATTATTTATGCTGACAACCCATAAGGAAAGCATTCAAAACTAAGCAAAGGCACCACAGCACGATGCCTTTTGCAGTCATTATTAGTATATTTTTGACAGCATTAAAGCAACACAACTTAAATTTCCGACCTTAAAATTCTGTTTTTCTGGCTCGTTATTAATGGCACATGGACATTCATCGCACACATTCCTGAAGCTGTTGTTGCCTCGCAGCATCCCAAGAAGCTAGAAACTGGTATTAACATTTTTTATCCAGCCCGGGGCATCATGTGACGGCTGAGTTTTTCATTATGGCACCCCATAATATGCCAACAACTGGATATCAACACATTGGCCATTTTGAATGTGCTATGGCTGATTCAGCAAAAAAAAAATAAAAACACAAGATGACATTATTGGATGGAGAAAGGGACAAAGCAAGAGATAAAACAAGAGTCAACATCAGACTGACTTTGGGTGGAGAGAGCTCAGAGAAGATGTGAAAATCTCCCAAAGTTCAGTAGCGCAGCTTTAACAAACACTATATCCTGATCAAGATCGATCAGGATAGAAAATATCATTGTGATAATATATGTTGGCATATAACCCAACCCTAATGGATGGTGACATGATGACATGAGGGATTTTATTGATGGCTTAACTTGAGGGATATGAAGGGGATGACATGGAAGGGATAAGAATGGTCCAGGAGCATGACGGACATCTTTTGAGGATATATTGGTTGAAAAATATTGTTTCAGCCGTGGTCTTTTTTTTCTTTTTCTTTTTCTTTTTTAACTAAATTCTAGTTTAGAAACTTAGTTCTGCAAAAAAATCAACTAAACAGCAAGTTTGCTCATTATTTCAGACTGACTGATGATATTGCAGTCAGCAAGTTGCTTCTGAGAAAATGTCATTCCAGTTTTCTATAGGAAATTAAACACACACCACGTTAAGATCTCCCCACCTCATCACACAGTTGTGGCCTAATCTAATTTCGTGTAATCTGTAGAACAAAAAAAAAAAGGAAAATCATCAGATTTTTTAATATATTAATTCCCAGATCATTTAAAACCACATTTTAGCTATTCTAACTAAATGCACCATTGTTTAAAGAGCATGCACTTCCTAACAGACAGTTTGTGTTAGATTTAAACCAAAAAGTGGATCCTGAATTAATGAAGATGCACTTAAAAAGATGCAAGGGACCTCAGCATCTGCAACACAAACAAAAAGGCACAGCCCTGCAGTGCTGCAATCAGTTGAAAGTCTTTCGGAAAAAAAAATGAAGCTGCCTGATGGTGGACTGGCAGCAAAGCTTTCAAAAACACAGTCCAGTATCAAGAAAACTGTATCTTATCTTGTCCATGCAGTAGTTTTGAACTGAGATCAAATGAGCCAATAAGTAGATTAATTGATAAGTTAAGGCTAATTGAAGACATAACAAAAGGAAACAGAAAGAATTGAGAAACTGCCATTGCAGGTGTGACCCTGAAGGATGTGGAGCTGGGAAGCAACAGCCTCAGCAGTGAGTTCATGGGGGAGTTAATGTGACAGATTGAATGGGACACTTCAGTGTGTGTGTGTGTGTGTGTGTGTGTGTGTGAGAGAGAGAGAGTTTGAGGGGATTCTGTGCGTGTCGCAGTAAATAGTGTATCATCTGGCAAAGCTGAGGTTGCCTGCCTGGACAGGCTTTGCTCCATTCTGTATATGTGGTGACATTAGGGGATCATTTCAACCAAATTATGAGAAAATTACCCCACTGACTCACTGGGGCATGATGTCTAGAAGGATATGCTGCTGTTGTGTTTTTTTAAGAGTCATATTTTTATACCTTGGTCATTACAAGCATAATTCTGCTGTTATTTGTACCTGTTGTTAATAGTTTTTAGTGTTGGCTAACGCCATGTTGCTAGCATTGTCATGTACACATGTAGTTACTTCTCCATGTAGTTTAGTAGCCATGAAAAGCACATTTACAATTTTTTAGCTGCAGACTTTGGTTTGCTGTAAAGGACTGTGTATTTCGAGTTGTGTATGCAGTTACATGAAAATTACATATGACCGGTTGTCCATAAAGAATTTCAACACTTGCTAACTTAGTGGCAGCTAACCTACAGCATAGAGAATGCGCAGCTTACTTCACTAAGGCTTTATCCACCATATTTAGGGATTACCGCTGTTGTTTACATCTCACTAGCAAAATTGTTTAAAACATGTTTAAAAAAACACATTAGAGAGAAATGTCCTTACCATGATAAGGTCACAAGAGAAGCGAAGAGCTGTTACGATGCAAAAATAGCACAAATTAATAACTTAATAACTTGTGCATTTAGCAATGGGTGGATGTAAGACTTGTGAGTCTCCGAACTGTCAATTGCAACTATCCCATTGTTCTGAATATGCATATGTTGATACATTATTAATTGTTCTGATATTTTGATTTTGAAATTAAATGCATTATCCCTTTACCCGTCTGGGTTCATCTCTTTTAAATGAATTTTTGAAAGGAAAAGACAAATGTCTATATATACAGAAATGAATAATTTCATTAATACATCTTTTTTTTTCTTTAAGCAAAAAATGTAAAAATATAAAAGCAAGCAAAAATTTGTGGAAGTAGATAAATTAATTGCAAAAGAAAAACAGATACCAAAAAACCTTACTGAATTCTGTTAGCTAATTTCCTATTTTTGTGCTGGTCATGAGAGCTGCTGGTTACGGTGACTGATGAGTGCAACGCGCTTCATATTCAAAAACATGCTGCATATATGATCAGAAATGCAAGCATAGAGGAGCGCTGCAAAAGAGCTGCAAAAAAATAGAAAAGCGCCGCAAATACAGAAAAGCTGCAACGTTAACACTCTGGATGCACTAACGTGACCAAAGTTTCAATTATGCCTAGGTCAATCATTTAAATCAGCTGATCTTTTAATAATATTGCACAAGGTTAAGGACAAATGTTAAAATGAAACAAAAAAAAAGTACCTCGATGTTGTTTCTCTCCCTGCGTTCACGTTGCTAAAACTTCCCACCAGTACCTTTGTTCTTCTCACCGTTGCCTGTATCTCGGGTGAAAAACTCACCGCTACACTTCCGTTGTGAGTCAATATGCAGTGTTTTCTTCTTGCAGTTGTTTTCGTTTATGCAGCACTCCATTTGCAGCGCTTTCCTGTATTTGCAGCGCTCTTCTGTATTTACAGCTTTTCCCGCTAGCATTTCTGTTCGTACATGACAATATTGGGCTGCTTGTCAGATTTTCTGAATAAGATAAAGATGAAGAATAAAAACGTCCATGATTCAGTCTTTTTCTTGATTGGACTATAAAGTCTGGCTCATCAAATACCAATCACCTTTGAAACTCTTCACCTCCAACAAAACTGATTTATTTTTTTTACCTTTCCTCTTTGAGTTGAGGTCTTCTATTTGCTCGTCACCTCTAACATCAAAACGTCTCTGGTGACAAAGCTCCCACTGACTGCTTACTTGTGGGTGGCCCTTCTGTTAGATGCTTCGCTCTCAAATCACTCTACAAAGTCGTGCTAGACGTATGATATACTAGTTTAACTTTGCAGAGGTTGAACTGGACCTCTTTTTCTAACATTTTGCCAGTTGCTGTCTTTGGCTCTGCATTTTTTTGTTGTTGGTACAATGTAAGCACCGAAGATCGCAGCACCACACGCTTTGTACCACAGCCTAGCAAGGTGTTCGGCAACCAGCTTAGTAAATTGACCCCACCTTGAGGTGGGAGTAACACATTACAGGTTAAAACAAAAGGCAAGAGCAGTATAAACTATTGGATTTCTTACAGTTTAATGGCTATTTGAAAATCATCATCCATCCCTATTAGAAACATTGTTTTTCTTTCAGTTTATGTTAAATGCTTTTTTATTTGCACATTCAAGTCAGTGCGCTTGTATTCTTTGTACTTTCATGATCTCTTCTGCAAATCTTCATAAGCACCATATGTGTGTGTCTTCTCAACACGTCAGTGGAATTACCATCCTCCTTCATTAACGCTGGGGCTAAATCAGCAGCTGACAGCAGCTGCAGATGAGGCCAAAGGGACATGAGCACTGATCTGAAGTAGATTAGGGTGGAGATTTTGTATGTATTAGTGTCTATTTACACAAGGCCTATTTTTCTACCCGACTGCCAACCCTCACCCATCTCCTTGCAGCGTTATCAAGGCTCGATCAATACACCATCCCAGAGCAGAGACGCAAGATCTTAGCTTTACAGAGTTGTTTTACTCCCATGTGTGTGCATTATGAATGGGTTTCGTTTGGCTTCTGATAGGCTAAAGGATAGTGTAGCAGAGTGCAGCCAAAGGAAAATATAGGGACATGGAGCTGCAGTAGCCATTTCGTTTTTAGTAACTTCATTTTGATTACCTTATTGATCAGCCTGCAGTGGGACAAACAAAATCATAAACCAAAACCAGAAAAAGGATAGTTGGTTGGAAATTAGGCTGCAATACTGCTGCAGCCTCGCTGTGTTTGTGATGATGTTCCTCTCCGTAGAGCTCAAGGTTATAAGGACATACGACTTCAAGACAATGTTTTATAAGGGAATCACTGATCCTAGTTATTCTTTCCATGTCAAGAAAATTCTGCTTAACATTGCTGCTACTGCCTTTGAGGGATTAATATCCAAGTAATCTGCAGTGGCCGTCACAGAGCTTTTTTAATTTTTTTTAAAGTTTGCTGTGGCGAACAAGCTGCATTAAATTGTCTCTTTCTTCTCTTGTTCCCCTTTCATGTTATATTCAGTTTGGTCTGTTACCCAAGAGAAGCCTGAAAGAGGA
This sequence comes from Leptatherina wallacei, assembly GCA_028567055.1. Lineage (NCBI taxonomy): Eukaryota > Metazoa > Chordata > Actinopteri > Atheriniformes > Atherinidae > Leptatherina > Leptatherina wallacei. The sequence goes on along the minus strand of JAOXYM010000024.1, from coordinate 6,014,115 downwards.
ATACAGACTATTATGATATAGAGGAAAACACATAATAACATCAGTGTTTCAAAGAGATCAGTAACTGTGGTTAAAACTATCTGTCATCTCCTTGTTTTTTTTCTTCAGCTAATTTATGGCTGCACAATCTGCTCCAGATTTGACTGTAGTTTGGGTAACTGCATGTTTTACTGCTACTGATGGATAATAGCCTGAGAACTCTATCATGGCTTAATTTTCTCTGACATCTGGAGGTTAGCTGATAAGCAAATGGAAACGAAAAGAACAAGCAGAAAGGAGTCACATTATCACGCTTAAACACTGCAGTTAACAAGCAATAGATCACAAAATGGTCGAGACTTAGAATCAATATATATTGTTAATGTGTTTCTCTTTTTTTTTTAATCAAACTTATTAGCAGAAATCTCCCGGGTCCGTGTATCTAGTTTCCCCTTCTTTCCAGATATGCAACAAAACAAGTAGCTCAAAGATATTTGTTCACATTATATTTTCCACTGTAATCTGACATGTTCCACCGACACACATTCCACCGAAGTGTATCTTTACAAGAGCCTCATTTAAAGCAATACTACTAACGTTTCTGATGCTAAAACTGTGCTTTTGATTTGTTTTAATGGCACACTGACATTCATTATGCAGATTCCTTGAGCTATCTTTGCCCTGCAGTGTCCTGAGGCTGAGAAACCACGTTTTATAACTTTTTGTTTCAGCCCAGAGCATCTCATGACAGGCACATTTTGCTTTATGGGCACACACTGACTGCTCTGAACATGTCCCTTGGCTGAGTCAACTGGTGCATGTTCCAGGACAACATGATCGGAGAAAAGAAAGAGAGAAAGAAACAAAGCAAGAAATAAGACAGGCGTCAACATTGGACTGTGGCTGCAGAGAAGCTCAGAGAAGAGAGAGAATGGAAGGCAGATGTGAAACCATCGTATTAGACTGGATTCCCCTTAACGTTTTCATGGAAATCAAATCCCTGTTCACATGGTAGGCTACACCTTCACTCTAACATTTTGGTACACAGGTGCTCTACACCTCTGTGATGTGGAATTTCCTTTTGCAGCAATACGTGATGCACTAGCTGACCCAATGGTAAATGACAACAGGAAAACATAATTCTATAGTTACACTGGCTGTATGGTGTCCCAGTCTAGCCTTAAGATTGCTCTTTACCAATTCCTGTTTTTTTTTATTTGATCCCCCTGTCTTTCCGTAGTGTATTATACTCTACAGCTCAATGATTCCCTTATGCATTACAAGTATTTGGTTAAAATGAGGAAAACACCATGATTGTGTGTAAGGAGGCACTTGATTAAATTTCCTTGTGGAAAGTTATATCTTTTTTGTCCGTGTATTTTTCACTTTGCAATGGCAGCATGCCCTGTGATTGTTTTATCGCCAGCTTAGAAAACCCTCCACATCCAAAAGTGGCTCTTCAAGGGCACCCTGTTCATAAAACAGTATTACATAAACATGTTGATTCCTGTGGGATATGAACAAAATCCATGCAATTCACATTTCTAGGCGGTCTTTGATTTATAAAAGACACATTGGCTGAGAATGTGTGTGTGTGCACAGTCTCCTATATTTTTGTAAATCTGAATTTTTATTTTTATTTTTTTCCCTTTTTTGAGCCATTTTCTGCTCTTGCCCTCAACAGTTGCTGCAGGGCCAGTTGAATGAGGCCCGTCGTGCATGTGTGATTTTCCTGAAAGTCAAAGATCGTGTTTCGGTTTAAAGTACTTCTTGTAGAAAATGTTGTTTTTCTGTCTGTAAGATCAAATTAACGGAATCAGCCATTACATTTCCTGTGAATCATTAGCTTGCATTTGGAGGTATAATGTCTCCATCGTGTTCAGAAGATACCAGTGGCCCTTTACAGCATTGACATGTACGCACACTCCTTTTTAAAAGCGCTGCAGACTGGCCGTCTAAATAGTTTTTTACCATCTTTTTCTCTAGTTTCGCCTGTTGACTTGCTCTCTCTTTCACGTTGTTTCCGTCCCCTCTTTTGCCATTCTTCTTCTCTCCATCTCATCTTGCACATCTCCTTGCTTTTTCTGTCTTTTTGACCCCTTCTCATCAGTCCTCCTTTAGAGCTGGGGTCACCTGTGTTGATTTACTATCAAATCTTGCAGGATTATCAGTAATCCCACAGCAGTAAAATCTGCTTGCTGACAGCTGCGTTCCTACTAACACCGTTGCTGTTTCCTGTACACACACACACACTGCCCTATAAACCAGAAAAAAAACATTAATTTTCTACATCAGTGGATTCCATTTGACAATATTTTTCTCCCCGTTTCCGTGGTATTTTGTCGGATTTGGCTTTAATACGATGCTGATTTCTACTTTGATGGATTAAAGGTTTGGTGCGAATTCATTGTGGGGAAACAGGTATGATATTAGGCACAGTCTCGCAGTCAGAGATCCTCCCAGGGGCTTTCACTTTCAATTAATAAAGACGGAAATTTTTTAACATCCCAAAGAATGGCTCACCACTTTATCAGACAACAATTCTCCCACCTCGGGTGTTCAGTCGAACAAAAATACGTTCATGCATTTCTTTACAATCTCCTTTTCATCATGAATAAAGTGAAGATGGAATCGAAAATCACTGAAACAAACAGACCTTAGAAGATATTAGTTTTATTGACCCTGCTGTCCTCGAATCTGCAAAATGTAATAACACCAGAGCATGATCCTATAATATCACTGTTTACCATGAAGCACAATTCATCTTTATCAAAACTACATTAGATTTTCATCCATGGGTTTCCCCAGACATTATCTTCCACAGCGACATGTGAATTAGAAAATAAAGTAACGCTTTAAAATATGCTTCAGAAGTCTTTAAATCTACCTTGTGTATCCTCTCCAGGTGGTGTATAAGAACAACGATATCCGGTTGGAGCTCTCCCGCCTTGCCCGCATTGTTGACCCCAAGATGAAACTGCAAGGCGACATCGTCTTCAAGTGCGAAAACGTTCCCACCCTCGACCCCATCAACTTTGAGACCCCCGATTCCTACCTTCCTTTGCCAAAATGGAACACCAAACGTGTGGGTTCCATCTCCTTTGACTTCCGTACCTCTGAACCCAACGGGCTTATCCTCTTCACCCACGGTAAGCCTCAGGACCGGCGGGATGCGAAGGGCCAGAAGAACAACAAGGTGGACTTCTTTGCAGTGGAGCTGCTGGACGGAGGGCTGTACCTGCTGCTTGATATGGGCTCCGGGACCATCAAAGTTAAGGCCACCCAGGCTAAAGTCAACGATGGCGTCTGGCACCATGTGGATATCCAAAGGGATGGTCGCTCAGGTATGGACGGAGGGAAGATGAGAGATGAAAAGTCTGTTTTCTTTTTTTTTCCAGCAGCTGAAACTCCACATGTTTAATGTTTCTGCCACAGTTTGAAAGATTTGTTGAATCCAGACCAGCTCCGTGCTTTGGGAAAGCACTGGAGACTTCTTAATGTCACTACTTCCCTTTTTTCTTTGCTCTCACAAAGTCTCAGAAACACACAAAATAAAAATGATTTCAGTCAGTCAAGGGAACTCCTACTGCAGTTAAGGATATGTTGCCTTTGGCTTTACATCAATAACGCAACCATCAAATTCTCAAAAGCGGACTAATCATAACAAAAGAGATGCTAGACAGGATATCCTAAAATACAGAATAACTTTTTTTTGTCTCTGACATTGCTACATCTGTCATGCCATAATTAGGAAATATTAATATTATGCTAGCAAGTGTCCAAAATAGTTCTGTATTTAAGACAAATAAACTTTTGATTTCTTTTCTGTGAAAATCTCTGGAAATATGTAAATAATCACAACGGTAAATATCTATTTTTGTCTTGAAGGGGTACGTTATGAACTAAATCACTTATTATGCACCTAAACTTGGCTGTCCAAACACAGGTAACGCCAAGAAAAAACTCAATGCTCTAGTAACGTTGAGTCTCCACATCTTAATCTCCACCTAGTTTTAAGTTTAAACCATGCTGCATTGGTCGTACCTCAAAAGTGGGAAGTTGCAATTAGTTTCCTCTCTTGCTTTGTGATGCTATTAAAAGCAAATTCTCATGAGCAGTTTTATTGTTCACTTACCTTCAGGAATGGATGAGCAACTTGGACATTAACCGCTACTTTGGCTTCCGTTTTCTTTCGTTATTACAAAATCCAATTTCATTTTATTGTAACTTAACAATGAGATCAATCAGAAGCGGGGAATTCTTATTTCCAATTTGTTATTAAAAGCAACACCCACTGCAAATATCAAAAGCATTGGTTAACGGTAGTTATGGCCCATATTAGCAATATTAGCTGCTAAAAACATAAGCACAACACAAAGGATTGGAGCAATAGTGTAGCTCAGAGTTTATGGATATTATATGTGATTGAGGAATTACAGAAGTGGCCAGCATCAGATCTCAATCTGAAGATAGAGAATCAAATTTCCAGTCAAATAAATTTTAGTCCATTTGATGCATGCTACTCTGAGCTTAATTTGCCTTGTGTGCTAGTATGAGCCCTCAAACTTTCTATACGTTTTTGCCGTCATGTTGCGATAACTTGCTTCACAGGCTTGTTGATGTATTTGGGTTCAAGTTTACATGATAATGCAAAGCAGCAGGATCAATCGTAATGAAACACACAACCAGCAGAGAGGACTTTAGTTTCCCACTCCTTGGCCATAAAATCAGTTGCAAAGAGCTGTAAATTATTAAGCTATGCCCTCAAAATAAAGCAGTGTTCTGTGTTTGTGATGTTTAAACCAAAGCATGTCACAGATGTTTCATTCAGATCTCAGAACTTTAAAGGAGACATATGATGTCTTTTTTCTTCCTAAGATCATTTATGCGAAATAGTTATAAAAAAAACAGTAAGGTTGGAGGTTGTTTTTATGTCTTGTTGTTAATTGATCAATCAATTTGATTAAGAATGACACACAAGGAAGTTATACCTACTGCTAGACTCACAGATGTAATTGTATTCCTACTTATTTTAGCTTTCCTGCATCACAACTACAGGATGATATAAACATCCTTAATGTAGTCATTTTAATTGTGATTTATTACCAGGATAAAGTCATTCCTCTCTCTAAATAGCTACTGAGTCCATTTCCGCCGGGCTTCCTTCAATCTGTACGTCCTTTGACCTCAAAACATACACAGGAAGTATGAGAAGAAGATTACATTGGAAAAAAAAAAAAGGTTAGAAACTTCTTTTTGCCCTTGAGCTCCAAACCCAACACAATCTCTGCGTTTGGTGAGATCCTCCAGAGAACACGGTTGTGTTAGTCGGCGTTTCAGCCCGTGTTATATATCAGGTTAGAGCAGCCAATTTAGCCGCATGTCAGAGCTCGCTGCTTTGATTAATCACCTGCACAGCCCCCGAGTGCGATAGCGGAGAAGAAAGTTGGATTTTTCACTGGGAAAAACAGGAATGAGACAGATAAATGGATACGGGACTGAAAGATGGTTAAGAACAGGCATAATCACACTTGTGGCTTGAGTGAAATGTTAATAGGAGTTGCGAGTGAATTAACTTTCATGTCTACAAAGAGCTGTAGCTCGGAGCTTTCTGCCTGGCTGCCAGCTGAGTAGAACATAATGTGGGAGAAGTCATATTTCACAGTTTTCATGCAATCTAAATTGGGACTGTGAAATAAAAGGGATTTCTTTTTTCCATCTGATGTACGTACGTGACCTCGGTGAAATATTGAAAAGGAGCAATCTGGATGGAGTCAGGATATAGCACTTCTTTTTCTTTTTCTTTCTTTCTTTTTTCTTTATTTTTTTTTTTACAAAAAGTTGTGTTTATCTTTATTGGCTAAGCTTCATATAATACCCACACATATATCAGTAAGTTGAAGTTAGATTTTCCCTGAAAAGAGAGTTATAAAGTTGGCAAACTTTGCACTTCAGGCTTCCCAGACTGTGCTTTCGGCTTCTTTCGCAGGTTTGCTGTATGTGCAGCTCTGCTTTGTTACAACTTTTGGCTACAACATCTATCATTTTCACCTCTGACCTCAATTTGATGAACAGAAATAGAGCTGTCAAATTCTATGGAGGGTCAAAGTGCTATACAGTAAATATGGGACCAAAATAAATCATTTGAAGGGAATTAGCAGAAACAAGTAGGATTTGTTGTTGCAGCAAGAAAAACTATTACTAAAAAGAATTACAGACTTCTTTGTCTTGTTCTTGCCTTTTCCCCTTGCAGGGATAATCTCAGTAAACAGCCGCAGGACCCCTTTCACAGCCAGCGGGGAAAATGAGATCTTGGACCTGGAAGGGGATCTGTATTTGGGTGGTCTTCCTGACAGCCGAGCTGGTTTGGTGCTCCCCACCGAGCTCTGGACCGCTATGCTCAACTACGGCTATGTGGGCTGTGTGCGGGATCTGTTCATCGACGGACGCAGCAAGGACATCCGGCAGATAGCTCAGTCGCAGAATGTGACTGGCATCAAGTTCTCGTGCAGTAAGGTGACGGGGAAGCAGTGCGACGGCAACCCCTGCAAGAACAACGGGGCGTGTAAGGAGGGGTGGAACCGGTTCATCTGCGACTGCACCGGGACTGGCTTCTGGGATAGTACCTGTGAGAGAGGTGAGTCTACTCTTCACTCATTCTTTATGTCTTTTTATTTTGTGTTTGCTTGCTTCCAGCGAGGATTCAATGAAAGCCCTGAGGTTTATTGGTCCTTTATGAAATAGATTAAAAGAGAGTAAAGCAACTCCTTTTAGAGGCTGAAAGCCAATTCATCAGTGTGCTTATGGAACATATATGTCCAGCTTCTTCAGATATGGCTGCAAATTGACAGTGTTGTAGCATTTGTTAGGCTAACAATAGCTTTTGTAAGGAAGTGGACAGCTCTCTGTTCTAGCAGAAAGCCCAAAGTGTGACGTGGAATACTTCCTTTAAATTATTTATGGAAGCTTTGTTGAAAGATTTAATAGGATTTCACTTTTTCTGCCAAGTGGAAGATTTTTTTTATTTTTACTCTATGTATTTATTTTGTTCATTGCTGGGGAAGCTTGTGGAGAGAAATTGAACTTCCTCCAGCTGGTGGAATGGGTTCTTCTTGTCTGAGTTTTAAGAGATTGGCTGCATGAAGTTTTTATGAGGCAGAGGAGACGGGGACAGTCCTCGCTGTGGGAGAGGATGTTATTGGAGAATTGTTCCGATTGTTCTTGGCTTTTTCACGATTTCACAGAGGTTTACGCCGTTCAGTTTAGGGCTTTAAGCTCTCTCCTAAGAACCTAATGAGCATCTGGAGAGCAGGCCGTTACACATGGAAGTAAGTGTGACTGTAGGAGGAGGGATGATAACGTGTTATTAACAAACCGATGGAGAATATCAACTTGGAGGACACACGCAGGTGCAGATGAAAGCCTTCAAAGAATGTAAAGAAATTATTGAATGGTTTATAGTGACCGGCCACTTTATTAGGTTGAACTGCTTGTTAACACAAATAGCTGATCAGCCAATCACATGGCAGCAACTCAAATCATTTAGTGATGTAGACATGGTGAAGATGAGTTGATGAAGTTCAACCTGAGCATCAGAATGAGGAAGAAAGGGGATTTAAGTGACTTTGAACGTGGAATGATTGTTGGTCTGAGTATTTCAGAAACTGCTGATCTACTGGGATTTTGACACACAACCATCTCCAGGGTTTACAGAGGATGGTCTGAAGAAGAGAAAATATCCAGTGAGCAGCACTTGTCTAGACCAAAATGTTTTCATGATGTCAGAGGTGAGAGGAGAATGGTCAGACTGGTTGGAGATGATAGAAAGGCAACAGGAACTCAGATAACCACTGGTTCCAACCAAGGTATGCAGAATAGCATCTCTGAGAACACAACGCGTCCAACCTTGAAGCAGATGGGCTACAGCAGCAGAAGACCACACCGGGTGCATAATATCACCTGATCTGAATCTCCATTTCAGCAACAGCGTGAAGATGGTCGGGTCAGAATGTTGGTGTAAGCAACATAAAAGCATGGATCCATCCTGCCTTGTATCCACAGTTCAGGTGGTATAATGGTGTGGTGGATATTTTATATTCGCATGTGCGTTTACAGAAATCTGTATTTAAATTGCAGCCATTAATATTTTTGTGAAAGCTAAAACTTTGAGAGCTGTTTCCCTTTGTTCAAAGTCACCTTTTCTTAGCATACTTATATAAATGTGCACATGAAGAGAACGATAGCAGTCACGTACAGGCTTTGAAGCACAAAAACAGTGCCAGTGTTTCTCACTTTCCCCCCCAAAGGAAGAAAACATGAAGTTGTACACCCCTATTTCTCCACATCCTCACACCATTCCCCTCCTGTTTTGTTCTCCTTCCCTTCCTTCTCAAACGTTGGTCTCTGAGTGGTCATATATCTGCATTCAACGAGTGCTGTTGCCGCTGTGTGATAACCCCCAGGACTTCTGCAGGCTGTAGAAGAAAGCTTCAGTCTGTTCAGCAATTGATTTCTACTCTTCATTGTGAGACTTGAGCTGGAAATTAAATGTGCTGATGTCGCTAATGGCCTCTGGATTTAAATTTCTTGCTTCAAATACAGCTGTGATATTAAATCCCTGCATGCCGGTTCAGGTATTCGGATATATGATGCTTCAAATCACAGTTGTGTTTAAAAGTGTTACAACTCTCCAGCACACACGGACAACAAACAGATTTGTCAATGATTAGTAAAATGGTGGGCAGAAATATAATCTGCAATGGGGAGTAGTAACTTTAACTCTTGCTAACACTTAATGTATGCATATCTACCACACCATTTGTGGCTTCACAAAAGAAAAAATGCCCAAAAATGTAATCTTAATGCCACTGGGGTTACATTCACCTGGATTTGGTGAATACACATTGCATTTGAAAGACATAGCTGCACTCTTATGAGTCTTGTGAGAAGTGAAATATTTTCTCCTCATACATTTAAGACTATGTGGGAATGCTTATGTGAATTATTACAATATAATCTTGGCTTGAGCATTTGGATGACAAGATGTTTCTTTTTGGGATAAATGTAAACACGACAATCTGGATTAAATTGCACTTTTCAAAGTCAGACCAGCAAATCCAGATAAACGGGTTGGAAGTCTGACCTGTCTGACCTGTGGGACTCAAACAGATGGAAGCCCTTTTGTCAATGCTCCACAGTTGTAATTCCAGCCTTAGTTCAGACTGTGAACTAACACCATGATGTATACTAAGGACATGGAAGGATTTTTTAAAAGTTTGGAAATGTCACTTAGTTGTAAGAAACCCCATACTTGGCGTGGCTATCATCTCAATATGCAACGGTGCTGTTTCATCCAGAACCTAGCAGTGATAGAGCTGCCACCTCAAGGTGGTAAATTACCAAGCTGTTTTCCAACTGCCAGGAAAGAAAAAAAAAAAGCCATAAAAGAAAACCGAGGGACACTTCACTCTTGCTTGGCTCTGGTAGAAAGTGTGCGGTGCTGTGATATCCAAAGCTAATCGACTACAACTATGCAAACTATGCAGAGCCAATCAACGCAACCAAAAAAGTTCCGTGTGGAACTGTTTCATAAAAATATATGAAAATGGGGTGCAGTGCAACTTCTGGGCTATGGACAGTCATTCGAGAGTGAAGCATCCGACAGACCAGTGCTAGCTTCGACAAGAGACGAAGTTTGATGTTAAACGTCAAGAGCAAATAGCAAACCTCATCTCAAAGATGAAAGCTAAAGACACGCTTCCCTTCAGTTTGGTTGAAAGTGAAGATTTTTTTAAGCTCAATTGTTTTAGTTCAACCTGAGTTTACAGAAACTGTATGATGATACTTTAGGTGAGCTGCACAACTCAGTTAGGAAGTGTTGAAAAGCTGTCTCTCACCACAGCTCCATGGATTATAATGAAGTCATATATGACTACATGTCATTACCTACTGAAGTGGAAAGCACACAAAGTTGCTCTACAAACTAAAGTCATGCTAAAGTACCGCTGAAAAACCTGTGATGTGCTTCCTACAGCTATTATACATGGGAATTAATGGAAAAGTAACAACATGTGGGGGCATACGAAGAATGCTCAAATAATTGTCGACAATTTCCATGAGTATTTTTGCGTGAAATGTCCTTCACTAATACATAAATTATACACAATGTAAGATATATGATAGCATGCACTTAATGTGCAGAAAATGACATTAAAACATGCAACCTTTAGAAAATATACAGTTTTGGAAAGCTATCTAATTCCCAGCTCATCTTGGTACCAGCTGAATTATCTGCTGGTTCTTTCTGTCTGTGATTTAATAGGTCAACTGGAAAAAAGCTCAATATCAGTTTAGTGAAAGGGGATACATCACTATCTACCTTAGCAGAGCCAGAAACACTTTATCAGATCCTGTTACATGTTTTAGGCAACTTTGTTCCTAGAGAGCCGTGGTCCTGCAGGTTTTAGAGGTTTCCCTGCTCTAACGCACCCAAAATGGATCCGACATCTTATCAGGTTTTGCTCAGTGACTCATTCTTTTGGAACAAGGAAACATCTAAAACTTGCAGGACAGCAGCTCTGGTGGACCAAACTTGTCTACCCCTGGCCCAAAGCCTATGACCACAGTTTTCGGAGCTGGGAAAGATTTAAGATATTAACTGAGGGCTTGCTTTGTAGCTTCCAGTGTAACAAGTGCAACCGGTTTTATACAAGTCTCTTTCCTCACTATCGCTGGTGAATAGAAAGCTTTGATTGAAGCATGAATTGGGTATCTTTTCTTTTTTTTTTTTTGTTATATTGGCCTCGTTCAGACCTTTAGCTGCACTCTGCATGTAGAAGGCCACAAACATCATCCTCACTTTACTCAACAAAAACCCAAGGTCTAGCGCGCACATCTTATAAATGAGTCTGATCTCATCAGCAGTGTTGTGCATGAACGTGTTCAATGAACGATCGTTCATTGAACTTGTTCATATTTTGGATGAACGTGAACTGTTATTGTGAACGCGTTCATTCTGGCGCTCGTGAACGGCATCTTTCTCAGTTCAACTCTGTTCAAGAGAGTTCCAGATTTCTATGGAGACTTCAGGCAAAATCCCGCTAAAACACTGTAAACGTGCCTTAAAAATTAGGGGTGAAACACCAAATCTGGCAACACCATCCACCACAGCTGCACCGTGCATGAGTCATCACAGAGCGAAGCATGCAGGCAA
>JAOXYM010000024.1:5950848-5964881 GCA_028567055.1 Leptatherina wallacei | reverse complement strand
TTTTCTGTACCGCTTAATCCATGCAGGGTCGCGGGTGGACTGGAGCCTATCCCAGCAATTATCAGGCGAGAGGCAGGTTACACCCTGGACAGGTCGCCAGTCTGTCGCAGGGCCAACACAGAGATACAGACAACCATCCACGCACACACTCACTCCTAGGGAGAATTTTAGATTAACCAATTAACCTATCATGCATGTCTTTGGACTAAAATGATTAATTGCTAAAAAAAATGTTGCCTTTGGGAGCGGTAGAAAAATGGTAGAATGGCTTTTAGTCTTCCATCAAATGGCTCAGATGTCGTCATGGTGATTTGGCTGCTCCAGAGCAGATCAGCAATAGTGAGAACACAACACCTGGAGCACACAGCCGTTTTCAGTGAGGTTGTTGTACTTAGGGGTGTATGAGTGCGTACAGTTTACTTTTTCAGCCCTGAAATGCATTTACCCATCATGAAGTCTGACATGAACAAGCTTCATGATCTCGGAAAGGTCACATTATCAAAAACATTAGTCCATGGCAGCCTCCAAGCTACAGTGTAACTTCATCCTGTCGTGTTCTTGTAGCTAACAAGTTTTTGGAGTTATCTTATTACCGGACCAAACTCCACTTTTGACGTTAAACATGACAAGTAATTGGAAAGGATTTAAGTGTCTTTTTGTAACAGATGTACTAGCATAAAAAAATTAAGAAATGAATTAAACACGCTACATTTGGTGTTATAACCATCTAGCTAAAATTCTGGACTAGCTTAGCCTAGCTTTGCCAAGCATAGCGTAGTACTATAGGTAGTGTGGAACTGCTCCAGCCAATAATTTCCGAGGCAAAATGATTTTTGAAGAAGAGTTTAACAAAAAGATGCAACATCTAAATTGTGAAGTTTCCAGCGTTTATTAGTTCCGTGTTTAAGTTGTTTTAATTTCTGAGAGATGGCGTTCTTTATGCAAAGCTAGTTTTCATACCGCACTAAAGCCCCGTTTCCACCAGCAGATCGGTTTAATGCAGTTTGGTTCTCTTTTGCATTTTCACAGCCGACCATACCTTTACCCACTAGGCGACACATCGGCCAGATAGCGATAGATGCATCAGCTACATAATAGGATAATGTCTTGGCTGCCCGACGCCTTACTTGAATTGTAACAAAGAAGAAAGCTACACAGAAACAAAGGACCAAAAAAATCCAATGTGTATTTAAACATGGCGCTGTTGCTGCTTTGTTCTTAGTGCCGAGTCACACAGGAGGTGATGATTCTTTTGACCGATGAACAGATTACAGCTCATCAGAATGGTAAGACTGGGACCCCGACGGAAGGTTCCCAAAAAAGTGGGGCGGTTTGGGTCATATATTCTTTTGCCTGTGGAAATGCAAAAAATGCACACAGACCCACCGAACCGGACCCGTCGGTTGAAACAGGGCTTAATGTTCCCTGAATGCAAAAAGAAATAGCTTCTCAAATTTTGAGTTAGCATCATAATCATTTAAAAATGACCAAATAGTCATACATCTCATATCTCATTGTAGTTACCGCAGCCAGGAAAAGATGTTGAACCTTTTCCAATGTGATAAATAAAAACACAACTTCAACTGCTCTCCCTGCATGCGCTCTGCAACTCAGACCCTCTCCAGGCTGTCTCCATGAGCGAATGAGAGAGACGTAGTGTGGCAAGAGGGCAGGAGGGAATGATTGAGCTGAACACATTACAGACAGTTACGATGAGGGGCATCCATCTGTTTTGGTGCCATGGCGGGTAACCTTGAGGCTGTCAAAGCGTTCCCAGCACACACCCTGGCCCTCGCAGGCTGAGAGCCCAGCCACAGACACATTCATCAACACATGTTCCCAGACAAGTTTCAGGAGCACCGGCAACACATACAAATCACCCAATCAATACTTTCAATGCCTTACCTGAACTTTAGGGTATTTGAACAGAAACATTTTTGAGTAACAGCAGCTCATGGATAAAAGTTTCATTTCTTATTAACTCAGTGGATCTTTGTCACATCTCTCTCCTCCTCTCAGACATTACAGCAAAGGAAATTCCTTTCACCTTTACTATTGAATGATGTCTTCACTGGAACAACAAGTTATTGCTACCAAAACAAAGTGCAGCATTTCATGATGACAAAGCAAAGCTTTCATAACATTAATTTGATTATTATTACCATTCAGGCCTATATGTGTGTTTGGCTGTCCTTTGTGCAGTGTTGTATTCGTGTGTCATCGCTGGCAGACTTCTTTCTGCCCTTGAGTGCTTTATTCTCGTGTCCACTTGTGTACAAATTGCCAGTGAGTTTTAGTTTATGTATGTGGCCTCACACTTGATGTCATACTTGTTAACCTGATCTGAACAATGGAGGAGATCAATAGGCAGCTTCTCATCAGTTTCTTTCATGGCTACCCTCAGCTGTGTGCTTGTGCAGTGTGGCGGATGGTTTCGAAAGGCCGCACAAATAAAAGTAATTTGTCATTGGCAGACAGCATTCCCACCCGGTGCTCAATTGCAATAGCAAGTACATACAATAACTCTCCACCCCAACCCCCCTCAGAGGCTTTACAGCAGCCTTTTCAATGTGTGTGGTTGAAAAAGGTGAGTTGGTCTCATTCGATTGCTCCATTGTTCTTGTTGTACTACCACTTTTTTTTAGGCTTTTTCTCTTTTGTCTCGCAGCAGTGAGGCTGATAGGTAGTGAGCACCAGTAGGGAGCTAAACCACTCAAAATCGACCAAATGAAAAGAGCTTCTACAGCACTTATAGGGTGGTACTTCATCAGAAACAAGGAGTGCTGGATGTATCAGCTTGTTTGTGCTCATCTCATATCAAAAGTCTATGTAACTGCGCCTGAAACCCAACTTAAACAAGTAGTGGGCTTGGATAGACCTCATAAGATTCTATACTACCTGTTGTCTTCTGTCAGGTGCTGTTTATAAGCTCCTGAACACAAAGGCTTTAGTACTTTCTGTTCCCTCTTCATGTGATTTCCAGCATCTAATTTTGCAATTCGAAGATAAGGGATTCCCAACAGGGCAGTCTTGTCATTCACTGAGTTCAGTTTCTACAGTGAGGTCAGTTACTTACTGGAAGGATGTGGGAGGAAGTAGTATGGTCCTTTGAACAATAAAAAAAAGAGACTTGAAATTGCACAGGTTGATAGCTTACAGCCACTAATTTTTTACCATTAAAAGGCTTTCAGCAAAAGAACCCCGTGGTGCATCTCAGGGAGTCCTGCGAAAAGCTGGCCAAGAGGTTCAGTCTATCAGACAAAAGTGATGGTTTTCATCAGATGAAGGCATTTTATAGCAATTACCTCTGACATTTTTGTCCTTACGTCCAAGACTATGGGCGTCTGGATCTGCCCACGTTACCATTTAAGCCAGGCGCCTTCAATTAATGACCCTGAGTTAACAAAGACTGTAGTCAAACTCTGCCTGTAGAGCCCTGCGTGAGACTGTTTTCTTAGTTCCTTACCGCCAACTCCTGTGAGATTTGTGTTGGGTCCTATGGGATCTCAAAGCAGCCCCCTAGTGTGGATCTTGATGGCAACCAACTGTGATCTAAAAAAAGGTGCCAAACTGTCAGTATTTGCATGATAAAGTCTGATACCTTGCTGTTGCATAATACTAGCATGAAGCCACAGTTTGAGAGAATTATTTTTAGATTACTAAATCCCATGCAAATAACAGCAGTCGATAAATAAGTTTAAAAAGAAAAGGCTAAGTTAAGACCAGAAATATGATAGCAAAGTCTCAAAGTAATTAAACATTTTAAATCTAGAAGGTAGTGGGAATGCAAATATAAGTGGTTTGCCAACTGCTATTAAAAAAAAGGAAGAAAATGTGTTACACATGAAACAATCCACTAACTTTAGTTTTTTTGACTGACTCTATTAGCTTTGCCTTGATTTATTCTTCATTTCAATATTTAATGCAGCCCTTTTTCAACATAATTACAGTAGAGCATGTTAGCATTTTAGCCAGCACATTGGCTAGTTCTTTGTATATTAACTAATAAGTTAACTTTAGGTAAGGAAACTTTGCAAAATATATCTGCAAAATTTGCTCAGTATTTATTCAAAGTGTCTCTTTAATTCCTGGAGATGCTGTAAAACAACTTACCAACTGGAAGGAAATCAAATCAAACCCACTCACTTCTGATAATTCCATCCCATGCTTATCTTTCTAACTAGTAAAAATGAGTATATTGATAAAAACAGACCGTTTACCCCGGCAGCGTCCCGTCCAGTGCAACATCAACACCTGACTTTTATGGCTCTCACAGATTAACATGCAGAGAGTAAGCCCATCAGTAATCAACAGTTTCCCGCCCTGCCAAGGAAAATAAGATATATCAACCTAGGGAAGTTATTTGACACCACTGTGCAGTCATTGCATAATTTCCTGGTGCTCATTTTGCCAAGGATATTTATCGCTTCTTGGAATCTCAAACTCGCACATTCATGCATACCCAAGCTGGAGTTGAGTCACATTCTGCTTGTCACCGACTACAGTGTTTAAACCCGAGAAAAGCTACATGCTTGGTGCTTAATGTTCACCTCCTGCTAATTATCAACCTCTCACTCAACTTGACTTTCTCTCTGCCCAGGCTGTCTCTTTCATCCACTTTACTTCCCACTCCTTTTTTTTTCATCCTGTTTTCTCAGCCTCATTGCTAAATGCCTGCAATTATTGTGTCAGCAGCTTCCTAGTTCATCACTTAGCCCCCCGCAGATGGTACTTGCAGATTTTAACAGTAGATTGTACCAACTTGTTCCTTGGAGTTCACGGTCAGAGGACACAGATTTTCCCACCTGCCTCTCTTGTTGCCATCAGGGCAACAGCTTTGATGAGAAGAGCTTTTTGTTCTGTCCTAAATGTCTTCTGAACCGTTATCAGATGTTTACCTAAAATGCCTGTTCTAAATAACTTTGACGCTGATGGCTAACGCCTTAAAATGCGTGATGGTGCCATAGTTTTCCTAATTATCTGCTCATCACTGGCTGTGTTAGAGTCCAGTCTGGTGTTTAAATATGACTAATACTCTTCTTTTTATCTTTTTAAAGAAATTAAGTTCCACATTGTTATATTTTAGTGATATTTCCACCTAAGTGGCTCATATTGGGTCCACTTGAGGAAACGCGACACAGAAAAAGCCCACTCTCTAAAGGTCATCATTTGTATTCATTATACAATGGCCCACATGAATATGTAATTCTGATTTGCTCAAGGGCGGTTGATTAATTTCACATAACAGCACTCATACATGAAGTAAACCTTGTACTTTTCTTTCTTGTCTAGATTAGATGTTTTAAGGGGAGATTTTGTCAGATTTACGAGGAAGGATGAGATTTCTTTTGTCGAAAAATATGCATCATTAGAATCGACATCTTACTGAGTCCACTTTTCTTTTTTCTTTTTTTTCTTTTCCTTTCACCTGTTTGCAATTTTTTTAACCTGATGACAAAAACGAAGAAAATCAGCGACAGGGAAATAATACGCACGCCTTTTGGAAGCTAAATGAACCACGCTGTAAGTGCAGCTGTCAGATCCACAGCTGAACTAAGTGTTGCGGTACAGCCCGGGTGGTGCCCCCTCACATAATTTGCAAGCAACCTCTCATTTCCCTTCTCAAGCTACAGCACTTTTTTTATTTATTTTTTTTGCTTTCCTTTACTCTCTTCCTCACAAAGTAGGACACTGATGCCATTTAGATTAGCGTCTCATGTGACCAATGCTGACATGAATTTGCCGGGTGACAAGGGACCCAATTACAGCAGAGAGCTGATCGTCCATGGACCCACCGTTTCCAATCGTCTCCCAAGCGTCAAGCGAGGAACAGGAAAATGTGCGATCGCGAATGTGTTCATGCTCTGGTGTGACCGTGAGTGTGTGTTTGTGCCTGTAACTGTGTCACTGTCTGTTCACATCTTTGAGGGGGGAGAATTTAGGATAAACACCAGGGTCAAACACATCACTGCAGCACTGGAAGTAACTCAAACTGACTCATGCCAGTCTTGAGATGCCTGACACAAGCTTAAACACACACACACATTTAGTCATTTTTTCTGTGTTTATAGGGACCCACCATTGACATAATCCATTTACATAGCTGAATGAGTCACCGTAACATAACCTTTACATATCTAAAAACCAAGGTTTGACCCTCAAATAGCCTTTTCAACTCCTCACATTTTGGTCCCTTACGTTAAGCCTCCTGGTTTTCTGCCCTCTCAAATATAGTGAAAGTAGCTTGTGAATACACACAAATCTGCACTCTTTAGGTAATAGTGCGGGGGCAGCACCCTCTTTCAGTGGGAGTTTGTGTGTTTGTAAGTAACTGAAGAAGGGTTCATGGAGGGTTTAACTTTGGCTTTATGAGAGAGAGGGGGGGGGGGATGTTGCTTCCTTAAACACAACAGTTGAGCATCGCAGACTAAAAGCGATGCTACGGTGGAAACATATAATGCATCTCATGAGGCCAAAGGGCTACACAGCAGAAATCTTCAGTGTGAATTGTTTCATTCAAGGTGAACCGCTGCTTTTCATGCGCTGTTTTTCTTTCTGTTTTTCCTTCTTTTTAGCTTCTAGAACATATTTTATTTCTGACAAGTAGATTAAAAAAAAAAACCCTAATACACATTCAGGGGTAATAAGATTATAAATTATATATTGCATTGGCCTATAAAACCTTTAAAAGCCATGATTTATTTTTAGATGAAATTTTGCTCATGAATAGACGCTCAGGATTTTAGAATTCTATTTTATCTTCTTTTCAGATTCAGAAATCTCAGTTTAGTTTACAGTTCTATACATCAGCCTTTCCTGTTTTCCTGTTTGCAAAGGGATCAAGTCATTATTTCATTCTTAAAATGGTCAAAGTTTCCTTTGCCAGAATTTTTCTATTCAAAGGATGATCTAAAACAGAGATTCCCAACCTGTGGTCCGGGACCCCTCAAGGAAGTCCCCTGAGGAGCATCGGGGGTCCCCAAGGCTTTGACCAATCAGAACTGTTGTGATTAAAAATCTAGACCGTTTCCACACAGAGACAAGTTGAAATCTGTCCGCTCAAGTTTTGTTAGTCATCTGGACATTTCGCTCACATGGAACTGGTTTTTTGGAAGTCTGAAAACCCAAACTTTTAAAGCCAGATCCCAAAGTGAATAAATGGGGGTCATCAAAATCTGCCATACAATATTTTAACACATCCTTAGTTAAAAAAAAACAACTCAAAAAAGCCATTTAAAAGTCTACAACCTGGGAATCCAATCAATTTTTGTCCTGTACGGGGATTTAGGAGGTCAAGGAGCAGGTGGAGCTACAGTTAGTGGAGGACTCCTTGTCTGTCCTGGTAACGTTTTTTCCTACAACATTTGATTAATAAAATGTGTCTCAGAAACACCACAGAGCAGATTATTTGTCCCTATTTGAAAAAAAAGTAAGTAAAAAAAGTAAACATATAATTAAAAAGATAATTGACTTTATATGTGAGATATGTACAGAGAAATTTCATGATGATTTTTCGGAAGGTTTTTTTTCTCTCACCTGTTCCATTCATCACGTTTCTCCTGTTGCAAATCTTTCCCCTGGATGACGGCTGTCTTAACTAAATCTAGCGATAGATTGATCAGTAGGCCTTAAAAAGACTTACCACTTCCTGTGGTGACATAATCGATTGTAATCAATCCTCCTAAGCTAAGGTTGTGCAGCGTTCTGCAGATTTGGACTCTTCTGTTTGATCACAGCGACAATAAGCCATGCCTGTATCTTTGTTATGAATTTAGCTTTTGCCCATCGTGAGAGTTTCTATATTTTTGATTTTTCTTCTTTTTTACTTACCCTGCACCATAGCTGCTGTGCCATCTCCGTTTTATCTCTGGCTATTTTCAAACCTTGTTCTCGTCAACGTGCGCTCTCTCTCCTCTGCCCCACTTCTGGGAATGTCTCTGCGGCAACGTGAACCCCACACTCGGCAAACACCATTTGTTTTCCCTCCTGTTTGCCTTTGCTTTGGTGAATCGTAACTCCTTCTCACTGAAACGTCAGCCGCAATAAAAGTGTCTGCCATCGGCGGGGTAATGCTTTTGAAAGGCTTCGCGTGCATATTAGAGGCAGGCTCGGGGAACACACTGGGATGTCATATGTGCCGTCCTGGCATGAGACAGAAAATAGCTGAGAGTGCCAGAAAACCCTTTCCATCCTTCCTTTTTGCTGTTGTTGCACACTGAGCTGATTCACCACAGCTGAATGAATATTTTACAAAAAAAAGAAAAAAATATGTTGCAGATAACATCGTTTTGGCTGGTTTCTCCTCTGTTCTGTAAGTGGCTGACAGTGGTGGCACTTTCCCTCTTTATTATTCGCCGTAGTATACCGTGAATGTGTGTGTCAGTGAGACTGGCTCCAGGCCTTTGCCAGCCCATTACTTCCTCACTGTACTGCGTGCATGTGTGCAAGTGTGCTGTGTACTCAGACCTCGCTGATTGCTTCGCTGTCATAGGAGTTCTTATTACTGCCCTCACACTGTCACATACATCTGCTTCCTTCTTCCTTCTCCTCCTGCCTTGCACTGCAGTGGGATCCAGGCAGTCACCTGTGCTGGTCTGACATGAACTGATGAGGATGCACAAAAAAACTGGAAAACATGCAAAGAGAGAACACACGTCAAATAAGAAAGAGGGGAGGGGGGGGCAAATTTGGGAGTGCAACACAAGTGTGACCAAGCCGGCAGGTTCAGCAAGCTCCTGGCAGGAAATCAGATTTTTGATCTAGCTCCTGTGGTTAGTCTTTGACAAGAGATTGGTCAATAGCCGGAGTTTGACCCATTCCCCCGCAGGTCTCTCACCCCAGGCACCTGCGAGAGACGGCCTATTAGAGCAGCAGCTGTAAATGGAGAACTGTATTAGCATGAGAAAAGGGAGACGAGACAGAAATGAGTGTGTCAAAATGACCCCGGCTCTTCCGGAGGAAAACAGCAGTATGTGTTGCTAATGATTTGTTCCGATGAAAGATGGGGGTGAAAAGGAAAAGGCCGAGGACATAGAGAATGAGGAGGAGGATAAATGGAAAACTTCTGGACAAATTGTAAATGCAGTTTGTTCTTTTGGTTTCTTTTATCAGGGTTTAGACTTCGAGACACTTGGATGTCTCCGTTTGCTCAGCACTCGGCGTGGAAGTGAAATGAAGACAATATCATGTTTCACAAAGACACGTGCTTCTAAAAATGACTCAGCTACCCCACTTTCAGACTTGTGACTAATCTAGTTTGGCATAATGTTGCCTCATGTCCCCGTATGTATATCTTAAAAGAACAACTATTTCATCGCTGCTTTCTTTATGATCAGCTGAGGACTGGCAGAGTGTTGTGCTTTAAACACAAGCTCTCAAGCCTACGACAAGATAATTATTTAATGACCTCCAGGGAGAAGCCATCCATTATCATATCTCCGGCTAAGCATCAATTTCTGCTGCCTTCGTGGTAGTGTTGGTCTGCTTAACTTGGTCTAATTCTTCAGAGAGGCAAAATGAAAGTGATTAGGCTCCCCTGAAGACTTTTTTCCCTTTTTTTCCCCCTAATTTGCAAAGAAAGAAAACCTTCTAGCTTTCTCTGCATGTGTTTTTAATAACCACTTCTCTTTGCGTGAACTGTCGCCCTCCAAATCTGAGAAGGAGTGACTGATAAGGGGGTGAGGAGGGTTTTTTAATTTATCAAGCTGTTAATTCAGTGTTTCTCACAGCAGCCACTGTACACAAGCTAATTATCACATGCTACCGAAGCCAGCTGAACAGGTAGGGTCTGTTTTTTCTGTTTTACACATACACATCTTGTCAAAGAGAATTTTGATGAAACTGAAAATAAATGTGAGTTCATTATCTGCTTGCATGTGTGCACAAACATGGTTGGAGATCAGTGACAGGAGATCAATGTTTTATCGCCTTTATATTATTAGCTCTGCTGTTGGTAATGTGATGCATGTCTGTGGCGATATTGCTTGTCAGAGCTCTATTGATTCCTTCAGCTCAGGCTCTAAGGAGGATGGAGGATGATGGCAGCCATTAGCTATGATTCCACTCATTTAATAACGAGAGTAGGAGGAAATCAAGAAGAATTGTTGGTGCTTTAATGGGGATAATGTGTAACGGGTTAGAGGGCGAACTGGGGTCGGACATCGGGAACTGAACATGACAAAATGACGCAATCAGAGCTGATGAGCGTCTGAGAAATGCATCAAATGTTGAACATTAACAGTCTTGTAATTGTTCCAAAAGACTGATTTGTATGAGTTTTTATTAAAGGTCGGTTACATGTTCATTTCAGAGTTTAAGTGGTTTCCCTCTCTGATCTTAACTCTGTCAGATTTACAGTACAGTGTGAAAGTCTTGATCCATCCCTCATTTATTTCTATGTTGTTAAGAAAACAGGGAATAGCTGCAGCAATTAATCAAAAATGTGCAGACACAAATGGAAACAGCAAATGAGGCAAAGACAGAGTTCAACTATTGTGACAAACTTGAAAGTCCATATTTTCCAAGACACTTCCAACCCTCTCAGGGGCTCAGGCTGTATGTTAAATACACACACGCATGCAGACAGAGCCTATCTCTGTCCTCTACGTTGATTTTGTGCATTATCCGGTATGTTTTCAGAGAGTTTGCAGATGTGTAGCCATACGCAGCAAACAGAGCAGTACCACCCAGAGTTGTGGAGGCAGTGGTTAACAGTTGTGATGTATTTAATGCTTTAAAAATGTTGATTTCTGGGCTTTTTAAGATCCGTTGCTAGTGATTTTCAGTCCAATTATTGTGTCAATAGTCTTTTCTCTGTGTTTCCCTTCCTTAAGAATGACCTCTTGACTGCCATATTTCTATGGAGACCAGTCTGATGAGGCTTAGAGGCTGTACGTATTAACAGAGATAGGATTTTCACATTCACACAGCTCTGTTAACCAAAAAAATCTAGATCTGTGGAAATAATGCAACTAAAAGAAATAAGAAACACAAGCTCTGCAGTGGCAGCAGTTGGTAGGTACAAGACTTGCCCTATTATCATCCAAACCATTCTTATTGACAATTGCTGTCATATTTTACCTCCCTTCACCTGCTTTATACTTGTTTTGTGCAGCAACTCTACTCACAGCACCAAAAGTTGATTTTATTTCAGTCAAAGTCACTCAAAGACAAACTTTATTTCCAGCAGCAACCACTTTATTCCAAAGGTTTTCTCACAAGCAGAGTTCTGTTCAGGCTTAATCCAAAACCAGTACTGCTGGCAACTGGTTCTGTCCAGGGATTACGTTGCAGTGAACTCTGTAACACATACTGTTGCCTCCATTCTTTTATGGGATCAGCGAGTAACTTTATATTTATGAGAAAACTTGACAGGGCTCGCACAGACACCATCTTGCTGAAATCTCCCGTTGCCATGTCAACAGAGGAGATAGCAGCACATGGACTGATGTGGCAAACCAAAACCCTTGCTGTCCTGTCTTCAAAGCAATACTGTAACCAGAGTTTGCACATATTTTCAATTCAATTCAATTTTATTCATAAAGCGATTTTCATGCAGAAGCAACACAACGTGCTTTACATGGTAAAAACAATTTTTAAAAAAAGAATTTTAAACCTTCATACAACAGTATGTAACAGAAATTGAATACATACCACCTCATTATCTCTTTCACACACAATCATATACGTGCTCACACACACATATCATCACAGTGGCTGTAGTATGGTAGTGTAGTAACGTTATGGGGACCAAGAAGTGAGTTTACATGTAGGTGATGGGTAGAAAATGCAAAATACAGATATGTAAAGATCCTTCTGTGAACAGTACATGGATCAGTTGAAGCATCTCAAGGTCCTGAGTTAAGTCTTCTTTTTAATTATTATTATTATTATTATTTCAGACATCGCTTTATCTGCTGTAGATTTTTTGGCTACTTCGTGATCAAAGCAGTAGGACCCCTTCCCCAGGTGGTACCTGAAAAGAGAAACATAGATGAAGCGCAGAGGGACAAGGAGGAGAGGAGATGGGGGATGAAGAGGATGATGTAGGAGGACTGGATGGGGGAGAGAAAGATGGATGGGATAGAAAGAGAGGGATGATGGGTGGAAAAATGGATAAGTGAGAGAGAGGGAGGATGAATGGATGGATGCATGGGTAAAAGAAGAGAGGGATAGTGAAGGGATGAAGATGGGAGAGATGGGAGTGTGGGGAAGGAAATATGGAGGATGGATGAAGTGGGGGAGGATGAATGGGAGAGGAAGGGATGGATGGATGGATGGATGGATGGATGGATGGATGGATGGATGGATGGATGGATGGATGGATGGATGGATGGATGGGTGAGGAAGGAGATATGGAGGATTGGTGAATAGATGAAGGAGGGAAGGATGAATGGGTGAGGACAGGAAGGAGGTAGGGGAGATGAATAATGAGGGAGAGGGAGAGAGGACAAAAGGAGAAAGGGAAGGTGAGGAGGGATTAATGGATGAAGGAAGGAAGGGTGGATGGGTGAGAGGATGGATGGCTAGGTGAGAGAAGGTAGGGAGGATGAATGGATGAAGGAGAGAAGACTGGATCATGGGGGGGAAGGGAAGGAGGATGAAGGGATACATGAATGAGGATGGATGAACAGATGCAGGAGGGAAGGACAGATAGGTGAGAGAAGGGAGAAGAGTGAGGATGAATGAGGACAGGGATGGGTAGGGTGGAGGTTGAGAGAACAAGACAATTCTGCTGAGTTGGTGAAAAAGGTCTAAAAAAAAACCCTCACCAGGTGATCAGTGGCCTCACTCCAGAACTGAATAAACCTGTAAACTTCATTTTGTTCACTTCTTTTGTTACATGTCGACACAACAGTGGTTGAGCCTTTTTATGCTTGAATGATTCATATGTCAGTATTAAAAGGCTCAACAACAAAGAAAAAAAAATTACATTTCTCCTCAAATGGTACAAGGAATAAACTGAAAATAACTGAAACAGCAGATGTCCAAAGAAAATTGTTGAATGACTTTAGCTGGAGACACTATAAAGAATTCCAAGATTGTCTGGCTGCTTTGGAAGCAAAATATAAAGAACTGAGCTTATGGCTCAAAACTTTCGTAGCTGTAATGTAAGTGACAGAATCATTTCCCCTCCTATACGGCAGTAATTGATAGTCTTTCTTTTACATCAACAATACAAGCTCGCAATTTGAATTCACACTTTTTCTATCACGTTCCTATAAAACGCTACATTCAATGTTCCAAGAGAGGTTAGAAGTTACATTTTAAGTCCCTGAAGATTGACGTTGCAATTACACACCCCTGCAAGCATGTGAAAATAACCTCCTGAGTTGAGGTGCTTTGGCCTTCTGCCTTGTAAACTGCCTTCCCCACTTTTATGACATCTCATGTCTTCAGCAATTTCTCTTATTCCTTCTATAAGCAGCTGAAAGAAAATCTGTCAGATTTCTCGATAGCACCATGCTAAGGCTGCCTCAATTTATTTATTTTTGATTAATGGCTAGAATTTGATTCCAACTAGGGCAACCAGTGCTAAAAATATATTCCTGCACGCTGCTGTAAGTCCCTTTGAATGCAGTCATTCAGTGAAAAGCACAAAAAGTGATGATTTAGTGTCTCCACTTGCAGTGCTGCAACCTAAGCCTCTCTAATCACGGAGGGCATCCATGGCTGTTGGAGCGTTCCAACGAATCTAAATCTCCACCTCCGTGATCCTGCGGTTAGAGTAAAGCCACCTGGCTTCTCCTGGCATCTACGTGGAGAGTGTGAGAGGCAGCACCAAGTTTCTTCTCAGGCAGCTGACTTTGCTCTTTTATTGTGGGAACTTTCCTCTCCTTCTTTACTTTGCCTCCATATATTTTCAGTTTCCCTTCCACAAGACTCAAAAGCCAGACATTACGCTGTATATATTAGTAAGGATCGACTGATACATCGGCCAGACGATATATATCGGGCCGATATTTGGGTGTTTCCTGGTATTTGCACCGGCCGATGTCCATAATGGCGATACGGCCGATATTACCAATATCGTT
>JAOXYM010000024.1:5939603-5950748 GCA_028567055.1 Leptatherina wallacei | reverse complement strand
TAGCAACTCATCTGCCCCAAATATTGGCTCAAGAAAATCGGCATCCCGTATCGGCTATCGGCTAAGGCTAATGTAAAAAAACTGATATCCCATCGGCCCTAAAAAATGCATATATCGGTCGTTCCCTATATATTAGTCCTCCTACTATCCCTTTAAGGGGTCACATGAGCTTTATTGCCATTTGTAGATGATCCTCACTTAAATGTCGCCAAGAATTCCGCCTTATATGAATCATAATTTCGGTGTTTAAGGAGCCGGAAGCTTTGATGTGAATTTCAATTTTCTGTTTTTTTTTTTTTTTTAGAGCTGTGTTCTCTAGCGTTAATTGAATAGAAAAAGGAGCTTGTAATATTTTGCTTTGTTGGTGCCACGGTGTCACAGAGCTGACCTCCAGAGCTTACATCATGATGCTGACCTTCTGCTAACTGCCTCATTGTACGTTTGGGAACATAATTCGTTGGACCCTCAACAGAGTCAATATGCTCTTTTTCTGCTCCATTTCTGCTCTCCTCCTCAGTGAATCATCGGCGTTGTTATATAAATGACTTTAAAACACGTTGAGACACCATCAAGAGAAATTACACGCGATTCCTGAGTCACGCCTCATTTAATGGGCTGGCTGATTTTGTTTGGGCTCAGCAGTGTTGCTATCCTTCGGATGTTCTGTATCCCCGGGATACGTTAGCCCAGCACGTGGCGGCTGTGTGCTTCTGCATGCTTTCAATGCAGTGAATTGTAGGGAGAAGGATGCTGTTATATGTGTGCGCACCAACATTCAAGCAGGCTATGGAAATCTCCGTGTATGGGGATTAAATGGTTGAGGGGGCTGCTATGAATAACAGCCAAATTTCACCACCTAAAGGTTAATTCACTCCTATTGCTTCAGAATAGTTCATTTTTATATCAGCAAGCACTGTTGACCTCTTTACCCAGGAATAAATACTGACGTGCCGCTTTGTTAAGAAGGAATTAAAAAAAAAAAGAAAAGTGCAGCTTCTGCATGAGATTTCATGGATATATAGTAAAATGAATCCAGCAGCATTAATAAGGTGAAGAAATTCATTTCTTGGCCAAATGGGAATTTTCTGTTTTTTATTCTGCTGCTAAAATGCACAGAGATCATACAAGGTTTTTCTTTCTAATTACACATTTCTGTCTTCTGCAAAGGCCACAAAAGAAAAGATCCATTCCTGTTTTCTCTGGTTGAGAAGCTATTAAAGAGTTTTTCGTGCAACTCCCCGCAGTAAAAATATGATATAAAGAGATAGAAAAGTTACTTTGGAGTGCAGAGACTTATCCGAGGGTTTATTGACTGTGAAGAAGACAAGGGATAGATAACGCAGTGTAACAGATTGCACTGTGATAGCAACTGATATGTCACATAAAGTGGGGTGTACCGTGTGAATATCAGCACTTTATATAATGATAATGGAAAATGCAGTTACCACTTTGCTGAAGCTCAGGTTTTTTTTTTTTTTTTTACCATGCAATTTGTTTGCAATAAATGTATCACGTAAGCATTTGGGCCAATTCTGAGGAAGTTGTTTAAAAATCTGAAATTTTTTTGTGTTTTTATCATCGTAGATCTGAGCTTTCCAGCAGTGTTTGCAGATGCATGTCTCACATGAGGCAGCAACTCATATTCCCATCATTCATGGATGGATGGATGGATGAATTAGCTATTCCCAGACACTGACACCCCCTCTTTGTCGTTTTGGACTGGACAAATTAGATTGGGTAAAGACATTTATCAGGTCATCATCTCAGAATATCAGGTAATCACAATTAGCAGGAATTTGTGTTGAAAGGTGATTAACAAGAAGTGTTAGACCCGAATTGTGAATATGCTTGAACCACTCCTGTGCTTTAAATGCATCACATAATACAAGTTGAACTGTAAGACATTGTCAGACAGTGAATGTAGCATTTCTGAAATCTTTATATATCATCTCGATGCCGATATTTCTTTCTTACAATCTGAACTCTGAAGTTACTTCTTAGATGAGTCGAGAGGAACTCAATGAAGCTTTTCAAATGAGAGTTTTACTATTAATTTTAGCTAAACTATGTTCCTTCCCTCTACAGTGCATTCCCCCTCACTGAGATCTGTAGAGACATCAGATGAAAGACATAATCCCCCCCCTCCCCTCCCCATCTCTGTCTCTCTCTCTCTCATGTCTACTGCCACTCTGGAAGCTTCTTATCATCATGTTGCATTCTGGTGAAACCATATCTGCTTCATTTGTGTCTACGTGGGTGCTTGTACGTGTGCGCGCCCAGCATTCCTGAGACGTTACAAGTTGCCCGAGTATCATCATGTAAACTCCAGTGGCGAAGATTGACAGCTGAGATAGATACTCGCATGGGGAAGTCGGAGTGAGGCCACGAGGAGGGAAATGATATGCTTAATGCATGGATATCTGGCACAATCTAAGCATGGAAACATATTATTTGCCATCTTTACTTCACTGCATAATGATACCAGCATAATATGCTATGATCTTACCCCATATGCTGCTGTTTCTTTGCATAATTTGAATGGATTGTCCTGACATTAACATAACATACCATTAGCCACATTACATTTGTTGCAGAATGGCTTTCTTTTAACTGTGATGCTCTCTGCTGTGAAATGTACGGATTAATCGTTCTGCTTTCACTGTGTCGTCTGTGTGTTTTAGTGGCACGTTGTACTCTTATGAAAAATAATAACTTCACATGTGTGTAAACAGCCGTTCTCCTCTAAAGAATAAGCAGTGAAAAGGAACAAGTTCCTACTACGTTATACTTTTACTCTACTACAGTTCAGAGGCAAATATTGTACTTTTTACTTCAGTGACTTTAAGGGTGAATTTTAGTGGCTAGTTTCCGATTTATTTTAATAATGTGACATAAAATCATCAAATAGATACAGCTATAAATTACTTAATTGACTCCAGAGGGGAAATTTATAAGCAAACCAGCCTGAAATATGAACGTCCCCCTAGAGACCGTTCAGTTTTTCTTTCTGCATTTCAAGTGTTTCTTATCAATAAAACTCAAACCCAACATCACCTCTAATACATTTAACAATGTGTGAGTATACAGTAGGATTATGTATTATATCTTATGCTTGAAAAAGGAATAAATGTGCAGTGTGGGTGAATGGGGCTTAAACCCCATTAGAGGTTAACGCAACTAGAAATACACCATGTATAAACCAATTTACGAGCTACCACTGACTTATCCATGAGTGAAAGTCTGTAAATGCATCATGTTTAGTTGAAACAGAGTTTTCCTTCTTCACGATCAAAGTTAGGACTAGTGAGTACTCAACAGAGGTGAAATACTTTTAAGAAGCTATTTTTCTGAAGACACGCTTACGGATCTGACCGGAGCATCTTGGAGCTCCTGGATTAAATACTCTCTTGGCTGGCCATTAACACTGCTAGGCTGGCAGCCACCACACCAGACAACCTACTTCATCATCTACTGTTTTGGTTACTAGCAAGCTGACGATAACTGATTTAGCTGCTGAGCTGAATTCTCTTTTTCTTTTCTTTTAAGCAGGAAATTGTGGGCAATGCAATCTCCACCTAAAACCATTATAC
Source organism: Leptatherina wallacei (assembly GCA_028567055.1). NCBI lineage: Eukaryota > Metazoa > Chordata > Actinopteri > Atheriniformes > Atherinidae > Leptatherina > Leptatherina wallacei. The sequence goes on along the minus strand of JAOXYM010000024.1, from coordinate 5,947,158 downwards.
CATGAGATTAATGAGTAAAATGTAATTCTTACCTTAAACTGAAACGAGTATATTGCCTCTGCTGAATGCCCAGCAGTCTTAATTTTGGCCCTGTTATTGTGCCACATGTAGTACAGTATTCATATTGTTGATTAAGTACAGATCTGAGTACTTAGTGCATCTATCAGTGTAGAACATGGGCTTCTACAAAGTCATATTTTCACCTTCTTACTGAGTTAACTTCTTAACAGCTGGGAATCTGTGCCTATCAGCGTTTCACACCTAACGTTCTGTTCAGAGAACTGTGAGACTCAACATTCTTCAGGTGAAGTGAGAGATCACATTTCAGGTTTCTATTTAAGGCGGGAAATAAGGTGAGAGCCTTTTCCAAACTACATATTACCCCCTGTGTAGTCATTCTACACATGCAATGATCCTCTTTTAAACATAGAGTTGTGCTGATTGGGCCTGATCAGTGTGCAATGAGTCTGTGTGGACCTGAATATAGAGCTGGCAGAGTCTGAAATCAGAAGGGCAAACATGTATTTCTAACTTCTGACTTGTATGAACTTTGGTGCGTGCAGCCACTTCTATGCATGTGTGTGTGTGAGTGTACATAAGTGGCAGTTATTGCAGGCTATGTCTCTGCCATTCCCTGTTAAGGTAGGGGGGCGCCCACCGTCTCATTTTGGTCAGCACCCCAATCAGACCTTGCAGGCCGCCCTCTGCAGGCTTAGCCACCCGGGAGGCATGTCTTTGGATGTGTGGGTTTGTATGTACGCTGTGCATGTCTGACCCCTTGTGCAAACTTCCCCGACATCACACACACCTCTAAGAACTACATCGCCATTCTTGGCGACTATTTGTCATTTCCATATTGTAGCCTTGATGAGAAAAGGTTTAATAATACATGTGCAAAGAGATAAAATCAGGGGAGAGAAAATTAATATTCCCTGGGCTTGTCAGGCTCATTTAAGCAAGCCCTGTGTTTCGTTGTGTGGCCTCTGACACAGATGATTGCGTGGGCAGCTATGCAGTTTTTCCTCATAATTACTTTTCGCCATGCTGTGCTTGTCCATTGTCAGCCTCAATAAGGCAGAGGTCTGAGGGGAAAAAAAGTAAGGGAAAGTGAGTCAGAGAGGCAGAAATGGAGGCTACAGAGCATTGCTCTTTTTTTCCCAGTCTCAAACACAATTGTCTTCCGTAAAGATTTCCCACTTTGCATTTCACTCCCTGTCTCAAATCTTTATGACCAAGTGATACCGGCTGTAACAACTAAAACTAGTTCAGATTTACTAGACTAATTTAAATTGCAAGATTAGCCATTTAAAAACAACACATATGGAGATATCCAACATCAGTTGACTTTTGCTGCTGGAATCATTTGCATGCAACCTCATGCAGGCTCATGCATCTGGAGCTAAGCAGAGCTACCATGAGTGCTTTACTGCAAGTCATTCCAAGGTGATCATATATATATAATATTAGCATGCCTGGGTGCCATCGCAAGCTCACCCTCACTGCCTGGTTTAGCCTAATCAAGCAAAAAAATAATGGAACAATAATTTACTTACTTCCATGACAAACAGCCGTTTCTCCATGTTATTATATTTGCCTTCATCTACAGTTCATCCTTCTCTGCAGCAGCCCAACAGTTGACTAAATGCAACAAAACGAAAAGAGAAATGAGGAAGCATTTCTGTGCACAAGGCAGATTTTGTGTGTGTGCGTGCGTGTGTGGGTTGAGTGATGAACCTGCTTGGAGGTGCTTTCATTTGCAAGGATGGCTAAACAGATGTATCCTTATAAAGTAATGTAAATGAACTTCCCGTGATCAGCTGGTGAGAAAGCATGCAAACACACAGGTGACTGCAAAGTGAAAGAATGAGTGTGAAAGAGGATTTTTTTTTAATGCAAAAATACTCAAGTAGGGTGATTTTTTTTTTTTAGATAACTCCACTGCAGGCCTAAAACTGATGATTGACAGCCTTCTTTTTGGTTAGAAAAAACATCTGATGTCGGTGTATTGTTGCATAATACATGATGCTTCTATGCAAAGAGGAGTGTATTCCTTTGAAGTTTGTTTGAATGCATGTTTTGCAGTTGGGGTTTTGAAATGCGGCGTTTTGGTTTTTCAGTGCGTGCCTGCATTTTTCCACCAAATGTGTGTGTTTCTGTGTTTGTGAGCAAAGCAGAAGGCTAGATAAATCCAAGGTTAACTGTTGTCAAACCAGCCTTCGGGCCATAGCTGCGTGGTAGACACAAGAGCCATGAAGTGCTCCCATAAGAGGGACCGCCAAGCCCAGCTCCAGCTGTCGAGCTGCAAATACACACACCCAACCCCACATTCCCTGACAACACAGACATATGTTACACTCTTGGTTCGGGCCGCCGGTGAGGGGACTGTGGCACGGAGGCTGCGGTGGGCTTACTCTTGGCCACGAACTCTCGGCCGATGGAGTGCAAGGGGGCAATGTTTCACGGTGGTGTTGTTACAAGGATTTCACAGCATGTGAAAAGAGACACGTGCACACACACACACACACACACACACACATTTGGGGTAAGGTCGAACGTGATCCCCTTTCTGTCAGCGAACAGGAGCTGGCAAGGTGAATGTTGCATGTCTCTGCACTTGCTTGCAGATGACAGATGGAGCCCAGGTGCCATTAGGCAGACAAACGACGGCTTCATTAGGATGTGCCACTGGCAAGTGATGAATGCTGCCCTCTTCAAGCCATATTTGGAGCACGATAAAACCTGGAAGGGAGATGGGAGATGCTATGTAGGTTTTTAGGAAGTAGCTTTGTTTTTCCGTTTTGAGAAAAGAAAGAAAAAGCGTACCAAATGTGGTCATTTACATCATGAAATCAAAGACATTTTTAGGCCTTTATTCTGCATATTTGTTCATGTTTTCTGTGATTTGAATATATTCATTCATATTACAAATTCTGGTAAGAAGTCAAATGTATTGCACGATTTATTTAGTGTTCCTCTAGGTTGCTATTTAAGTTCATTCCAGTTTATCACAGCCGCAGTCACTAATGTATGTCCTCCCATTCCAAGGCTCCTTCATCGTTGCCTCAGACAGTTCACATCAATAGAGCAACATCATCACCACATCTCACAGCACCTCTAGAATTACTCACGTGAAACAGAGGAAACAGAAGGAGGGGGTTGGGGTGATGTGACAGTGGCAGAGAGAAGGCTAGAGCAGCTGATGGGGGGAGGTAGAGAGGACAGGGAATAGGCTTGAGAGAGATCATGGGAGACAGAAGTTGAGGGAGAGAGGCTCGGAGAGAGAGAGAGAGAGAGAGAGAGGGAGGGAGCCGTGCCACAGGCCACAACGGCTCTCCCTCCCCACTCGCATCCATGTGTCACCTCACCGTGTTGCAAATTAGGCTACACATGCTCCCTGGAGATGTCAGAACATATATCTTGATGGCTGGCTTGAATTTGCATAGGTGCTGTGGGGTCATTTTTTACTTAACAAGATTATCTGCCATCGCAGCCAAGAGTCTGGACAGTTTAATAAATAGAGAATTTCTTTTGAATCATATGCATGTAAACAACAGCAAAAAAAAAAAAAAAACTTAAAATGCATTTTGAGGCAGAGATTTTCTCAACAAAATTAGTCAAATTTACTTCACTGCATCAGCAGTAAGGTAATTATATAGGTGTAGTCAGTTAGTTTTTAGCTTACTGTAACTACTGGAAGACTTTTCTAAAAGTAACAACTTGTTTTATCTCGTTGTCTAACATTATATGTTTAAAGTTATATGTTAAATTCAGTTTTATTTTAAAAGAACCAATTCACAACTAAGTCGTCTCAAAGCACTGACAATAGATGTAGTCCAGCGATTAATCCAATTTAAACAAATACATTTGATTATCTGCAGCGGTCCGACTTATAATAACTCTGATAACTTTTGATAAAAGCTAATTCCTAAAAACTGAATGTTGACAGTGTAGGGGAAAAACTCTCTTTTAACAGGAAGGAGAAACCTCCAGTATAACCAGAACCAGAGAGGGTGGCCATCTCAAACATTAGAGGTGGTAGGACAGGACAGAGGAATCAATAAGCACAATAGCCCTAAGCCCGGGCAAAAAGAGAGAGAAATGGAATGACATCATCTGGCAATTCTCTATGATTATTATTCTCTTCAAGTCTAAATTATTAAGTAACAAATAGTCTGAAAGACATAGTTTGTCCCAAACATCTGACATTTTCAGTAGAATTCCTACAAAATTAGTTTTTCACACTTTGGTTGCCCCTAACAAAGGCTAATTCAACATCAGTCTTGCTTCCTTTCTCTTCTCTGAGCTCTCTCTAGCCAGTAAAAGTCTGTGACTCTTTTACTATCTCTTGCTCTTTATTTTTTTTTTTTCCTAACTTACTTTTCTTTCATTCTGAATCAGCCATGGTTTGCTTGAACGCAAACCATGGCTGATTCAGAATGAAAGATGCAGCTAGTGTATTGATATATATGCAGTGTGTTGATGATGCAGACTGCCACCCAAAGAGAAGCCAGTATGAGTCCCAGCCATCCTGTCCATCTATTCATTTTTTTTATTTTTTTGAGATGGTTAGGGTTCAGGAAAAAAATAAAATAAATGCATGGTTAGGTTTAGAAATGAACAAAAATCATGGTTAAGGGTTGGTGATACATAACATTTGGTTACTGGTTTGCATCGTTTTGCCTGAAAACTACAATCGACAAATGATTTCTGCATGTTTATTGTGATGCTATTATATTTTGGACAAGAGAAAGAATAATCGTAATTGTCTTTAGAAACTTGACTGCATTTTTCCGTCCAATAGTGTGATTCAGTTTCCAAGGAACCGGTTAAATAAGTACTGAAGAATGAATGAGTATATAGTGCAGCATAATAGCTTTGTAATATGATACTTAGAGCTTCCTTAGCTAGTTACAGCCATTAGTGATAAACACATTACGCAGTCACTCCTGTTATTTCAGTAATAAATGATGTTTCGGGCACAGTTTTCCCTTGGAAACCCAACTGTAATTTGACTTCATTAAAATTGTAATGTTAAGGGAGAACTCATGAAAGCGACCCAGAGAGCTGAGTCTGCCTTGTGATTTCCCCCCCCCCAACCCCCCACCCCCCGCTGCTGCTCCAGAGAAATGTTCTTTGATGTGCATGAAAGAAGCGGGGATCCACATCTTCTTTATAAATTCTTTCATTTGTTATCTATCTAGCTTATACAATTTGAAACTAAAGTCACCTCCAGCTGCAGTCGGGGACGACGAGCAAACTGTTTCTAATTGTTTGTTTCTTCCCTTGCCTCTCGCTCTCTTTCTCTCTGCCTCGCTCAGTTTTGTTTCCCCGCCATCCTCTGTCGCACAGTTCCATCTTGGGAGGCAGGTGTTTGGGTCATGGTTAGTGTTCTGCATTGTGGGCTCTGATGGGACTGGCGATGCATTATATTGTGAGCCAGAGATTGCGGTCCCATGACTACAGTCAGGCTGCCAATGGCTGCTGCTTGTGAACCCTGTTAAGGGATAAAGAGAAACAATGACAGCGATCAGCCGAAGCCTGTGAATTTGAGTTTGGATATAACAGCAGGAATTATCATTATCACATGAGATATTTCAGATAGAAAAAAAGCACAATAACTGGGAAGTGAAATGCAAACACTCATTCGGATGTTGATAAGATGAATTTGCACATCACTCTGGGGTGTCGGGTTTAATTTGCTGTTTAAATAAAGATGCCTTTTGGACCAACTTAAAAAGATGATGGTGGTGCTGATCAATGGCATTTGTTTCCATTACAAAGAGCCGTTACGCTCTGACATGTTGTTTGGATGTCAGGTCTGGACTCGCTGGCACAAACAATTTGATTTGGATTGATAAAACTGCCCCAGCATGGTGGCAGGACGGCACATTTTTTCATTTCTTTTTTTTCGTTGTTGTTTGATTGAACATCTCAAGCTTATGTCACACATACAAACAAACAAAGTGTCAGTTACTGTTAAGCTGTTCATTTGTCTTTAGCCTCATTACACTTCTTTAAGACAATTATAAGACGTATTTTTGCAGGAAATTGCAGGATTTGAATTTAAAAAAATTTTGTCCAACTCTGACTTCTACTTAATCATGCTATGAAATCATTTCTTTGACTCAAGCATTTCATCAAGCCAGAAAATACATTAAAGGTGCAGTGTGTAACAATCTCAAAGGTCAATGACAGAAAAATGTAAAATATCATTAAAAAATTTGTCACTTTTTGTATCTAATCACTTTACAAAAACAACTTGTGTTAGAATAAACCATTTATTTCATTTCGCCATGAATACATGCCAGCTGTCATACTTGTGCCACCATTTTTACTACGGTGTCTCTGAATGGACAAACAACTTTGTGAAGGTACAATCCTCTAAACTTTAAAACGTTTTGTGTGATAGTTGCTAGAACACCATTTGAGATAAGTAACCCCTTAAAAGGCACATAGAAGAAGACAGTACAACTAAATGTAATAAGTAATTGCATGTAGTGCAGTCATCGCTGTGCATAGCGCCACTAAATCCCCTCCAAGATAAAAACATTTTATGTCTAGAGGAATTTTTGGCCACTGACAGCCATCCCTCCCAATATCCTCTGCATTTTGGCCCATTTTTACCACCAGATGTCAGTTATTCTGATATACTGCACTTCAAAATATATTCTAGGATTTTATTGGGGATGCACAGACTTATTAGCATACCATCTGTATCGATGTTTAGTTCATTGACCGTAATCAGCATTTAGGATAGCATCAACTGATATTTTGTCTGATTTGTCGAGGTTGTGTCCCGTTGACTTTGTCCTGAAACCAACAGGATTAATTGACATTAAATTTATACATAATTGTGAAAAAAATCCATCTGCTAAATTATTATTTCTGGGTTTCATTATCAGCATCAGCATCAATGCTTATAATGGCCTAAAATTTCTCAATTGGCACGACCTTATGTAGGATAATACAAGAAAACATCATCATTGCACCTGTTTCTCCTTGAAATGGTAGCGTTTTTGTCATTTTCATCCTTTCAATGTAACTTTAGTCCAAATCTGTGGGCATGCAAGATTCCATACTTTCTTTTCATTATTTTTAACTACTCTGAAAGTAAGCAGCATTAACAGTACTCTGCACCATAATATTATAAGTATATCCAAGCTACACCCACCCAAACAATTACTTACTTTATTTAATGCTGATCATTCGGGCTGAGTTTTAACAGTAAGAATGTTGTCTGGTTGTTTCAATATAGTGGAAGAAGGGGCACCTGCCCTTTACATTTTAGTTTGTAATGTAATATACTGGAAAAAATATATTAACTGTAATGCATATAAATGACAGTAATCTTTATTTTCTAGGCATATGGTTTAGTGTTTTTTTTAAATATTATATTCCTTTAGGCCCGGTCACACTGCCTTTCGCGGGCGCATCGCGGCTGAATCACGGCCAGAAATGTCTGCCCGTGAAGCAGACGATGTTGGACGCTTTGAGATCGCGATACAGACGCGATACAGCCGTGCTTTACCCGTCGTTACACGCGGTAAGAAATTCA
>JAOXYM010000024.1:5925348-5939503 GCA_028567055.1 Leptatherina wallacei | reverse complement strand
TACACGGGGAGAACATGCAAACTCCACACAGAAAGGCCAGTGTTTCAAACCCCTCCCGAGCCCAAACCAGCAACCCCATCTGGCTCAGGCTCCACCCGGGGCTCGAACCAGCAACCTTTGTGCTGTGAGGCTGCAGTGCTAACCACCACACCACCGTGCAGCCCCTGAATTAATTCAACAAAGAGTAAAAAAAAAATTTTTTATATCCTTGCAGTTATATGTTGGACTCCACATGCAGATCTTGGTGACTTTCGGCTGTCTTTTGTGTGCTACTCAACAGGAAGTAACGGTGCAGCCAGTCGCCACCACTTTCCAGCTTATGTCTAAATCATATCCAGTTTCTATAGAGATCAGAGCCGGAGCCAAACCTGCTCTGCTCTGGTCTGCTTGTGCTGTCTGTAACAATCACAAGTCTTTCCACCACATCATCGCCACTATGATTACAAAGCCAAAGGTTGCCCTTGCTGGCTTGCGTGTGTGCGTGTACAAATGTGTGGCGATCCAAAGGAAGCACCCGTGCAGCTTCAGACCTGGCCAGGTGTTGTGGGGTGACGGTGGACCTATTTTCCAGTTGGTTGCTTGTGTTAGAAGTCTGCCGGGCGCACAAATCGTGGGGATTGATTTTGCTCAACCACAGTTAAAAAGAAATAATAATAGAGGAGGGCTGTGATTACGATGCAGGCTTCAGCGAAACTTTAACAACTTTAAAAGTCTCATGTCCTCTTTTCTGTCAGCGTCTCTGTAGTCTCATGTCCTCTGTTTTCACCCTCGGGGTATTTTCCTATTGCAAAAAAAAACCTTTGAGAGAGAGAATCATATTGTGTTTGGAGCAATTCATAACCGCTGAACCAAATTTTTGATAAAAAGGGTTCAATATTTGCTCCTTTTAGATAGCATTCAGCATATATACAGAGATTTATCCAACGTATATATTCAGAGAATTTTAGGTCAGGCGCATGAGACAAATCTCTGCCCTTTTGCTTCAAGTTCATTTGGATGCTTCAGCCAAGCCGAGCTATGACCACCTTCTTCATCCTTTTTCAACGAGGAAAGACCTGATTGCCTTCAGTGGAGATGAAAAGGCTTCACCTGAAGATCCTCTTGCCGACCGCGGAGCCTTTTTCAGCTTCCTACCAAAGGTGTACCACACACACAGGGGGCTCATTCGCTGCAGCACGGGTCCTTGCCCTTCTAGCAGTTTGGATATCTTGATTTCTTCCGTGAGGATTGGTGAACAGGTGTCTTGAAAATACATAATAATAATGATCCTCCTACAGTATAACTAGAGCTCATTAAACCTCTCGTGTGGGCATCTTCATTTGATATGCCTATTAATAGAGTCAATGTGTTACTTTTTATTTACATAGCCTCTTGTTTTTCCCTATGGTACCATTATAAAAGGGAATTCCTTCTCACACTCCAACAGCATGTCTGTTCTTGGATTTTTACCAGCACCCTGTTATTTAGTCTACAAAGCAAGGCAGCATCGGAGTTCTAATAACTGTAATCAATATGCTTAGGACATCTGTTTCAGCATTTCTTTTTCCCCTTTTTTGTATGTGTACATGTTTTCTTCCCTTTCACTTGTTCCTACACTGCAGCAATATAGCAACAGTGCACAAACTCATAATTAATCCAGAACATGTAATTGCATTCCAGTCCATCTGGGTGCTCTCATGACAGTACAATTCTCCTGAAGCCAGATGTGTTTGTTCCATCACAAGCTAATTAGCTTCTGCTGAGCCCTTCTGAAATGCAAACTGTTGATGAGAAGAATAGGAATAAATAAAAGTTGCGGCTGTGTAAATTTGGCTTGCTAAATGCTTGTTTGAATACAGCAAGTCTGAGATGTCCTAATGCTGGATTGACTTGCTGTCATTTGAAACTCCTGCTTTCAAAAACCCTGACACCATTAAAGTATGAACTGTGACCAAACACGGCGTCCGCCTCTTAACACCTCATATAATGCAGAATGTGAGTGGCCCATGGAGGCTAAACAGAGCGGTACTAGTAAGCAGAGTGTGGAGCAAGAGAGACAAGAGTGAGAAGATGCAGAGGTTGGAGGTGCACTCAGGGTAGCACTTTATCAGACGAGTAGAGCTTCCCTTCCACCAGATTGGGCTTGTGTGTTTATGTGCAGAAAGGGGGGCTATCTCGGGGGGCCACAGCACGAACTCAGGGGGGGCTGCCTGCCCAGCTATGAGCTCGCTCAGCGCGAAGTGGAAGAGTTCACCCAGCGGGCTGAGAGTTGCCTCTGATTTCAGTAATATTGAGAGGCAACCCCAAGCAGGTCCACAGAGAGCTCAGAAACGAACAGTGAGCCTAACATCCCGCTGTCGCCCCATCCCCTCATTTCCACTCACAAACACATCTATAATAAAGATATTTCTGCTCCTTTGCTGTGAGCTTGTATGATGGAAAATGTTGAGCCATGAAATCGGTGGTGATGAGCAATGATTGAAGGGTGGAATGGGATAATTAGCTAAAGTGATGACTGCTAATGTTGTTACAGGTTTATTTAGCTACTGATTAGCTATTCATACAAATGCTGTGTGATCAAATTCAGTCGATATAAAGAGTATTAGTTCAGTCCTTTGAAAATGAAAGTGCATATCAGGACATCAAAGATCTAGTCTTTACAACAGCAGGCATGCAAAATCTGAATATGAACAACTAAATATACCCCATGTTGCATCAGCTTAGAGCTATCTTTAACTTTGTCTTTAGCTTAAAGTGGTTCGGTTTTCTGTATGATGTTCTCATCTCTCACATCATAGTTTCAGCATCATTTATTGTAGATGTGTTGCTGTGTTTGGGATCATTGTCCTAATCTCAGCCAAGCTTCAGCTGCCAGACAGACTAGAATACATAAATAATCAGATAAGTACCTAGAAAGGTGTCCAGGTTCTGTAGCTGCAAAACAAGCCTATATCATGAGCCCTCCACCACCGTGCTTAACAGTTGGTATGAAGTGTTTGTATTGAGATGCTGTGCTTGGTTTTCACCAAGGCAAGGCAAGTTTATTTGTGTTGCACATTTTTCAGCTTCAAGACAATTCAAGTGCTTTACATAAAACATTAAAAGCATTACAGATAAAAAGCAAGCTAGAATTACAATAAAATCATTTAAGCACACACAGACAAATCATTAAAAAAGATACCGTGCAGACTTCATGGATAGATGCATGAGAACAGAAATGTTTTGCTGTACAGTATAACCAAATATCTCCAGTTTGGTCTATCCAAAGGACATTGTTCCTGAAGTATTGTTGGTTTGCAAGGTTAAGCAGTGCTTTTAGAAACAAGAGGCTTTCCTCTGGAAACTCTTTCAAACAAGCCATTTATGTGTAGTCATTTTTCCTGATACACTGGAATTTGTTTGACCCTGGGGTGAAAATACTGGCACGTCCACTCCTGGGAAGATTGACAATTGTCTTGAATGCCTTTTTTTCTATGAAATATCAGTTTTTGTATGATGGGGCTCCAAATTGTTTAAAGACGGTTGTTTGAGCTCTGATTTTTCTTTAGTTCCTAGTGCTAAAAGAGAAGGAACTGATAGGAGAATTATAGAGATGTAACATCTTGGGAAAGTGTGAGAGGGGGGAGACAAACAGAAGCTGAGTCAGTGTAAGATGGTAATAGGAGGCTGGAGACTCAAAGCCAAGAACAGATGAATGGTAACACCTTCTGCAACGAATGTACCATCTCTGTGTTTGCCTGCGTATTAACATGTGGTTCCCATGGTTGCTCGTTGTAATGGTAATTGGATTACCTTATTTAGATATGTAATTCGTAGAGGATCTAGCCTCATCAATGATCCTGGCTGAACAGATGAAAAGTGAGCCCACAGGTGAAGAGGCTGGTGTTATTCTCAGCAGCCCTGTGTGTGTGAGGGGATGCTGGGAAACAAGGACAATTTTCTAGCTAAGCAGACACTGGTTTGTGTTTTGACTGGAGAAACTACAGAAACACTGGTTAAAGAATGAAGGTTGTGCACAGAAATGGATGTGTCTGTGCTTCTCAGTTGAGGTCTGTCGTTACCTGGTACAAAACATTACCAAATCCCAAAGGTGTGTGTTTGCCTCAATTAGCCTGCTGTGTCAAAACACATATTATTGCTCTCTTTATGACCTTATTTAAGCACAACCGGCTGCGTTAGCTAGCTCTGGTGATGAAGCGTTGGCAGCTCTGTCTGTGATGCACCCAGAGTGGCCTCGCCAGGAGGGATGCATGTATCGATGGATGCAGATGGCCTAATGATAGGAGACAGGGGAGGATGGATACAGTCAGTGGTCCTAACAGAGCCTCGCCCTTATTTATGAGACAAGACACTGGTTTCCTTACAAAAGAGGGGCTGGGATAATGTCATCACTGTCAGCAATATACCCTCCCCCACACAGAGTGCCATAACTTCTCCTGTCAGCTACACGAGGATGCATTGTGGGCAGTCAGAAGACTGTGGGCTGATGGAGGCCTAACTAGTTTAAGCATGCAGTGCAGGAAGGGGTTGCGCTATTGCTCAAAAGGAGCCGCCCATTTTCATTTCACGGATGGGGAAAAAACACAATTGCTGTCACTCAGTGTCCTGTTTGCCATCAGTCTGCTCCATGTCGCTTCAAGCCCCACCCAGTGAAAATCGATAGTCGATCAGCTACATGGGGTGGCAACCTCAGCCGTGGCACATTTTGTTTTAATCTACAGCAACGTGGCTCGGGTTCAGTGTTATGATTCGTGGCCCAAAGGAAGGAAATAATAAAAACGCTGTAGCTTGAAGAACAGAGAAATAAAAGTCAACCTCCAATATGTCTGAGCCGTCGGCTCAATTTCCACTACAATCCTTATTCTTATTATCAAATTCAAAGGACAATCGATGACCATCAAGCGTACTGTGTAGCACCTGAGTTTGAACTAAGTACCTGAATGACTTCTAAATTTATTTTGTTTGCGCACCTGCAGTTTTATATGAGAGATTAAATATAAAACAGTTTACTTTCAGCAATATTAGTATTAACTCTCGGTAGATAACTTTGTTTAGCTTCCCTTTAGTTTTGAAATTTCTGTGATAATTAGATTTTTTTCCCTTTTTTCCCCCTTTTATTGGTGTTTTGCATATTTATTTTCCCATGTGAATTTCATTTTCTTTATATTTTTCTGTCTCCATTTTTCATTTCAGTAGGCATTTCTGTTTATACAATATCCTGTAGAAACTCTGTATCTAAGCTTTGAAAACCAGTTGGAAGTACATTGGTAGTGTGAATGGTATGAGGAATCCCAGTAATTCTAATTGTGTGTCAATTGGCTCATTTATGCTTCCTCTACATGAACAGGTAGCTCCATTTCAAACGCAGAGTTCAAAGGTCACTCTTTAGTTCCAACATCAGTTTCAGACAATCGCAAACATGGTGACGGTGGAGGAGGTTGTAGACACCATCGCTCGGGCGGCCATTGAATAGATTGAAGCGTTTTTGTTCTCTTTGTTTCTTTCGCTTGGTGTACCTAAGCTATAATGCTCAACACTGCCCCCATCATTTCTGCTGGTACTGCTCTAGGTATGCATCCACAGCCTCTCTGAAAAAGGGATGGAAGTATACACAAAATGAACACAGAGGATGGACTCTGTGTGTATTGATATTATATAATATTTAATTTTGTAAAATAGAAAATTAAATGACAAAATAAATGAATAGTATGGAATTAGATGAATGGAATTAAAAATAAAAATAAAATGTTTTATTGCTTTAACTTTTTACATTTTTGTAGCAGTTATTAGCATAATCATAATAAAAATAAAAAAAAAGGTGCAATGTACTTTTCTTTTTTATGGCAGGCTCAGCATTCCACAGTAATTTGATGGTATTTAATGCTGCGTGGTTGAGAATCACTGATATAGTGTATGATATGAAAGAGTAACGTGTTTTGTGGGCTCTAAGACTCGTCTGGTACCTTTTGCTTATCTGGTTATCAGCCTCCTCACATTTTCATTCCCTCTTCGGTAAGATTAAAAGCACATGCGAGTGTAGGAGGGGCAGACACACCGCTGAGCCAGTGAAGCAGAGAGTGAGAGTTCAAGGAGGCTGACCTCACTCGATACGCTATTGATTTGCTCATTTGGGTTCACAGCAAGAGTCTGACACTGGAACCTAACAGCTGAAGGCTCCATCTTGAGAAGCCAGTGTGAATAAGAATGTCTCCAGCTACCTTATTTTCTTGATCTTGTCCCCCTTAAAAAGAAAACAAGAGAGTATCTACTGTATATGTATGAGAATATATAGCTTATTCAGCTGGTAGGAGTAAACTACTTTACATTTGCTCCCAGTCATATTGCATTGTAGTTATCATATTCACAACTGTTTATATTTGTTTACAATATTAATTTTATGTTACGGTTGAATCCGTCCACACTGGCTTTAAAACTCTTTCACCTCACTGATCCTTTATTTCCAGTCCTGTGTTTCTAAGCCATTCATTTCTGTAATCTCTCTCAGAGCTTTTTCTCTTCTCTTATTTCCATTTCTCCCTGTCAATGCGTGAACCAAATATTCAACATTTATGGTTTACAGAGGCCGGTATGTATAATTCAGGCATGATAACATTTCTGATGAGTTGACCTTGAGGCGAACCAAGGCTTTTGATTACAGTTCAGTAGCCTGATGCTGTAGCTGCTTGAAGGTATGGAGTGGGCTGTTAAAGAGATGTCAGTCCCTCTTTCTGCTTATAAGCAATATCCACTCTCTGCTGCAGATGGTGCATGCCCCAATGGTGTCTACATGTGCAGAAATGTTTTTGATTTGACCAATTAAAGTTATCTGCAGAATTCAGACTGTGAGATAAGAGCAGAAGAGAAATCAGAGCCAAAGCACACAATCTAAACCCAGCAAGTAGCAGAAAAAAAACAGATTAGATTTGATGAGCAAGAGCCGGTGATGAGCCAGCTGACAGTGTTGTGTTCCCGATAGTTTTACCGGTGACTTTAGAAGACAGATTACTGTAAGTTAATGCATTTGGGGAATTTATAGTTTAAAATACAGTAATATTAAATGTGAACCCAGTATATTCAGTGATAATATGATGATCATATTAGGAGACATTGGATATTTGGAGCTTCTCAGCATTTCTCAGCAAGTTTCCCTTGCTGTTTTGTCTTTGAGGTTTGACAATGGGAAAAGTAAATATGGGTAAAATGGAGAAATCGCCAAAAAATTGAGAAGAGGAAAGAAAATCTTGAAATAATGTGCAAAACAATTCCGTTTACTTGCTTGAGGCAGTGTTTGCCTGTTTCAAAGAAGACTTGATTCCTAAAGAGCTCCATCTATTATGTTCTTGTACATGGCCGCTGCAGTTATTTATTTATTCATCGATTCATTCCTCCTCAAGGTTTTTTTTTAAATTTATTTATTTATTTTTTTAGGGGTTAATATAAGTACTTCTACTGAATCACAGCCACTAAACAGTAGTCTGCCACTACACTGTGGCCTCGATTCAGTTTAATCTCATCAAACATGTCTGATTATCATTTGTTTGTTTTTTTAAGAATCAGTTCAGATTTGCTTTGCTAGTGAATAAAACCTCAACTTCTGAAATATAGAAACACTATTGTAGGAAATTATACAAAGTGCCCCTCACTGAATGAATCTAAAAGCGGATAATGATGATTTGACAAAAATGACTCCTTACTTTGGATTTCATTTGGAAATGTTATGGGTTTTTTTTAAATCTAATGGCAGTTTGCTGTATGCAGTCATTGTAGACAACTGGAAAACTATGGATTTCCCTGGAATGAATCATGGTAAAGGTTCATAGTCACATCTGACTAAGACTTGGAATTTGGGGTTCTTTTGTCAGTAGTTATCTTTATCCTTGTAAGATTATATCAAGTAAGTGATAAGCCAATTAGTCATAGTATGTATACACATTAATTACACTATTGTGTTCTTCCATAGTCTTCAAGACATCATTTAACACAAACTGATCCTATACAACACATACTCTAGGCTCCAGAGTCGACAGTTCTACATATTACAAGCAAATCATGGCTTGTTTTTGAATAACGTGTTTGTTTTGGGGTCGTTTTCATGGATCAAGTCACATTTTTCTGTAACTACAGCTGGCAACGCGGTGAACAAGATGTCTGCTGTTTGAAGAAAATATGCTTTTGGTGCAAGGGAGGAACCAGAGTAGGAAAGTGTCTGTGTTTTGAGGAGCATTGGTATAATTAAGTCTTAGGAACATTGGAATAATGTGTCAGGCATGAGTCATAACTGTGCAGGTAAGAATATTAATGGAATTTATATCCGTTATTCACATAAAAACTACAGACATGAGATTAATGTAAATAGTTGTAATGCTGTTGTGTCTGTGCACATAGCTGCTGTATCTGCTCATGCCCTATAGATCTAAAGGCTGAGATATGTCAACATGTTATTTTAAGAGTTGATTATTGGCCTGCTGGAAGCCTTTATTCCCAGAGTGCCTTTGCAGTCAACCTATAATTTAAATTCAAGCTCTGTTTTTGCTCCAAATTGATTGGTATTAGCCGTAACTAGTTAATTCTAACTTTGAATTCATCATCCATTCAGTCTGATCTTCTAAATCAATTTACTTCAATTTGCAGAGCATCAGAGAACCACATGTTGCAGATTGGAGCGCCCATTAAAGCCACCCGAAGCGATAGTGTTATCAACATAGCTCCTTCAGTTGCTGTTCCTCCTGCCAATTATCTGAACAATCGTTGATACTACAAGATTGCACTGCCTGCCTGGACATTACCCTGGCAGCATCTGATGGTTTATTTTTATCATTATTATATATATCAGAGGGGTGAAGACAAGAAGTGTTTTGTGCAAAAGATGAAAACACTAGTGTACCTGAGATGCATGTGCTTCGCTTGATGATGGGGAAGAGAATCTGAACACTGAACTGTGTTAAACCTAAATGTGAAAACATTTTTTTCCTTTGTTTACGCTGATTTATTCTATGTGTTTACTCTTGGGGGGAAAAAAAATAAAAATCCATTACAGTGGTTATTATGTTGATGTGCCAAAGGAGAAAAATTGCCATTTATATAAAGCAACTTCAACAGTTTCATCCCATGTAGCACAGCTTGGACACAGCTTCCGTTCAAAAGTCAACATTCTCAAATCTTCTCTGCATGGATGTGTTTTTTGACAGACTCTCCAACGGATAAGCCGACCACTCTATAACACGCTTAATTGCCAACCTTTACAGTGTGTGGATGGGCTTTAAATGCCATGTGATTACCCCTCACAGATCGTATAGTTCAGAGCAGACATAGACGTGAGGCTGTAAGAGCGTGGTCGTTTGTTACGCCTGCTGCACATGTGCAAACATCTGCATATCATCACTGTAGCTCTATTTATCCTTGCAACATTAAATCCATTTACCTCTTGAATGCCAGGAGTCTAAATCTGGGGCCGAGTAATTAAATGCTATTCTCTTTCTCCATTAGAGAGATAATTAAGTACGAAACCAGCACTCGTCTCGTCGCTTTTTTTCTGCTGAAGTGAATGGGAGCTCTGATGGAGTAAAATAGATGTTACCTTGAGCCCTTGAATCCTGTTAGCCATCTAAAGATCCATGAAGGTGGTGTTAGATGAGTTACCGCTTTTCTAAGATAGATGTTCTTTGAACATTTCTTTCATAACAAATTGGAAAAAAAAGAGGTTTTTAATCTTTTCCAAAAGCTTACTTCTGAATTTAGGTTAAAGCAAACAATTCAAGCTTCCAGAGAGCAAATTTTTTTCCTCCATAGAGAATATTTCAACATATATTCTTTTACTGTATTTGCTCAAATACATACAGTAAGAGATGGGTTTTTTTTTTATAGCTAGTCAGGCCTGAAAGGGTTTTGTCAGCCATATTTAACCTGCTATAGTCTCTGAGGCTCATGTATTGCGATATAGTGCAGCAGAACATATAAATCCATGACTAATATTCAGGTCATAGCATCTCCAGATGTCCTTATGGCAGAAACATTTCAGGAGCAATCCTGTCACAGGCTGTCATATGCTTAGTTTTTTTTTACAGAAAACTACTTGTTATAATGACTCTCAGAGCCTGAACATGTTTGTATGTGACCATTGGGAACAGCTACACAAAAGTGGGATTTGACAATGACCATATTGATACTTCACTATTTGAAGCATGAGGATTCTCTACTCCTTAGACTCATGATTACTTGTTCAAGGAAGTTTTGTCCTACAGTAGTTTAATTGTGAACCAGTTTTTCATGTTTTTTAACAATGTGGACATTTGTTGCCTTTCAGGAAAACAAGAGACACCCATTTCAAATGCAACCATCTGAGTTTTCCAGTTGTCAGATATAGTTAAGAGAGTGGCTTTGTCCCCTCGTGTGTTTGCAGAAATGATGCTACACTTAAATTAATGCAGGCAGTGCTCCCTTGAAAAGCAAAAGTATGGCATGAGATGGCATAACCTAAGCGTGAGACAAAGTATGCAGCAAGTTTGTGGAAGCCAGTGTCTTTTTAAAAGCCCGGAGCTGTCGTCAGCATGCACAATGTTCAGAGACATTCGGGCAGATGTTCCTGCTCAGGCTTGATTGCCTTCACCAAGGCCCATCAGGGATTGCACTTAGCCCAGCTAGAGCTGACAAAAAAAGACACAGAATCCCAAGTTATTTTAGCTATGCTCACTTCCTCCATTAGGTACAACTGAAATATTGACGCTGCTCGCTCTTTTCACCCTTTTTTGCAGGACAAGAATTAGCTGAACTAGAGTTCTGTTTTAGGCAGTAATAGGTTTCGTGTTCCAAACCCCACTCACAGATTTAACACTGCTTGATTGCAACACCGCCACCATTAAAATCGGGCCTTCCGTTTGTTCTCTTCTTTTTTTTAGTGTGGTCACTTTTATGAAGAAATTTAACTGAAGGATTTTATATCTATTATTTCAAATATGCAAAAGAACTTACTAAATAGGCGCATTTTAAGATATTCTTTCCTCCTTTGCATTGCATTGTATTCCAGAATGAACACTTAAAGAGGAAAAACTGAACAGAAAACATATACATATGCATATTCTTACTGTAAATTCATGAGCGAAAAACTAGTGGTTTAAAGCAGCTGTAGCTGAGGTGTGTGTGTTGTTTTTTGTGCCTGTGTATGCTCATACCTTGTTTACATGCTTATCAATAAAGGCAAACAATCTTTCCATCAGCTTAAATCACATCTTGTAACCTGGCCTTTGGAAAGCAGATGTGCTGCATTCCTGAAAGGTTCAAATTGGGAAGACGATGGCCTTATCTCTCACTATTTCAGACTTTGATTAATATACATTCAGTCAGCATTTAGCACCTGAATGCTACCCTGAAGATGAAAAGTGTTAAGCTGTGTTGTTCATACTTGATAATGCTATCCAAAACGTTATTCATTTGGAATGATATTTATGTAGCGTGTTGTATTTCTAACATGGATATGATAAGAAATCAAGGCTTCTCTTATATGAAAAGGGGCATTATTTTTGATCCATTTTTGTGTGTTTTTGATCAAATACCAGGAAGACTACCCCACATTGCTTACAGTAATTATGTTCCATTTCACAGTGGACTTAAAAACCCTCTCTGCCCCCTGCTGAAAGAATATGGCATAGGGAACCAAAATTCCTGCAACATTATCAATACTTCACGTTTTCCATGTGCGGTGCTGTTTCGTTTTTATCAACAAACATGAAATAGCTGCTGTTGTCATTTCTGTAATAGCACCAAAAACCAGCGCTAACATTAGTCACACAGATTTGATAGCTACTGTCAGATTAGCTACTGATAAGCTAATTTTAATATCATCAAAAGCTTGTTTTCCTAACAATATTAGATACTTTTTAGTTTCAAAATAGCTTTTTTTTACCTCAACCTTTAAAATACCAACATTAATGAAAAAATTATAGAAATGTAAACTGTTTAAAAAGCTAATTTTTAGCACCAAAAGTTAAAGTCATAATTAGCTACCATAGCTACCATATGTGTGTTAGCATAGCTTGCTAAAAGGCCCAGTTTAGCTTAGCTGGCTAAGCTGAGTTTTAGCTTATATGCTAAAAGCCTAGTTTAAACCTAGCAATCCTTTGTTGCCTTTTCTTTTCTATTGGAGCTTTTTTTTCTGAAGCATTTTTGTTTTAATATAATTTTAGGAATCAACAAGAACATATAAGTGTGACAAAAATATATTTGAACCATTTAGCTAGCCCAATCTTGTTTACTTTTTAGTTTGTATCTCAAATGAGACACAGTTGTCCAGTTGTCTCCTGCATAATTCCCTTTTTAACAGAAAGTTTTTACTTCCTACACTTGGAAATGTAACTTGACATGGCTGCAGGGCTCTCAAATCTCATGCGTTAAATGTGAGACGAAAACATTTCAGCCAGTTCACATGCTCACATGCCACACCACGAAAATAACTGAAAAGAAAAACTGATAATTTGTTGTTTCCGGGAAAGTTTAAAAGCAAGTTATGATCCCTGAATCCCACATGTGGAGTGCAGAGTCTCCCGTGTGCTGTAAACTATGCTTTTGAACTAAATGAATGCCTTTTAGGTGAGTTTAAAAGTTATCAAAGGAAACTTTTGCAGTCTGTAAAATCTGCTTCTGATTCATTGGTTAATTTAATCAAGTAAACAAATTATAGCAGTTTGAAATACATTCAGCTGTATGTTGATTTCATGGTTTTGCCAGTGGGTGTTATATGTTGTTATTGTTAATGAGAATTTGCTTAAGATATGCATCGTTAGGTCTAGAAGTCCACGGCTGAAGTCCCAAATGTTTTCTGAATATCTTCTGACCTCATGACAGATGAAATATTAAAAAACAAATTCACTCCAATCATGTAATAAACCCCCAGAAATAATGTAATGATATGATGTAGGCTAATTTTCCCTGTATTTCATACATGCTGCATCTACTTAAACCTGGTACCATAGACAGAATGTGTCTTGACACAAGGGTATAGTGTATGTACATCAAGATGATAATTTGCCAGTATGCAGCTATAACTCGGTTATGAGATAGAATAAGAATATGCAATAAGAAGGTGAAAGAGTTGGAGAAAGTTGTCTGTAGTTGCTGCAGCAGAGTGGTGCAGCTTGATTGTGGTTGGACTGAAGAGAAATGAGAACAGCAGGATCAGAGAAGATAAATAGTGTATCAAGAGGAGGGTTTCAGATAAGATAACATCACTTTTCACACAACAGGAGCGTGAGTTGGTGATATATGATTTATGACTGTCATCAATGTTAAGGAATTGATCATTTATTCATGGAAATGGACAAAGACATACTTTTAGGGGCTATTCTCATAATGTGTTTATAAAAACATGATCTTGAAAGTTAGTATGAATGGCATTCTATGTATCTTTTGAGACTTAAGACATTAGTAAGGCCTGTTTTTTATATCCTTGTGGTGTATACATTTATTGTTTCTAAGTTTAAAAAAATGTTAGAGCAGAAAATAGTCTTTCAGTCTGGGCATTGAAAAGATATGTCCCTAAAAATGTTGACAGGTCAGAGGAAGCGATGGTGATAAAGACAATACTGGAGACAAGAACAATTTTCTTCATTTGGAAAAGTCTGTCTGTTTTGCTTTTATTTCTATTTTAGAAACTGCCTTTATTTCTATTTAGTTATGAGCAATAGGTAAAATTGAACTGCGTTTTATGAAACAAAAAGAAATGGGATAGTTAAGTGAGGTCAAGAGGCCACAGCTGCCTAATTTTGAGTGACAAACTGATTAAATTTTACCCCAAACATTTGATTAAACTGTCTGAGTCCTGTACAGATCACTTCACATGGAACTACAGCAAAACTGTAATTTGCTGATCAAGCTCATTTCTCACCCTTGTAGTCCTGATAAATTCAGGGGAATATTATCCACAGTCACATCCTACTCACAACTTGTTTTTCTTGTTTGTTCTTTTCACCTCAACAAATATTACTGAATCTGAAGACAAACTAATTCCTGTTTTTATTTTTGGCACTGAAAAGTAAGAAAGGGGAAGATGCCAAAATGTCTCTTTCACTGAGAAAAAAGGTTTAATTAACATTACATATATATATATATATATATATATATATATATATATATATATATATATATATATACATATATATATATATTTTTTTTTTTTTTTTTTATT
>JAOXYM010000024.1:5878555-5910591 GCA_028567055.1 Leptatherina wallacei | reverse complement strand
CACACACACACACACACAAAAACAGGTTGCGTTGTCATGAGAGGAGCAACCAAGGGGGTGATCCTGCTGCGAAAAGAAAGTAAAGACATATTGGATTCTGGCTCAAAGAGCCAACAAGCAAACGAAGACCAGCGGGAGATCTGGAGCTTCCTAACGAGTGGAGTCCACGAGACAAGCCTGAGCTGCGTTTTACTTGGAGGGATCCTACATTAACACGGAGCTTTTTCTCTTTTCTGTGGAGTTAGCTGCTATCCTGACTATTGGAAGGTCACTTTTTTTGAGATCCTTGTAAATCTGCTTTACTCTCTTCTAAATATCCAGTAAGGAGGAGGAGGGGGGGGGCTTTAGCCATGCTCCCCAAAGGAAAGCCCCAGGAGGGCCAGCTGTTCTGGATGTTGCTTCTTGCAGTGGGATGGATGGTGTCAGGTTCGGCTTGGGGCTCTTCGTCCTCGTCATCAGATCTTCATCTCCTGTCCCCTACCTCTGGTGCCCCCCTGCCCCCAGCCCTGCCCCGGCCTGATCACCCGCAGGGCCCTCATGGGCCCAAGCACCACCAGCCACCTGTGCCCATTTATCGCTCCCCGACCTCACTTCGAGCCGGCCATGGTGAGTCCTGTCACCACCTTTTGCATCTCACTTCGTTCTCACCCTGTTGTCTGGCTCCCCCTCCGTCCATTTATCATCAGGACTGATCGAAGTGAAAAGGAGCCATCTGTAACCACCTCTCTGTCATTTTTTTTTTTTTTATAACTCACAAGCTCACTTCCTCCCTCCCACTGTCCCTCTATCTTTGTCTTTCTTCCTCTCTCTCCCCCTTCACAGCGCAGAGACCTAACGATACTTGACAGCAGCTCTGCATCACGGAGCTGTATATCGTCTATGAAATTATAGGTTTAATTGTCAGTGAAAGCCAGTGACAAGCAAGACACCCACAGCGACTCTATCAACTTAGGGGCGAGCAGTGACTCTGAATCATCTGGGTCCTGCACAGATTGATGCACCTGTAATTGATGATTGATAGAGTCAAAAACTGGAAGACGGCTCTCCTCATCTTAGCGTGGCGCCGGCTCCCTCTTTCCCCACATCCACGTCAGGGTTCTGTTAGATAAGATGCACTACGGCATCTGGCTTTTTCAAGCAGACTTTAAATACAACAACCCCGTTTTAAAGGGTTCATGTTGGATTTCACGCATTATCTCTTCTGACAGCGGCGTGAGCGTCTCTTCTCTGCAATGTACACACCCAGGAGGGCATATAGGCATAGGTGTTCTGAATCTTTTACAATAGTTGCTTATGCTTTATAGATTTAGCCCCTACTGTAATTAGGTGCAACAATTACATCACTCATATGCGGGTTTCACAATGTCCGTGTCGTCATTAAATATGTGTAAAGATTATACACCTCTTTGGATTAGTTTTGTTAATTAGTGAGAAGTTATCACCTATATCGTGTCTACATCGGAGTAAATGGCCTTTATAAAATGAGATTACGCGGTCTGCAACACTCAAAAGTCTATATTTATTAGAACAGTGTTGATTTATATGGTATTAACATGATACCAAACTGGTACATTTTTGCCTGTTTTTTACAAGTTGTAGAATAAATTGGATCCAGGTCAGCGCTTGACTCCTTTTAGCACATCGAGGGCTCACTTTCAGCTCAGCAGAAATGGGATCTGCATTACTAATGTGGCATGTGCAAGCCATACAAAATCCAAGACAGGGCAGGGGGGGCTGCATGGCAGCCATTTAAAAAAAAAAAAAACTGTAAGCGAAGATGTTCTGGAAAACATCACATTGATCAGGTTTAAATCTCTTTATTTTGACCTAAATTGACAACTGAAGGTGTCATTTTTCAAATCTGCCAGGTTCTTTCTCCTACTGTATTCATATGCTATAAGCACTTGAGGCTTAAAGTTTTAGGACTTGGTTGAGATTGGTTCTGGTTGATTTTTGTGCAAATTTGCATGCAGAATGTGGTGACTCAGTGGAGAGTGAGATAAGAGAGGAGATACAATCAAGAGATTAAGAGACTTCTGTGTGCACTTGTGTGTGTGCCGCCTGTTTACAATGCAGCAGTAACAGACTGACCCTGGATTTTTGGCGTGACTGTAATTATAAAATTAGAGGAGACCTCGGGAGAAAACATGCAGAGATGACAGATATATATAGGCACTTACAACAAGCGCAGGGTGGGGATGTGTCATAAAGTGTATGTGCACACACTTTGCCTCTGTGCATCTCTGTGTATGTAAACTTTTAATGAGAGCCAGTAAGTAGAAGCGATGGTCTGTGTCAGAGCACAACAAAGGAGAGGCCTTCATAAATTAAGAAGTTTTCAGGCTATCATGGGTATGAATTTACAATAATGATTTATTTTTGCATTCATTTTAATATTTGTCCGCAGGGATTATTCCAGTTTCTGGTTTCAGGAAGGTGCAACAGAGAGATGGTCAGCAAAATCCTCCAACACATTTTTAGAATATCCTAGATGCTGAAAAATGTTTGAAGGTTCTTTTTTTTCCCCTTTCTATGACAGAACACCAAAGACTGTAGTGATTTTACGTCATGTTGGGTCCTTATTGGTGCGTATGCTTGGGGTTATTTTTAGCTGTGTGTATACATATTAAACAGAGCTGACACAAACAATTTTAAGTGTGTTTTAATGTTCACTAGAGCAGCTTGAAGTCAATGTTCTCATACATTTATCTATCTAACCTACTGTGTGAATTATTCAGTGCTTCAGTCGGACAAAAATACATTGTGTTGCTTTCACTATAAGTAATCATTCAAGAAGAGTTCATTCCAAATGGATCTTATATACGTATGTGAGTATCCACATCAGTCGTGGGGACATAGAATGATAATAAAAACATGTCTGCTTCTCTTTAAATGAATCGAACATTGTTTAAAAGTGAATGAGTCAACTGAATAACAATTGTGAGAGTGGTTTGACCTGCTTTGAAGCTTTGCCCTTAGCACTTAGGAGGAATGAAAGGGAGACTGTGGGAGTGTGTGTGTGTGTGTGTTGTTTGCCTACGTGTGCATGCGTGGCGGCCGTTTGATGTGGGATCACCTTGAAGAGAGTGGCTTTGGCAGCACCATCTTCCTCCCAGAATGGACCTGTGCTGTACTGTAATTCCTGAGAAGGTTAAAATGGAGGGAGGAAGGGAGGCAGAGGTACAGTCACAAATATTTCTGAGGTCAGGCCCTGCTCTGTGATTCAGATGAAAGCTGCAGCAAATTCTCCCTTTTTTTTTACATAACTTATTAGGAGGGACATTTTGAGAGTTTCTTCCTCTTTTTTTCTGCCATTTTCTTTCATTGGCACGGTGGAAATGACAAAGGCCCTGATTTACTAAGATCCCAAATAGCGAACATAAAATTGCGTGCGTCGCAAATAATTTGCACCTGTTGCGTTTCCGTGATTTGCGGGTGATCGACTAAGATTGTTTGCGCAATTGTAAACGGGTGCGAACAGCTTTATTTCAATGAGGATTTAGTGTGCAATTGATTCGCTGTGTAGAAGGAGAACAAAACAGTCGCAAACAGAAAACAAATGGAGATCGAAATGTTAGAAAAGGAGACAAATAGAAATATAGCAAAGACAATTTAATGTGACCAGAAGGACTGCAATGGGAGGGTATTTGCCAAACAGTAAAACCAGTCGGAAAAACGAGAACAACACCAGATGAGGTGGCAAGATATTAGATGAAGAACAACAACAAAAAAGAGCTCATCATTAAACCTCAGCAAATAAGACAGTTGGGGGGCCGACTGAGCAGATTCCTCTGACCAATATTGAGCAACAGGTGCAGAACTTTCTGCGAGGAGCAGATAGCCTAACTGGAAACGCTAGAGCTGGTTGTAGGTTCGTGCACAAACTGAAACATGTTCTGTTAATGACATCATAGTTGTTATTGACATAACAAATATAAACGCGCCTCCTTTTGACAACGTTTGTCTAAACAATAGTTGTAATTTTAACATTCACACAAATGATCTGTTTTTATGTAAAGATTCTGTTCCAGAAGTTCAGTCATCGCCTCCCACCGCTCATGAGAAAATATTACGAATCAGACTGATGCTCGTGTGCAATCCTGCAGCTTTAAACTGTTTCTTCTCATCCAAACTGCAGCCGTTTGTGTGTATCTGAGCCAGTTTGCCTTTCAGAGACGTTAATTATAGGCGCAAAAACAGCCAGCACAATTAGTTCCACGTTTAGTAAATCACATTGCGCGTGCAAAGCTGATTTATTTGCATCTACTCCTCCCAGTATTTTGCGCGTTCTGTCAGAAACGCCCAGATTGCATATCCATTCAAGGCAAAAGTGCAGAATGCATTGCGGCGCTATTTTGCCGGTTTTATGGGCGTATTCCTCTTTGCGCCAGTTTAGTAAATCGGCTGCTGCATATTTTTGCGCCCGTTATTAAGTTTGCTCCTGTTTTAAGAGGCACAAACCTTTGATAAATCAGGGCCTAAGTACTAACAAAATTGTCCACACAGTCTCAGCTATACTTTGTATCTAATATGGTCACATGCACGTTTGAATGTCTTATGATGGCAACATATCCAAGGCTGCTGCTTTTCTCAGATGAAATCCAGATTTTTTTTTAAAGCACAGGACCATCTACAAAACGACTTTAAGTTAAAGACACAGTCCATGCTGTGATTTTGGATGTATTCTCAAGTAAAATGAGAAAGTTAGAAGTGGCAGAATGTCTTGGATGTTCTTAAATGCTGTTTGTAAACCAGCATTTACAAATGTGTTTACCATGAACGTGTTCGGTGAAGAAAAAGTGAGTTGGACTCATTCTTGTCATGCTAGCAGGTGTTAGCAGGGTTTTTTGACCAGTGTAAAAAATGCTTACATAAGGGCTCATTCATGCTCAGTACTACAGAGCCCTCTCTGTCTGTCTGCATTCGTTTTGTACATATTTCAGTATGTTTTCAGAGAGCTTGCAGATGCATAGTCAGCTAGAACAGTGGTTTTCAAACCTGGGGTCAGGACCCCGATGGGGATTGTGATACAGTTTCAGGGGACTGTCAGATATTTGTAAAAAATATAAATTTTTTCAACAGAATTTGGAATTTGTATCATGTCTGTCAAAATTAAACTATTAAATCGATGAAATTAGCAACTTAATTATTGAACATTGCAAAATCAACAAAGTTTATTACTCATGTCAAACTAAACACCTGAATTTGTTATTATCTCAGTGAGAACAGCTGATTTTGAGCATGTAGGTGCCTTGTCTCAATAGTGAACCAAATCCACCAAAAACTGCTTCATCCTCCGTATTTATGAAAATTCAGATTTTAACTTACATTTAGAGGATGCTGCAGGATGACCCATCTGATATATCACACAGTTGGGGTGGCACAAACGCCAACAATCATTTCTGCATACAGCCAATCAGCCACAATAGGCAACCTCTTTGGAGTTTGTCTCTTTTTAAAGACACTAACTGTGACACTCTATCACCTCACAGCGATGTTAAGTTGTCTTTCTTAATGTAGCGACTTTTTTTTTTTTTTGAAGATTTGAAGAACCATCTGAAAGTGTTGCATCACACTTGAAGCAATTTCATTTGTCATAGCTGAAGTTATGTAAACTGTATTAGACTGCTCAGTAAAATCTGTTGGTCCAGGTGTGGTGGCTATATAGTAACTTGCTCCACATGTAGCACATATAGGAATTATTCCAGGGAACCAGGAGCGCTGTTGGCTTTGTGTTTCTATCTTCCTCAAAAACGTGAATATATTGCAGCCATTATACAGCCCTCTTGGAAACTTAAATGATATTGCCCTCTGGCTATTCATGATGACTTTAGAATAGAATTTAAATAAAGACTTAGGAAAGAGGGAACAAGATGGTTGAAGGACAGAGAAAGGAAAAAAATCCAGTTTTTCTTCATGCCTCAAAAGCTGCATTCTCATTTGAATCACTTCTCCTCTCCTCATCCCACTCCTCCTCCCTCAACTTTTCCCCTCCTTTCTACGTTTCTTGCTGTCCAATGTTTTTGCTCTGGACAGCAAATCAATGGGAAACGCTGGTTCGGAGGCTTAATTGTGCAGTTATTTTAGGTTTTTTGCCTTCTCTGCCACCTCTTTTTGCCCTCACAAGCTCAGGCATTTCATCTTGGAGCAGACAAGGACGTTTTTCATGCTGCCAGACTAGAGGAAAGAAAGAAAAGGAAGGGAAAGAGACAGAGATGTGGAAGGGAAGGCAAGCGATGAAACCTAACATGAAATTAGACAAAAGTGAGAAAACAAAGTTGAAAATGGGGTGACATTGACACAGAAGCGGCTGCTTTCCTGCATTTCCTATTTATTCTGACCTTTATCTCTCTTTTGTGCCTGCTCAGCTTACAGCCTCACTTTTTACCTCCCTCTTCTCTTCGCTCATATTTCTTTTCTTTCACAAACATAGACAAACATCTCTGTTTTCCCCTCCAGGGCTCTTTACTCCATTGTATTTCTTTTTTTTCTCTCTCTAAATCTGCTTGCTCTGCAAATGAACCGAAGAAGTCTGACCCCACAAATTTATCCTCCAAAAAACAGCCTTTTTCCTCCTTCTCTGTCATTCTTATTGTGGCTCATTGATTACATATATGCTCTCTAGCTCTTCTAATTTTAGCCGTGGCTCAAACAGGACAAAGCTGACCAAATCTCATAATTACTCCTCAAATAATTATTAATCCAAACCAACCCCTACTGATTATAGCTTCATCCTTGATGTGGCTGTATAATCCAATGAGAAGAAATTGGCTCAAGTCTGTAAAATTTAGTTTAAATCCCCTCTTGTGTTCCCTCTTCGCAAATGTGGTTGCAGACTAATCCTTATTTTACCTCTTCCTAATTTTGATTCCACGTACATTTACCTCGAAAAGGCTGTGTTCTTGTGTCCAGTGTGTCTCCATGGAGACGGTACCAGAGCCTCTAAGGATAAGACAAAGCAAAGATTTCCTTCTGGAGGTCATGAACCATGTTGAGGTTGACCTGCAGTGACATCGCGAGGTTAACTAACGGGCCATTCCCGCACATTTCGCCACCTCTTATGCACTTCGCTCTGAACTCATTATGATCTCCAACCCATTGGAGACAAAAACGCTTTCAGAGGGTTCTGTTTTCTCTTTCACATGTGGCATGAGTGGACTCATTCATTCACCGCTAGTGGTTGTCTTCATTGAAACACAGGGAGCTTATTAGATGGATTTGCTCTGCAGACTGCGACCTTGAGGGAACCATAAATGATTTACCTCCTGTATAAAAAAAGACCAACCTCCCTCCCTCACGATCGCACCTCTCTAAAGGATGTCTGTTGGCAGTAATTAGCACTACAGTGATTGATTTTTGATTCTCTGAGAGGTTATTAGTACATTTTTAAACAGAAGCCAAACTGTCATGCCAAATATTTTTATATTAAACATAGTTTTGATGCAAGGACTATAAGTTAATAGCTTAATTATTAATTAGCTTGTTTTTGCTCAAACTGCTATTGTATAGGGTTAGGGGTTGATAAATCAATAAACTGCTAAGCTAACAGACTTCATTTGAGTTTTTAAAAGGTATCATCTTGTCAGCATTTTAAAGTCAGGAATGAATGTCCAGGCAAACATGTGTCTTTGGAAACAACCAACAGATAATCCATCCCCTGATAAATATGTTTACAGCCAAACAAGTATGATATTTGTAATCTTCTCCATCTCGCGCTGCAAGGGACTGGATAAATATCTCTGGCCCTGCCATGTTTCCACAGCAGTATTTCTCTTTCATTTTGGTTTATCGTAGCAGAAAGGAGACGGGAGGAAAAAAAGAAACCTGCAGAGGGAGAATGAAGCGCAGCGACGTAAACTGTGAATAAGTAAGAGAGATAGAGAACAATTTGGAATGAGGAGATAGCCGAGCAGCGGTTGGATAAAGAGAGAGAGAGAGAGTATACCTGAAAGATGGAGAAGTGCGCCAGAGAGGCAGACAGAGAACAAGAGATTGGGATAGCCTCTCTAACCCACTTCAGTCCAAGCTAAAGTAGCTAATGGGCTTGCCCAGACGCACTGAGTGGATATTGCGTTGGGACTTCCTGCAGTCCCTGAGCAAACAGACAGCCAGGGTTGGCTGAGAGGCTCGCTGGCCGGCCGGGAACATGATATCATCTTGCTAGCACCGCTGATATGGACACAGCCAGCCAGAACGGGAGGGAGGCAGGCAAAGCCGGCACAGGCCCAATTGTGACAGATTTGTATGAACGAACGTCTGTGGGGAGAATTGGTTGGGAGGACTGATGGGTCATTGAAAGTGTTCTAACATTCATGTTTTGTGTGCTGATGTGCATTGTAAGTTGCAGGAGGATTGGCAAAGCATCTGAAGTGTGACAAACTACCAGAGGAGAGCAGGCTTTTGTGCCCCCGCTTCCCACACTGACATACGAACTGTGGGATGTGCTGTTTCCCTTTCTGACTCTCTTTCCTTCCTATTTTAGAATAAGTGTCACACAGCTTGTTGTGCGGTGGAGGACAGTGTATTCATGGTCATGGACACAGCTTAGAGACACTGGAAAGCCTCAGCAGGCTGTCAAAACCCAAGGCTCTTGTAGCCTTGGCTTTAGTGAAAGAGTTGAAGACCTAAATTGTTCTGACTTTCGACAGTTTTTTGTGTGACTCGTTATCCAACTGTAGTCGGACAGTTGAGGAAATGTGAAAAGAAACCTTGATATAGAAATACACACTTCAGCTCATTTTATTGTGGACAGGGCACTATACTACTACCTGTAGCAGCAAGCCTCAGGTAGTACAGAATACAAGGTGTTTTTGAAAAAGCTTTTTCAGTTCAGATGCCATTTACCTACTGGAACATGTCGCCCATCTGTAATCACAGAACCTGCTGATTAAAATGACCCATTTCTGATGCATCTTTCATGATATTATCACTCATTTCCAACAAGAGAAACTGCACGAATCTGTCTAAGAGTTGCAATTTAGACAGTATCTGTAGTTTAATGAGAAAAAAAGGCAGTTCCAGATCACCGCTTAAAAAGGTTTCAATCGAGACCGTTCCTAAGACGTGACTTTATAGGTTCAATTCACAACAAGTCATCTAAGGGCACTTTAAAGAGAAGTAAATAAGCCAATTCCAATTAGACGTAGCTCAATTAAATCCGATTATAATCCAGTTCCAATTCATTGTGATTCAGTTAAAATACAATTCACCCATTTATTGCCAATTCATCAAAGGTTGCCCTGCTAAGAAAAGCCACAGATTGCATTGAATTTTTGATTCGGTTCCCTGTCCTGAGTATTGGGATGACGGGTGTCAATGGAGAGGAATGAGGAAAAGACCTCCAGCAGAAGCAGATCTGCTTTGACCAGTTTTAGGAAAACAACATCTGGTAACAACCGAAGATCTAATGTTTTTTGCACACTCATATAATGAAAGGCTGGTTTTGATCAAGGTTTTTTGAAATATATTGAAGCAAAGGTGATCATATATGCTATTTTTATTGGAATTTTTCTTCTTCTTGTCTTTTTTTGGGGGGGGGGGGGGGGGGGGGGCAGCACTGGTTGTGCTAACGTTGTCATCTCTAAATTATTCTGCTCCCAAGCTTCCCTCTACACACCTCTCTATATTGCATCATCAACTATAGCACTCCCTCTGGAGTGGTTCACACTGTCTGAGGGGAGTTATTGTACCATCACAGGTCACAGGAGCAGGTCAGAGGGAGTTTGTGTTTTGCTACCCACTCCTCAGCTTTTATTTATTGTACTGGGAACTGTCTCCTTAGAACAACTACTGGGCCTATCTCTAAATTATAACTTAAAATCATAAGTCATGCTTTGTGCAGTCGGTGTAAGACACATTCTTCCTTACTTTGCAGCTATTTTGAGTGTAAAGTAAACAGGTGAGATTAACATAGCAGAGGCCGGAAAAAGAGGTAGCCCTCTTCCTCATTCAAGGCTTACATAACCAACTTTAAAGCACATCCCAACCTGTGATTCATCCTATTTTACAGGGCACTTAGTGGATATGGATAATTCATATGGATCCCAAAAGGCCCCCAGGGTACTAGAGATGTAAACAATGTATGTCCCATATTTGTCAAAATGAAGAGTCCAAGGAGCAATTCAGCTTCCCTAGCAGGATGAAACTGCAACCACCCCTCCCGAGTAAGATTGATTAGATGCTCATTACTCTGTGCATGCCTGTGCAAGTGTGTGTGTATGTGTGAGAGAGAATATCTGTGAGTGTTGTGGTAAGGAGAGGAGGGGCGGTGAAAATGGGTGTTTCCTTGATTTGATTTATCAAGTGCTTAAAAGCAGGCCAAAGGATTAATCACAGCAATGATACCATGCCAAGCTATTATCTACTGCTTTATTTGAAGATGCTGACTCTGACTCTGCGTGTGTGAGACTTCTCCATAACAAACATTTTGACCTGAAAGACAGACTATTGTGCCCATATATGTCGCTGTAATGTTTGGGTCTGCATGTCGGAGCCCTTTTGCAGCTACTACATCATATTATAAACACAGTGGAAGGGTTTTTCATATATACATATATCTACTGTATGTATGAGAGGTCTTTTGTAAGGTACACACACACACTGCTGCTGGTGCTGATGAATCCCCCTCCACCTCCCTTTCCTGTTCTCTATCACTCACATTCAATTACTCAACTCTATATTCAGTGCTGTGAACTTGATGATACTATCGCACACAGACAAGTATGCAAAACCTCCCTGCCCCCTCTCTTATTTCTCTATTTAATTGATTTTCCTCCTCTTTACGGCTGTCCTCTAGGTACCACATTTGATCCTTACTCCACTGTTACCTCTGCCTGCCCTTATCAGTGGAATGTAAACGAAGCAGACTTTGTTTTCCAACAAAAAGCCTTCCATTTAGCCATTTTTCCATCTCTCCAGCCGTCTATCCCACTGCCTTACTTTTTATGATATAATCTTAAGTGCAAATAATAATTCTAAAAAATTGACAGCAGCACTGAGCTTATCAAGCTTATAAAAACCCAGATTGAAAAAGAAAAAAGCAAAAGCTCACATGTTAAATTCATCATAAAGGGTTTCAGCTAATTGCATCAGTGTAAGAACAGTCATGCTGGCATAGCGCCTGAGAAATGTTTTTATTCACACTGTTCACAATTGTTTCTGCTTTGCTTGTTTTTGAACGCTGAGCTAATGTGTGTGAAGCGTTTTAAATCTCGGGCTACTTTAAACGTGAAACGTCTCTGTAGAATTTAATTATTTAATTACCAGCGTTCAAGCTAAAAACCTAAAAACAGAAGTGGCTGAAAATCAATAATGAATGAAAATATATGTTTTAGACAAATGAGAGTTAATCACCGGCGGAGAGCAGAATTGGACTTTTAGAGGATTTTGTACAAAATAAGGTTGCTGAGATATACTTTGGGATTATTAGTGTTGGAGAAGCTATTTTAAAAGAAAAACCTCACCTGGTCTGACACTAAAACTATAGCAAAAAACTTTTATCTCCTGATTCTTGTTCACAGCCATAATTCTTACGGTTTTTCATGCTGCTTGACATGGAAATAACTCCACAGAGAATCACTGTCTCACCATCACATTTAAAAGAATCCATTTGGAGGGGTTTGAGCTACACAACTGTCGAGCCAAACAACTGAGTCCAACTTCCATTATAACCACTGATTTTAAAAGGGTGTCATGTTTGAAAAGTTATTTCAGCATTTCATCCCTGTTTCTCTGCTTTTGTCAGTCAATATTTCCATATTGCTATACATCTTACAAACTACTTGGTTACTGCCAGGCATTTAAAACTGCATGGTTATTAAGAAAACATCATGGCTTGCTATTATTAGGCACTGTAATAATGTGTCACATTAAAATGTTGTTTTTCTAGTTGCTGCCAGATGCCAACTCAGCTAAACACAAAAAATGTGTTGGAACAACAAACCGCATATCATAAATGCATAACCTTGAAAGTCATGCCTGTGTTGGGGGAAAAAGAAATAGGCTACTGAAATTTTAGCTGAACTACAGCAAAACTACCCACAGGAGAATTTAGGTTTAGTTAGACCTACCTTGAGGTAGTAATCATTTTGATAGGACGTCATATGTGTAAAATATTGCACAAAAAAAACAGACATGGCAGCAAAAAAAGGCCCCAACAGATGGTCTAAGTGGAGGTATTGCAATAAGCACATTTACTCACTTTAAAAACAAGCAGCATTTTTAATAGTAGGTACTCATGATTGTGGCATGATTTAGATTGAAGTTTAACCCTTATATTCTATTTATTAATTTATATTGGAATACATACAGGAAACAGCATGAACAGCATATTAAAACAGGCTTAACAGAATACAGAAACATTTTACCAATAATTTTACCCACTCAAAATAAGCCCTGTTTCAGTTTGCTGTGCTATTTTGGTATTTATGTTTTTATGGAATTAAAGCTTATCCATATATAACATAATTTAGCAAGCAAGCTTTTTGGACACATTCAAATGAGTAAAATTGCTAGCTGTCAAAATATTAGCAAGATTTCTTTCTAGCTAGCTTGCTAGCTAGATTTTTTATCCAATATTCTGCAACCTTGAAACCTAGCTCTGGATGCCTGCTACTAGCAAGTGATAGAGCCATATTGTGTATCTGTAACTCAAGGAGAAGACAGCATTTGACATTCTTATGGTCTTAGAAGATGCAGTATACCGTTAAGATTACAATTCTTTGAATGCAGCTGAAAGAAACAGACTTATCCTTCACAAGCCACATGTGCTGAATTGAATTTAACACTGATGCCCACGCATGATTTGTCACCAGCTTTAATTCCACGAACCAACATCCCAAGCCACTCATTTTCATAAATAGCCCCTTGTTCAAGCATTTCTCTCTATCCCATGTCAATCCCTGTTTGTCTTCTTTATCTCTTGTCTTATTCTCTTGTTCTATCTCTGCTTTTTTGTTCTATCCATCCACTCCATCAATGCCCTCCCTACTTTTTCACCATCATGCCAAGTCGCAGGCTCAGGATATGTTGATCCGCATTCGTGACGGCGTCTGAGTGAATTAACGCAACGCTGCCACTGTTTCCAGACATCTAGGACACGCAGCAGAGAAGGAAAAAGAAGAAGAAATAAAACAATTCAGTCCCTGTTCTGTCTATCTGGCCAAGTTAGAGCAGAGCTTATCAGACTCTGCTAGAGGAGAGGGAAGAGAGGTGGAAATTCACCCCACTGCAATGCCACGGTATACATATCAGTACCAGTCAGGGCCACATGGTTGCAGTTTACAAATGTCAAATGCTTTTGTATATGTGAGTTTAAAGCTCAAATAACTGACATATAGAAAGCTAAATATAATGCTCGGGAAAAGGCACAGGAACTGTTTCTCTTACAGAATACTCTCACCTTTATGACATCTGCACGTATCAATTTAGACAGAAAAATAAAGATGGTATTTGACTTATCATCTCTGCAGGATTCATTCAGTTACTGTTACTGAGTGGAAAACTACATCTTATCTAACATTTACCTGTGGAACAGGCGGAATTGATGAGCAAACAGAGGTGATTATTGGAGTTGGCATTGACCACAGACTGCTGAATCAATGCTGAAGTGCTGTATTGATCCTTATGGTGGTTGTTGATGAAGTGAAGAGGCTCATTGTGCCAATTGGGAGATGAGTGCAGGACAACTATTTATTGAGCAGACTGGTTTTAGTGAGAGGTTCAAATTGTTGTCCAGTGAGCTTAGTTTCAGTTCAGAGATTTGGCATAATGGCCAGATTTCCTGCTTGGCATTACAGTCTTACGGAATATCTTGTGAGCATATATAAAAAGAGATCATTCACAGTATTGATACCCATCTAGAATGGTTTCCTTCTTTAGCCTAAGCAGCTCTGACATGTCAAGGCATGGATATGGGACAGAGCTGTGTGGCACCGCAATCTATTGGATGCTTGATCAGAGTGGGAGCAGGGTCTTTGTCTCTTCGTCTTCTGAGCAGTGGAGCAGTTTTATACTTCATGTTGCAAAGTCACAAAGAGAAATGTTTGCATGAAGCTGTGTCACTGGATTCTTCCAAATTGAAGAAACTAATTTCTCATGCGTTTTTGCTACACAAGATTAAATAAGGCTGTAAAGTCAGTAGCAATGCATGCAATATTTCTGGAAGGCGGTACAAACCTCTAGTGAGGTCTGGTTTCCAGCAGCCACCGGGCTAGATAGGAGCTGGCAGGTGTGGTGCTTGCAGCCCACTTCCCTGTCTTATGGAATACTGTCACTCTCTTTTAGACTGCCTCCAACTGTGTGCGTCCATATATTTTCTGAAAATGTGTATGTTTTCACTCATCGGATTTCACCAGGAGCATTATTCCTTCTAATGCGCTCTAACATGGATACACTTCAGATTTCCTCCTCATCCACAGGCAAACATACTCAAAGCACAGTGGATGTTCTTAGTCGGGGGTCAGGGGGTGATCCTGATTTGGAGAATCGGTACAAACAAATCTTAAAAGTCTATTGATGAGTGAGTAAATGTGTAAACACCTACACCCAGGGAAGGAACCTGATTTTCCGACGGCTCTTCCCTGGACACGTCTAATTCTAATGAAGTCAAGCTTCAGCAATTAGTTATGAGCAGTGGGAACAGCCAAGCCAAGCAAAGTGTGTGGGTGAATGATTTAATATGTTTATGTGTATGCATTTCTGTGGGGGGGTTTCTGTATATATCTGTGTTTTCACCTCAAACCAAAGGATACATCTAAGCCACATTCGGTTGTAAAGTCACGGCAGAAACAACCATTTAGAGGTGTGCAAATATGGGGCAATTATGGAGATTATACATGATTTCGGTACCTCCGCATCACGAGCGACCCAGATTCATGCCAAGCTCTTAATGAGAAGACACCAAGAAAGCCTCCGTCTGTTTGTTGCTTTAACACCTCCTATGCTTTTGATGATGGCACATAGCGAAGGAAGAAAGCGAAATATGAAGCAGCAAAACAAAAAAGCTAAACATTACTGGCACAGTTCAGAAACTGCAGCACTCTTTTGAACCACCAGGACATCTCATTTCCCTTGGTTTTTAGTTCTTCTGTTGGCAGCCTTGAATTCTAAATTGTTTGGATGAGACATGAGCAAATGAAAAGAGACAAACAGACTGGATAGAGGGTTTTTCATAAAAACCCACAAGCCTCTAATCTCAAAAGAGACAGTTTGCTTTGTGTGTACTAGTGGCCACACATAAAAGTGTACATGTAAAGCCACCCACCAGCAATCACCCATTTTATTGGCCCTCTCATTCTCTGGGTATTCATTTTGTCATGAATGTGATGCAGAGCAGTGGCCATTAAAGTGACTCCAGTTGTCTAGTTAGAGCTCTATGAACTTGAAGCAAAGAGCCTATCACTTTGCCCTTTTATCTACCTACAGCTCTCAAATGGAGTGGAGACATTCAATTTAAAGTCTAGCGTCTGGTAGAAGCCACTGACTTCCATTAACTCTATCCCTCTGAAGTAGTTGGTGAGGTACAGCATCAAAGAACTTTAATTATCCTGCCCTGCAATGACAGAGACAAAGTGATATGACTGAGGCAGGGAGGCAGAAAAAGAAGCGATACAGCAAGACAGACAGAGAAAGCATGACAGGCAAAGGGTGTAAAGAAGTTAGAAGAGTATGGATTATCTGCCATAATATTGGCTGATCTGCTTTATTCTCCCCATTTTTGCTGCTGAAGGACCGTCGAGATTTTAAATTGCTTCCCTGCTTTCATTATCTGCCATTTGATTGGACTGTGGAGCCCTGCTGAGGTATGCCATCCGGAAATAATGGGCTGATCTAGTTGGCATTATTATTTAATTTTGATTTGGTCTCAACCGTAGATGGGAATTCGCCAACAAAACCAGAGCACATTCACAGTCCTTAATACCTTTGATAACTGAGGCTGTGGTAAGTGTGTAGAGATCCAAACAAATAATTTTGCCCAGGAAAAGTGAGAAAAGGAAGATGTATCGCTTTCCATGGAGATGAAGACAAAAAGACAGTACATTATTCTCTCCTACTTTTTAGTGGGCCAACCTAGAGTGATAGTAGGACAGGCATTCAGACAAAGAGGTGGAGTGGAAGGTGGTCTGTTGGGAGTATGGCGGTAAAGGTCAGGGACAGGGAGATGGCTCTAGCTCAAGGATATAATTGGCAATGCTGAGAGCCAGTTCGACATACATTCACACAAAAGCAAAAGAGAGTGGCCGGTTGGAGCTATAGGGGGAATTGGAGCCCACTGGGGTGATCAGAGACATCTGAAAGAAATCTGTAAAAGTCTTGACAGGGATTATTTGGTTGTTTATCTTTCAGCATTGTCTTTTTTTTTACCTTCGCTGCAACTCCTGAAGATCTCTACTGCAAGCATTTAGATTTTGGTCTCTCTGTTTTTGTCTCTCTTAGTCTTCCTGACTGTGCTTCTCTTTGTGTTTTGTATCCAAATCAGTTTTTAAGCTTCCTCTCAGCAACATTTCACTGTTGTCATCAAAACCCTAATGCACTTAACTCCTATCCTTCTTCCTCCCTCCCATTCTCCATCCTGAGGTGGCCACAGACATACAAAAACAATAGTTCCAACAGAATACCAATGCTTTCGAAGAGTTTACTACAACCAAGTTAAATCTTAATCTCCAGTAAATACAATTCTAGGTGGAATTACATAGTACTTCAGAAAGGAAGGGGTTATTCATCAACGATGGACTTCTTACATAACAGCAATGTTTTATCAAGGAATTTCAGCAATACATTGCTGTTGTTGCTTGGGTGTGCACTGCATCGACAATGAAAACCTAGATACTGAGTTTGTTATTTGTCATACTGAGTTTGGCGACCACCACCAATGCTTTCCTGACTCAGGGGTTTTGCCTTATGGCTTTAGCAGCTTTAAGGACATGCCCATTTTACATCTCTGCCTGTACTTTACATATAAAAGAAAGACACTTCATCAGCCGCCCTCACACACCTAAATTCATGATCATGTCTTGCGTAATAAAGATCTCTCTCAATACCAATGCAAAGAAAAAAGGTGGCAGAAAGAGATTAGGGTAAAGGGCACAGTGTGAGATGCCTATCATCAAAGAGAATTAAAATCTTATAATAGAAGTAAAAAGCTCCCTTGGGTAGAAAAGGGTAGACGTAGGAAAGTGGAAGGCAATGCAAAGGAAAGTCTGCTCGGGATATATGCTCGGAGACAGGCTTTGCTTTGAGGAGGTGGGAGCATTGCCCAATCAAACAATCCACTTCCATTGATTCAATGTGACTGCCGTAAGTGGTTGTAAGTGGGGAAATAGCCCAACTCTCATTGGTTAATGCTTACTTGCTTACTTAGGCTTGCACAAGTTTATACACTGTCAGCAGCAGGGCTCAGCTCAGGTTCATTTCTGCACCCAAGAGTGTATTAGCAGGTCCCTCCTGCTTTGCAGTGTGGCGGGGTCTATTTAATGGCAGCAGCATGGTGTGGTTGGTGTTTTCCTCTCTTTTTTAGTCACCATTCAGTTAAAAACACCCAAATCTCCCATCATGGAGACTGAAACATCTCCTGTTTGTGTCTTCATACCATCACTATTGTCTTCTACTTGATTTGAACAAGACGAATGGAAAATAGAAACAGGCAAGAGAACATGGCAATATTTCACTAAGCACCTCCTTGACTGTCACCTTTCCCGTGGGAACTCTTTTTCCATCAGCATAATGTTTTATTGATTTATTGGCAGCGTGAGAATGATCCATTTATCCCCCGTCTCACAGAGAAATATGATGTGTTCTGGCTGAATAATCCCGGTGTTAGTCGAAGCCAAGGAGTGTCAAGATGAGGTGATTGGGCTGTTTGAAGTGTGTCGTAGAAGTGGCATTCAAATGAGGGCAGCTTGGCATCAGGATGGCAACTCTGACTTAGCATTGTAGCAACATCCATCGTGTTTGACAGCGTGACATAAACACAACAGCAAATAGAAATGACCTGCTTATGCCATTTGTAAGCATTACACATAAAATAATGATTTACTTCTGATGGAGTCGATGCCACCTGACTGTGACATTTAAAGGAACCCTAAATTAAATTGTATATCGTGTCTGTTTAATTAAAACTCAGGCAGTGTTTTAGGGGCGGCAGATTAGTACTAAAAGATCCAATTAAAGTGTTTGGTGAAAGAAGAACTCCAGAGCCTTTTGGGTTTCCTCTTTGATAAGTGAAATACCTTGCAGCCCAAGCCTGATAGTGTTGATAGCAGATAATGAGAAAGGACCCTCAGCACTGCACAGGGCTAAAGCCAGCCGTTAGCTATGGCACCTGCTGCTGATGCTCCACCAGCCTCCTTTTTATCCTCAAAAAACCAGCCCCACATTCTCATTGTGCTTCCTCATATCACAACCAGCACGTCTGTGAGCGAAAAAGAGAAATATTTAGAAGCACTGTAGCGGCCGTCTTTTCCAGTGAAGCCTGATTAACATCACATTTTGCGGAAAGATGCAGAAAAAGAAACTGTGATATGGCAGAGAATACTTTTTCTTTGGAGTTTGTTTGTTAGTCTAATCTCTCCCGCTTGGTTTCGCTAGCTCAGATAACTCTGATAAATCTTTCATTAGATTCTTAAGAGGCTAGAACAACCGCAGTCTTGATGGGATGAAATTGGGATATTTTGGATTTGACTCGTGCTTTTTGTGTGTGTGTCAGTAATTTAGGCGCAAATTACTCCCCGTGAGTAATAGTTCTTTTTCACCCATTTTTACACTCGAACACAGCTGGCCAGAATGAGCAGGGTGGTTAGTCACGGGAGGCATGTGGAAAGGACGTTTTTATGAGTGAATATTGCAGTGGGTAATGGGTTGTGAGCCTTCATAGATTCCCATTACTATGATTTTTTTCCTCTCTATCAGACGAGGACATTCACAGTTTATTTCCCCAGCACTAGCCCTCTCACTTTCGCCACCTTTAGTTACTACTCCAGGGCTGTGTGTCTCGCTTCACTGGCCCCCTCATCTCACCACAATGGAGCACTTTCAAACCAGCCATTAGTAAAGCAATCAGCATATTGTAATGTAAATATTTGCCTTGGGCTGATGTATAAAGACCCACAGCCAACTGAAAACATATGAGGCTCCCCGGATGAAATTCATACTTGAAGCCTGCATATGCAAACACACACCTGTACACAGATGCACCTGAATCTCCAATGCATAGCTATACGCATGCCTCTGAGTCCCTGACACTTGCATGCATGAGCTTTTTTCTATTCTGTATCTCAACTACAATTGACTTATTTGTTAGCGTGTGAATGCTTCTCTGCCTGGATAGAAATCCCATCAGTCTGAAGAACTTCTTGCTGGCGGGTTGCTTGTGGTGCACTTGATGGAACAAAACAAAAGTTTAAATTGATCAAGGTAATGTGAAATTTGACAGAGCAAAACGCTCTCACCGACACGTCTTTGATGTTTTCGCTTTGTTTCAATGTTTGATGTCAAGGTTGCTCGTTGACTACATGTACACATGCTCGGTTGTGGCAGAAGGATGCCTCCCAGTCCTGCCTTTCATCCCCCAGCTCGCTTCTTCGACAACTTTTTCATTAAGAATTCCAGCATTGTCACATCCTGGTTTTTCCAGCAGAATCCATGTTTGAAATAAGAAGCAGGATTTGAGTGTTTTGCAAAGGAATGACTCTACGGTAACGGGTATTGCTTATTACTGTATGTTAGCCAAGTTGCAGTACAAGAAGTCGCATTGCTAACCTTTCACTTTTCCCTCTTCTTCGTTGACACAAACTATTGAAATTCTTGATCTACCTCTTATTTCTTTATGTTGTGCCACCAAAAAGCCCGACTTCCGTATGATCTTTCAAAATGGTGTACAGCCATAGCTCTTCAGGCTTTTCGGAGAGGTTTTCAAGTTTCTCTTTTGACAAACCTTTGAGATTGGACACATATCCATGTATCCTTCAAATATTAAATAAGTACGGCACACTTGGGCCGAACCAGAAGCCTCGGAGACAACTTAGCAAAGAAACCCCTTCTGCTGGCACGACATAAAAACGTGGATGGGGGTGGCTTGAGACTCAAGATGTGAATATCATAATCTGTCACTGCATACTACTTCTCTATCATTCAGACTGTCATAACTTAAAATCAATGTCAGTCCTCTCACTGGGGATCTACAAGCTCTCTAGTGGAGCTTAACGACGAGAGTGGTGTTTTGCTTTAGGGTAACTAGATTGAGCACAGGCTAAGAACTGCTTTAATAAGCTGTGATTTTTTTTATACATGGAAAAGCACTGCTGAGAAGTGACATTTTTAAGAGCTGGGGATTTCTTTTTCATAATCATACTTTGTTGGTTCAAGCTGCTCTGGGTTCCCTTGGGGACAAATGATGGACTTGAAAGAGCTGCAGTGGAGTTTTCTTATCCATTTTTTTTTCTTTGTCAAGCAAATGATTAGGTTGCATATCACATACAGTGTATTATTATTCTACTCCTGCAGCGTGCAGCATTATCTCAAGGTGAACAGTCCTCCCACTGTATATAATACAAAACACATTTGTCCATACCACCGCATTAGACCATGTGTTAAAAGGTCCAGCCAACCTACAAAGCAGTGGAAGCATGTGTTATGTGTGCACAAGTGTGCACAAATGAGCATTAAAGGTTCAAATATTTTTTCTGCTCCTGTAGCATCGTCTGCACTGGTGTTAAGGCCTCCATTTGCCACAGTCAAACACCTCCCGATCAGTATTCATATCAAACACCACTGTAAGATGAATAGAGATCCTGATAGGCTCTGTGTGACTGTAGCACCTGTAGCCCTACTGGCTCAGCCCACAGACTGATGCCTTTCCTTTGATGAAACTGGAGCTTATGTGCAGACTATACAATGGTCTCTGTAACCATATCTTTTTACTGAAACGTATTAAAAGTGCGTAGGTCACTGAGCATCTGCCTATAGGTAAATCTCTGTGTAACAGGAGTAGGGATGTGTTTTAATGAGTTTGACTCCCCCCTTCCTCAGAGCAGTGGAATAAATTCCTCAATTTGTCTTTGGATTGAGAGTAAAGCTACAAACCTCAGCTAATGTCCCAGGGCAAGGTGAAAAAAGAATATGCGTCAAAATACAGTTGGGTGCTGCATCTTTTTTGGTTTCTGTGTAGTCAAAGTGAACTCAGGGGTCCCACATGCTGAGGTTTTGTCTTTGCTCTACAGCTGCCAGTTGTTATGATCCAAGATGAGCACGAGCGTGTTCAGAAGGTTTGAAGTTAGTTTTGTACAGAGGCTTCACCTTTAGTCCCAGTCCCCGTTATCGTGGTGCAGCAATTCCCCTCACAAAAAGGCAGATTTCCCGGGCCTTTCATGAGTTGTTCAAAGCCGCCATCGCTCACTTTAAATTTCTTGTCAGTTCAGCTAAGTACATCTTCAAAGACGGCAACCAGGAACAGCTGGCGTGGTTCGAAAAGAAGAAGAAAAGGGGAGAAGAAAGGAATTAAAGATGAGTTAGAAATGCAGTTTTGAATCCTAAATGGGTCATTTGTAGGAAAATTGAGAGAAAATATTGTGGTTTCTGCATTTATATTATATTATATTATATTATATTATATTATATTATATTATATTATATTATATTATATTATATTATATTATATTATAGTGGTGCTATTTTAAGAATCAGAATTTTACCACTCCCCATTTAGCCATTTCTTTTAAATTAACCACTTACATCTTCAGGTGTTTGGCTTTAAGCAAAGCCACTGAAAACAACTGTTGTGACAGTTTTTGCCTGTTTGGAACTGACTAAACAGCACTTGCAACAACCGTATATTATTTCTTTCATTCAATCAACTTCACCGACAATATGTTAATTGCATGTGCATAATGTCTTTTGTTCTGTTTGTCAAAGTATTTTGGTTATTTTGTTTAAACGCGCCAACATGATGTCAGTTTTACTTTACTTAGTAACAAGATTTGTTTTTTTTTCTCATCAATTCTCCATGCAATTGTCTGAACTTAAAGTTGTAAAGCTGTTTTGTTTTTCATAGAAAGAAAGAAAGAAAGAAAGAAGGAAAAGAATTCTTCCTAAGGCAGTGCCCCTGGACTCCCCTGCAGGGTTTGTGCCCTAGAGGTTTAAGTCTACTTGCTTAAATCAAAATTTCTCCATGAATTGAGTTAAAGATTTAACTCAGTAATCCACACCACACCTTCATGAGGACCTCGATAAGTTCACACTGATATTAATCATGTGCAGCAATAAGAGGGAGAAGGAGAGCCATGTGCTTAAAAATATGA
Organism: Leptatherina wallacei; assembly: GCA_028567055.1. Taxonomy (NCBI): domain Eukaryota; kingdom Metazoa; phylum Chordata; class Actinopteri; order Atheriniformes; family Atherinidae; genus Leptatherina; species Leptatherina wallacei. The sequence continues at coordinate 5,888,299 of JAOXYM010000024.1, read as the reverse complement.
CATCTGGAACTTAAAATTCAGACCTTGGTCAAATATTCAGAGAAGCAATTAATTTCCTAAATGCATTTAGTTGTCGCTTCGTGTCTCGAAGAATGGCCACCTTAAGTTTAGTCCGTTTGAAGGTGTCTCTGGAAAAAAAAAAAAAATTTGTGTGACATTACGAGACATTGGGGATGTGCTCACAGGCCTTAAATTATTGCGAAGTCATGTTGAGTATGTGGAAGCAGGAAAACATGAACACATTTTCCAACCTTTCGACATCAACAGACACTTTCAACTGTGAGCACATCCTCTCGCTTACACAATGAAGACAGCAGCAATAATATGGAGTGAGCCTTTTGGCTTAGCTTTTAATTAGGCCAGTACTCAGAATTACTGAGAGACCACTATGTTCCATCTCGCTGCCCTCCAAACTCCCCCGAGCCCTCTCAAGCTCACCCCGGGCATTTTCAGCTAAGCCTTGGCCTCTGATCAGGGTAAACATCCACACATACTTCCCCGCAAGCTTGGCTTCATATTCTCAGTGGATGAGCACAATCTCCTCCAACATGTGCTCACTTGCTGTATTTGTCTTGTCCTCACTCAGACTGGCATATGCCGTCCAGCTTGTCACCGATCCATAAGGATTCTTTTAATTACAGCTTTCAAGAAAAAACCCTTTGCCCATCATTTGTCCTTTCCTCCCCCTTCTCATCGATTGCCCCCCTTGTTTTTTTGTTGTTGATTTTTTTTTTAAAGATAGGCAGTGAGGCAGCAGCCTTTTAAACATCTATCTCGTTGCTCCGACCCCCTCTTCCTCTCCTCTTCTCTCCTCCACCTAAAGCCTTTCTCCCCCTTTTGAAAACGGATTGGAAACAGATAACAAAAGAGGTGGTGCAGGACCGTCCTCGCTGTGGCTTTGTGGCTAAATCACTGCAAGGAGATGGATTGTGCCACTGCACAATTTCCCTCCCCTAGTGTGTCTCTGCTGGGTTCTTTTTTTTTTTGTTTTGTCTCTGGCTCAGTGTCCTTGGAGCATTGGGAAGAGGTACCGGTGAGACTGCCAGGGTAGCTGGTCAATGGTGGAAGAAGAAGAGTTTGGATGAAAAGAATGGAGAGGACAGAATAAGGGTGAATTGAAGAAAGGGAGGGCATTAATTATAAGGTTGACACATTCAATAGAGGGCTGAAGTCAAACCACCTGCCAGAGGGAATTGGAAAAGAACAACTACAGAGTGCCATTCCAATATCTGAACCCAGCTGCAGTGATAAAGACCGTCTCAGTCAGAGAATGAGCGATCTATCCAGTGTGTCTTTTTGTGTTTGTCTTAGTGGTTTTGACACCAAGAGGAATAAAAAAATAAAAAAAAGTACTCTATATGTGAGCTTAAATGTTATTTAGGCATGGATGGCTGACATCTAAAAGGAAAAGATATACAAAAAAGAAACTTTTTGATAAGAAATATGTAATCCAATAACAGAAAAGGGCTTTTTGTAATAAATTACATTTTCCAATTATAATTTTGTTCAGTAGTAAGAGTTGAAAGAGAATGCATTAATATTTGCCAAAATAATGTGATGCTTTCAAAAGCTTTTATCCGTAGTTTGCACAAAATCCCTATATTCACACATTGTCCCAATTTGTGATCTTTAGAGGATTTCTTTTTTGCTGGAAAATCTCTGCAAGAAATCAGGAGTGAATGTTGTTGACTTTCGCATCCACACATGTGTTTTCCCTTCTGGTGAGTCTCTAGAAAATTTTCAGGGAAACGTGTGAACAGCTTTAAAACAGCTGAGCTTGGGCAGGTCCTGGGTTCTTGTGAAACATACTCAAAAGGGAACTTTATAGGAGTGTTTCTAATGACTTAAAATAACCAGTGATGTGAAAGCTAGCTGCTTTGGGTGAATCTATCATCTAGTTTGACCCGCAGCGCCCAGAACCTAAACACGCCAGGGCTTTTTTTCCCAAGATTCTAAGTATATTTCAGTGCTTGCCATGTCGCATCTATCCACATCAAAATGTTGACTGCTGCTAATCACTGCTTCAACCAGGAAGTCAACTTTGATACTAAGCTGTTTAGACACTTCTGCTGGCTCCATAAGTATTTCATCACGTTATTGAACATAACCACTAAGAAAAATCTAAGATTAAAGTCTTACAACTCTTTATCTTTTCTTTATAACTTATTCTTTTATTCATTGATAAAGCAACTTTCATACAGATAAGTAACACAAAGGGCTCTACATAAAAACATACAACAACGAACATTTTTTTATAAACACCCACCCGATCATAATTTCACTCACATTCACTCATACGCACACACAACATGCATTCAAACCCCCCACCCTTCTGTCAGATAACACCAGCTGCTTCCTCTGTTATCTTTCAGGGAGGCTGAGCTAATCAGCTGATTCATGTTAAACAACTTTGCTGGGTTTGGGGTATTTTTAATTTCTAACAAAAAACACCTCATAAGACACAGAAACCCCAACTTGATTTCTGAATAACTGAAGTGGAAACCAAAGACCAGACTAGGGAAATAAAACAAGACTTGAAAGAGAAGTCTAATAATAACCAAACTAACACAGAAGTCTTAGAGGAAAAGTAACTCATAAGACAGGCGTGTCTAATTTCGCTCCTCGAGGTCCACTGTCCTGTAGGCTTTAGATATTTCCCTGCTTCAACACATCTGATTTAAATGTAATGGATGGATCCAACAAGTTGTTTTTGGACTGTAGTGCTAAAGAGACAGAGGGGGAAAAAAGATCTATTATCAAGGCATTAACCTGAAAAACCACAACAAAACCTAAACAAAACCCACATGACATTAACAAGACAGATTTATTAGCAAGTGGAAGCACTCAGAGATCGCAAACTTCCGCCAAGCCATTGTAAAAAAAAATTTCTGGCCTGTGATTGTGGGCTTTATTTTTTGAGTTAGAAGCTGTAATAGCAAAATTATCCCCACCTCCCCACGGGCAGGCATAAATTTACGTCGCAACCAGGCGATCACGTGACCATGAACAGCTTGCAGTGAAAACAAACCCTGCGTTATAGAGGCGTCCGTGTTTAAATGTGCAACTTGTTCTCATAGTTTTAAGTATTCTCCATCGATTTTTGATTAAAAAAAAAGATCCATAAAGTCATCCAGTTATATTGATACCCTCAGTGTCAAGGTTAGAAAAAGATATGAGGTGAAGTACGATTGAAGGAATGCCAACATCACATTGTTGCATCTATCCAAAAACATCCATAAGTTTTAAAAAGTGATATTGTAATAAATGTTTTACACACAAGTCACAAAATGATCTGAACAAATCGTCAAATATTTCGAAGGACTGACAGCATTGACACGCTTGATAACTGCTAGCCAGTTATCACATCTTTCTGGGCTGTTATGTCTTTTGGCAGTTCAAAGAAACTCTAAAAATTGAAGAAAAATCTACGAGGATCGACGCTGAAAATCCGAAAGGTGTCACACTTTAGCAACCTTTTGCCGAAAGACCCGGATGTGACAAATTTCACAGATGATCCCGGATGTTTGCACCTGCCTTCGCCTGAAAAAAATCCTTCAAGAAATATTCCTGGTTCCAGGCGGGGATTTAGATCACCCCCATAATCTAATCACCTGTTCGTTATTCCAATTTCCCGAAAATGTAATCAAATCCTTCCATTGCCTTTTGAGTTATGTTACTAACCAATGGATAGACAGATGGACGGACGTACATACAACACAACCTCTGCCTCGGCTGTGGTAATAATTAAATCTTAGATGATTGAAACAGAAAGGCTGAAACAAAATGCTGGGAATTCACAGCCAATCAGAAAAATTCTGAGCTGCATTCAGTGAGTTCAGGGTGATCAAGTACTACCTCCCTGCCAGGGGGCTGTTTTTCGGAAAGTGGAACTTGTTTCTGTATTTAATAAGAGGATGAGAAAGCACCCCCTGAGTTCCTGGAAAATGTTCCTGAAGTCAAAATGCAGGTTGAGCCTCCAACAAGTTCTCTAATTATCTACACCTGTGCATTTATTAGACTTTGGCTTTTGTAGTTTGAGGCCAAAAAAGTCAATTTTACATAAACTCTTCCCCTACTTGGAGGAATGATGGTGGTGGAAAGCTCTGTCCAAGAACTCCAGTAGTTAGTTGCCGACATTTTTTTCCTGTATTTCATCCCCCCTCTGTATGCTTTGTGCTGTATATATCTCAAGTGATTATCCAACTTTACCACCAAGCTTTCAGAACTTATAAAACTTGCATAATTTTATATGCGTGTTCAGTGATTGCCACTGGAAGGGTCACCCACTGTTCCCAAAGCCTACTCTTACTTCAAAGTGGCTGTCACGGTCAACGTATCAAAGATATGTACATGAATATTCTCACCTCTTGCCACCTGTAATTACAATAGAGCAACGGCAGCAAGGCATTCACTAGTTAAACACAGCTAAATACAAGCAAAGAGACAGATCCTTATTCACCATTATGAAAGACCATCACTGTACACTGATTGTTCCTACAATAGAATGGCAGATTGCTGCACTTAACTGTGGCCTTTGTGTACTTTAAAGGTCTCCGTGCCACTCTTACTGAAATAAAAGCTCCCTGTCAAAACCAATCACCTAATCAAGGTTGGCATTGATGGCAGGCCTCGGCTTAAATGGGGAGTTATTTAGGGGGAACAGCAGGGCCACAGTGATCGTTGGCATAAATGTTGCTGGGGAATTGAAGTCCTTGACACAGAGGGAGGCAGCTGAGTAAACTTCTCTGAAGAACAAACTTGATTAAATTCTTTTTTTTCTGTCTCGAAACAACAGCCTGCATTTGGTATGTGCGGTGGAGAGCGTTCCGGAGACGTGGGAGGCGCTTTGCGATGCAAATTTAAGTATTTTTGTTCATCATTAGCGGAAAGGAGCTGTTTGTGTGTAATCAATGGGATGTAAAGGTGTTTGGTGTAGGGCAAGGCTAGAAACGATGTCAGGTTTGTCACAGACGTTGGTGGCTAGGATGTGGGGTTGCTATGCCAACAGCAGGCACATCTGCTCTGTATTTAGAGAACAGAATGAAGCAGTGTTTCAGCAGGCAGTCATCAAATTCAGACAAAAAAGAAGAGCACAGAGCAAACAACGAAGGTCATCAGGCAGGTTTATTCACAGTTTGAGTTTGATCTTATAAACAGAGATCTGTATTGTCAGTTTGATTGTGTTGTTTGTTTTCCATTGCGGGGAAGAGTCATCTCTGTGTACAACATCTTAGGTTCAAGTGGTTTTTTTATTTGATGTTGATGATATCAAAGAGAAGATTAGAGCAGTCTTATATGAGACACCGATTCCTTTTAGTATCTGTCAATCTTGCTCTTCAATTTTCTCCAAAGGGAAGTGGGCCTATGAGACAAAGCTTCTCAAGTTGCTTTTATAGTAACAATCTACCTCTAAAAGAAATACTCAGCCAACATGTCAGGGGCATGGATGATCTGTAAGGGCTGGGATTGAAAAGTGAGGCTCACAGTTTTTTTCCTTTGCAACATTCTTTTTGTTGCTGTCGCTTTTTATTTCAAATTAGAAACATTCCTTCAAAGACTTTGTCCAAAAGTGCTACTTTAATCATCACCTCTCGTACTTTCGTGCAGTTTTCTGTTACAATCGAACGCAAGAATGATGAAAACTCAGATGCTGCAAAGTGATTTTCTGTTTTCTTGTACCACCCAAAATTCAAAAGAAGTTGGGATGTTTTGTAAAATGTGGATAAAACAGAATCAATTATTTGCATTTCTCATAAACCCATATTTTATTCCCATTAGAACATACGCAACATATCGGATATTTTACCATTTCATTAAAAATATTGGTTGATTTTTAATTTGAGTTGGAGCAGGGTGATGTTCAGCATTGTGTAGCATCCCCCTCTTCTTTTAACAACTGTGTGTAAACATCTGGAAAGTGAGGAAACCAGTTTCTGGAGATTTAGGAGAGGAATGTTGTCCCATTCTGGTCTGATGCAAGATTCTAGCTGCTCCACAGTCCTGGACCTCCGTTGTTGGATTTTTGCTTTCATGATGCTCCAAATGTTTTCCGTTGTTGAAAGGTCTGGACTGCAGGCAGGCCAGTTCCGCACCCGGACTCTTCTCCTATGAAGCCATGCTGTTGTGATGGATACAGTATGTGATTTAGCATTGTCTTGATGAAATTTGCAAGACCTTCCCTGAAAGAGACGTCGTCTGGATCATCTGTTGCCCCGAAAGCTCTACGTAAGCTGTGCAAGCTGCCCAGATTCCTCCTGATTGTCAGAATCTTTTCATATTAGACAATGTCTTCCCAATTGTTAAAGAAAATTATTCCACAAATCAGATTTAGGTTGACTGGCAAACAGGTCAGCAACATGAGTGCGTATAAAAGGAGCATTTCAGAGAGGTAGAGTCTCTCAGATGTAAAGATCAGAGACAATCAGATTTGTGGAATTATTTAAGAAAAATGTTCTTTAAAAAATTGCAAGGACATTGTTTGTAATTGGCAGTCTTTTGTCACCTCATTCCAACTTTATTTTTAGATGAGTTTTTGCCATCAAATTCAAAATGAGCTTATATTTTCCATGAAATATAAAAAACATTAATATGTTGTTTGTTCTACTGCGAATAAAGTATGGGTATATGAGATTTGTAAATCATTGCATTCTTATGATATTCCATAAAGGAAGTGGAAACAAACAAGCTTGAAATGTGCTCGATAGCAGCTACCAAACATCAGACTAATACAGGTGCTGGATGTTGTAAAAATCAACAGGAAAAACACAATATATTTGTTGGTGGGGTTTTTTTGTTTGTTTTTAACATCATATGAAAAATCCCATGATCTGCCTCACTCCAAAAGTCTGCTCTTTTTTTATTCTTACTTCTACCATCTCACATGGTTCACAGAGATGAAGATGTGAAGATTAGGGTTTTTATCCAGCATGACCAGCTAGATTATATTTGCATGATTCCTAGAAGACAAACTTATTAAGCAGACCTACCTTCATTTCCATGATGTATAAACAACTGCAATTACAGTCAGGGTTCATATCCATATTTACTAGTTTGCAGTCTTGGCACAGTACCCAGGAAACACAGATGAAGACTGTTTGTTTGAGGAATAGTTCTCCAACGGTGGCAGGAATTTGCATTGCTATTTGTGTGAGCATGATACAAACAAAAGGTTGCTGACAGTTTGAAATGTCTATTTTTTTTTTCATTAAATAACTATTAGATGCTACTTTCTGAGCTCATGGATCCAGTGTTGGATGGAAGTTATAATCCCACTTTCTCAGCCACAAGATGATCTAATCAGTGCCAGTGAAACATCTTCGCTACTAAAAGAAAGAAGTGTTTATGCTGCATGTTTTGTGCAGTGTCTCCTCTTTTGGTTCCTCTGTTGTGATCTTCTATTACGTAACAATTTTGTGCCTTTGCTGATTAATCATTTTTGATGACATCATGCGCTGCCCCGAGTCATTATCGCCATGTGCTGCAGAGGAAGATGCAGTAGCGATTCTCTACTTCAGTGTTTGTCTATTCCGATTTTTCCCCACTCCTTGAACCGAAAAAGCCAAGTTTATAAAAGTTAAGAATGAGCAAACGTGTCCAGCTGAGGTTTGACTCACAGAGGCCTCGGGATAAGATCATGGCTGAGGTTTCTGTGTTGTGTATGAAAGCTTTTCAGTTATTGCAGAAAGAAAAGGAGCGAGTGAGGAAGAGACTGGCTGGAGAGACAGTTGAGTTCTGAACTCTCCTCGAAGCCTTAGAAAAAGGCAGACGGGCTGCTCTATCCTCTGGGGAAGATTCAATTATAAATGATGCTTCCACCCGGAGCCATCTTGGAATCCCTTATTCTTTAGGAGATCTTCCTCACCTAATCCTCAGCAGGGTTTGGTGTGGCCCGCCTCTGAAGCGATATGCCTCACACGCACATTGTGTGTTATGCATTATGAATGATGGGAAGGAGACACTCATGTCCTAATTTCGCTGAGAGCAGGGTGAGCATCAACGCTGGAGCTGACAGAATGCTAATTTTCACCACAGAGAGGAGAGGATCGAGTCAGGCTTTACCAAGCTTTTAGTTTGTAAGTGTCCCGGCTATTTATTTGTAACCTTTGCGTCTGTTTTGGCCATCTCAAGCTCATTTCACTACCCATCCTTTGGCCCTCTTGCCTCCATATATTTTACCCAGCATCCCCATGCATCTCCTCTACCTCATACCTCCTTTCATCTCTCTGTAGCGCCTCTCTCCTCTCCTAAAAATTCTACTGGTGGCAGCGAGCAGCATTAAAGTCTGGAGACAGGTCTTCTTTGTAGCCTAGGGTGCTGTGTAGATCTCAGCTGCAGCCTCCCTCCCGCCCTCCTTCGCTACTTTCCTAGCATCAGAAATCCTCTTCAGGCCCCCCTCCTGCTTCCTCTTCCTTTTCCAAGCGGAGAGAATAGGAGCTGACATCTCCAGAGAACCGAGAAAAAAATCATTTAAAGCCCTTCCTCTCTGTCCGCTCGCTGCTACAAGGGAGAGGAGTGTCAGTGATGCAGCAGGAGGGGAGGCTAGAGGTGGGAGAGATGGAGGGCGAGACTGGCTATCTGAGCTTCACAGTAATGAGAGGGGAGTTGTTATGGCTCACCTTCTGTTGCGCACATCCGTGTGTATGTGTGTGTGGCCATTTTCGCCTCCGCAGTGTAACATGACGCTGAAGTGAGGAAACATGACTGCTTCATTAATGGGCGTCTGTGAGTCGATGTTCCTGCTCGTCCGCGGTGGTCTGAGGATGATTTGCTGCGCCTGTGAGTAAAAGACCCGGTGATACAAAAGCCTCTTCCTGTTGCCCAAAGAAAACAGGGGGGGGGGGGCGTAAGATGACTGGAGAGATCCCACACATTCACATCAGCACCACTTCACTGTCACTTCAACAACACTTCACTGTTCTCCACGATTTTTTTTTTTGTTTGTGTGTTTCTCCTCCTTCCTCCCCTTTCAGTTCCCCCACTACTTCCTAGCAGCACGACACAGATGACAAATCAAGCCGTTCCTCATCAAAATACAACATGTCAAGGACTGCATGTTCCCTGTCAATGAGGGGCGATGTGAGAGAAACTTTCTGACTAAGCTCTCTCGCTGTGAGTTGTTGTTCTTGGACGTACAGGATTGGCAAACAGGATGCTTTTAGCTAAAGTGAGTTCATCAAGCCACAGGAGCCTAACTGAGTTTACCCATCTTTAGTCTAAATAGTTGAGGAAATATATTGTTTCTAACACATTTGAAAATATTGTTATTACTATTTTTAATCATATGTTATAACAAGATTTTAAAATGAAGTGAAAGTCCATGACAAATATTATTATGACATAAAACACCAGTTTCTGACTTTCAACAGGGTCTTTGTTTCTTGCAGTTGTATAGGTGATATTATAATAAGTGGCAGACAATGTTAACATGGTTTCATAACATAAAGTACAAAAAATTTTGATTTCAATTATTAATGGGGAGAATCTGCCCAAACCTTTAATTAGTAGTGGTTATATGAAATTATACCATCAAAAGATTTACTTTTGAGTGATTTGTATTGGCTGGCTTGCTTTAAAAAGACATTTAAGTCTCAAATAAACGTATATTCAATAACTATGATTGAATATAAAACAGCATTTGGTATTTAGGTAGCTGTCAGAGCTGAATTTGTATATTTTTATTCAACTTATGTTTTGTTTTTTTGGCACTTCCAGCTTTATTGTCCAGTTCATACATTTGTTAATTTA
>JAOXYM010000024.1:5867531-5878455 GCA_028567055.1 Leptatherina wallacei | reverse complement strand
TATATTTTTATTCAACTTATGTTTTGTTTTTTTGGCACTTCCAGCTTTATTGTCCAGTTCATACATTTGTTAATTTATCCATCCATCCATCCATCCATCTTCTGTACCGCTTAATCCATGCAGGGTCGCGGGTGGGCTGGAGCCTATCTCAGAAATTATCAGGCGAGAGGCAGGGTACACCCTGGACAGGTCGCCAGTCTGTCGCAGTATTTGTTAATTTAACAAATACTAATTAAATAAATAATTAACAAATAACATTTTTATTAAATAATTGTAACGTAGCCATGCCAACCACTGGTGCAGGGATTGAACTTGTCTCGTTGACCGTGACAACGGAAACGAGGCAAGATTCAACCACAAGGAATATTCAAATGTATGAACAGACTCAGGAAATGTTCAAGAAAATGCAAAAACACATGGAATATGTAAGTCAGTGTCGGCAGTGTGTCGGCAGCTGGATGAGTGTCAAATGATGTCAGCAGGATGAGGGAAAGTGTGCAACTCAAACTGATGCCAACAATACAAAACATGATGCTGGTGGATAACAGACGACAGAGGAGAGTTTCACCTACAAAGCCCAAAAATTAGACTGCATTGGATTTAAGTGGATTGAATTGGACTGAACTGAATGAATCAAATCGCCTCAAATCGATAAAAAGGGGGAAAAAAAAAAAACCTGAATTGAATAATACCTGATTAATTCCAGAAAGAAATGAGATATCGCTGAACAAAAAGTCCTGTGCACAGAAATATCTTCCTGTATTGCAGTGATATTGTGGACAAAGCAGATAGCAGCACATTCTCCAAAGTCACCTGAAAGTTAAATTAACACCTAATGGAGCCAAGTTTACGAAATAAATTGGCAACACAGTGTATTTTAGGTTTCGCTAGTCATTAATCAGTTGATAAAAGCAGTTCACAACCAATGTAGTAATAAGTTTAAAAGTATATGTTTAGGCTGAAAATCTTCTCCCAGCTCCTTTTAACACGACTTTAACACCACCGTTCCTGCAGCTGGAAGACATCAGCTTTGACTACGTGATTAAATAAAAACACTAAAAACTGTTTCCCTGATCCCTGTTGTTGTAGGTTGTTTCACATCACTCACCTTCTCCCTTTGCGCCGGCAACAACGGCCAAACTCCAACAAAACTGTCACTAAACCCACACAGCAGCATGGAGGCCTTAGCTAGCTCTGGCATTGCTGCATACTAGCATCTCAGAGTTTGACTGCTCAATCCCAGTGAATGGAGCTGCTGCCCAGTGGCTCAGACTTTATCATCTCGGCTGCCGGCGATACTTTGCAGTTCAAGCAGCAGCAGCAGAATTTGCCTGAGCCTCTGTGTCGCTTTGCTGCATTTGTAAGTGGGCTCCGGCTCATAAAGTTAGAATACGACGTCACAATGTAATACAATGGAAAGTAAGCCATGCAATCCTCTGTCCACACTGTGTAGACTGGGAAATTACCCTCATAGGCCATTATGGCCGTTTCATTGTTTTTCTGCCACGTTTTAATATTAACTTACATATACTGTAGGGTTTTTTCCCCACAAAATCTTAATGTGACGTGAGCTAATTACAATCTCTACCCACAATAGAATTTAACGATACTGAAACAACAGTTTTTAATAGCAGTCTTGCTTTGGGCAAATGTTTGAGGAAACCAATAAGAAGTTTTTGTTGTAATCCCAATACTTGTACTTTACAGCGTTGCACATACATCATGATGTTGTTCCGGCTGCCTGAGAAAAAAAAACCCTCCACTTTCCTTTCGCTGTGCTCTGTCCATCCTGCCTCACTCTTCAGTTTTTTCTTCCACTTCTATTACCCCTGGTTTTTGGTGCGTAAATCCATATAGTGTGGTAATGCTCCAGCTTATTATAACGGGGAAACAGACAGTGTAAATCATTCGAGGCTGGCTGTTTTCTTTGCATAGCTATTTTTCATAACACACTGCCCTTCATCAATCATGTTCTGCGTTTTGTTCAGCGATGCCGACGAGAGGCGGGCCGGGCGGCCACCGTGCGCGATGACGATGTCAGGCATTTTGTTTGGTTTTTTTGCATTAAGATCAGATTTAAAATGTGCCGTCACACATGCAGCACGCCGACATTCATGTGTAGCATTTTAGCCATTTACCACCAAACGTCAAACTGGCAGCTGATTGAAGATAGAGCTGAAGAGAATGAAAGAGCCGACATTCGATCATCAGTCCTTCTCTCTCTCTCTCTCTCTCTCTCTCTCTCTCTCTCTCTGTTTCAAAGGGGACAAGGAAACAGTTGGAAATGTGAATTATGAAATGATAAAAGGTTGTAAAATGGAGATAAATCCCAGTGATTATGCAGCTCAGTATCTCACAATTTGATTCCACTGTCAATGGATCTTCATTGGAGCTGTGTGAAGGACAGCACAGCTAATAATTCCCCATGTATGGAGCACGGCAGGGGACAGTGTTGTAATGACAGAGTTCTTTTTGAACATGATTGAATAGGCAATTACATTTTTGCATCTCACTTTCAGAACTTTTTTTTTTCTTTTTCCGAGGCTCCTCTCTATCTTTATCTCTTTTTTATTTTCTTCTTTTTCTCCGACGGCAAAAAAAAAAATTCGACCACATCAAACCGTGTTTGTCTTCTTTCTGCATCCCCCGGGGTGCCAGCGCTGCAGAAAGCCCAAGAGATAACAAGAGGAAAGACATAAAAGCACATAAACAACACACACACAGCCAGCAAGGAGAAAGGAGAGGAAGTGTGTGTGCTCGCTAGAGTTCACGTTCATACGTGTCTATGTAGATGGCCTCAAGTATGTGAGTATGCATAGAAGCTGGGCTTCCGAGCATATACCTGCTGCAGTTTGGTGCCTCATGGGTAGCTGATGGTGTCTTTTTCTTTGAGGTTGTCCATAAACACATATATGTGCACATTTGCACTTTCCTATAGATCTTCCATTATAACCCATTAGGAACTGATGCAACACAGTGGTGCATCAGGTTCCATGTAGAGAGGACGCCTCAGGTTTTAAGGGGTCAGCAGCTCCCTCTTTGCGGCCTTTGCAGTAGGACAGACAGACCAGGTCTTTTACTGTAAGTCTGCTATGACTAAACACAGGCTTTTATCACAGCATGGTATGAGGTCTGAATACAACCAATTACCCAGTTATAACAGATGCACACTGTGGCAGCTGCTCTGCTTTATTTCTTTTTATTTTTTTCTCCCAGCTGTTTTTTATAGCTAGCATTGTTGCCTGGTAAAAGTTTCAACGTATAGAGCAAAGAGAGTCTGGACATATTGTACTAAACAATAAATGTGAAATATTTAGATTTTTTCATGCGTGTGTGCCTTGATGTGCACACACTTTATCCCGCTTTTTAAAAAGTAGTTTTATTTTTTCCTGCTGGTTAAGTGCATTGAAATCGGTGACCTGTGATTTCTACCTTTGCATGAATTTCTTTTCTATTTTGTTTTTAGTTTTTTCAGGCTGGTTGGGTAATGTCAATTCATGGCCTGAAGGACATATCTGTCCTGCAGACAGGTGTCCTGACCTTCTGTCTGCACTGCCACGCCTCAGGGGACCTCTGTGAAATAGAGGCTATGGCTTTGACCTACTGTCTCGTGTACTGTTTGTGTCTAAACAGAGTCACGCTGCACATTCAGTGAATCACTACATAGTAGAGGGAGGCCTTAGAGCATTTCTTTTTCATCAGCTTTTAAGGGATATTTAGCAAAATTCTTTTGCAAACCATCAAAGGATAATGAAAGAAAATTAGCACTGGTCATTATTTTTAGTCCCATCTTGCATCATTTTCTCCCAAATGAATGGAGGGCCCTTGTGCTACAATAAGATTTCGTATGGCCCCCCTCCAGTACCCACTGGCCATAGTGTGATTTCATTATTCGAAGATGCAGATGAAAGTCTCCTCTGATCCCCCAAAATAACATCCTTTGCAGTAATCTGTTTAGATAGTAGGTTTAATTCCTTTGATGATTATTTTCCCTGCAGTTGGCTTGTCACCAGGTTCTTCGGTGGTGAACTGGATCCATCATTTCTAATGTCTAATGCTGAAGAATTTCTCAGTCCTGTCAGTAACCTAGCTACCATGGTCCTAGGTTATCATTGCCAATCTCTGAAAGTACCATGATAGTTGAGAGAGGCTACCTTCACATTACCAGAGGGAATGACTCAAATCCCGTTTGTTTGTTTTTTTTGTTTTTTTTTGTTCCCATTGGCACAGATACGTGATCGTCAGTTCCAATTTTATAATCTGATTTATGTTGCTTTCATTTTCTGATCCAATACGCAGCTGTGACATGAGTCAAGATATTTATTTAGCCTGCTTTGTCTTCATACAGCTACAGTACCGCTAAGGCCGAACTTAGTGTTGCTTTTAATTTAATTATCACGGCTCCTTCGTGTATTTTGAGTTTATTTGAAGTGTCATTTGTGCATATCTTGAGGAATTAGTGCCACCTGCTTGCAAGCTTCACTATGTGAGGAACCATTAGGGGCAGTGTTGGGAACAATATGACCGTATGTAAGTACAGAGAATTGGCGGGGATGACGGTTTCATATAGAGACAACGTGCTTGTTTTAGGGCTCTTTTATACCATCCTCAATATTACTGTTGTTTTTTTCTCGCATGATCAAAGAATTAATCAAGTACTAACGTTTGCTGTCGCCATGCTTATCATCTTGTTTACACCCTACAAATTTGGCACCTCCACACAACCTGAGTTCTCTAAAGCACCCCCTAGTGGAATCCTAACAACAAGCGTAGTACACAAGCAAGCTTGTGAACAATAAAGTTTATAATAAGGTTAAAAAGTAACAATATCTTCTGCCTGAAGTGCTGCGAATAAAAGTGTTGAAATAGCAAAAAATGATCTGTTCAGCTTTTCTTGACCGTCTCAGTGTTTTCCCATACGGCTGTGCAGCCATTTTCCTTCCCCTCAAGCTAAATGTAGTCCAAAAAATTTGCTGCGATAGTTTGTATTTCAGCTTTGTTCATGTGTCCCAATCTTTTTCCCGAATGGTCTCACAAACAGGACGATTCCCTGTTGTTGATACAAATGCAGCATATAAAAAGTTGTGTAATCCACATCCATGCTGTTTTTTATTCACTGGAATTTTAGACTTTAGACTCTTATAGATGTGATTGTAAACAGTGAAATCTGCTCTGTCCTCAACTGAAATTGCATCCGAATGAGCAAAATGATGCTTTGTAGCCTATGGAAGTCATTGTAGCGCTCATAAAGTTTGTATTGTTTACAAACCTGTGCAACAGATTTGCTTTGATTTATTTTTACACTGCGCACCTGCACTTTCAAACAGAAGCACATTTTCAAACACCATTGTTTATTAAGTGTCATGGGCCCAGGTTAATAACTGAGGAGAAGTTAGCCGAGGTAATTGAGGAAGTTCATGCTAAAATATGCTAGAAATCTTAAAATATGCCATTACTTCCCCTCATGCTTTAATTAGACTCCTTGCGTAATCAGTAAAAAGTAATTACACTGGTGCTCCGAGTAGAAAAGCCTTCTTGTTGTAGTGAGGTTACTAAAGTGGAACTTGTGACCTTGCTATTATAGTGAGACTGCAACACTGACAGCAATCCGTTTTAATTCTTTATCCTTGTTTAAATCTTTATACGAGGGCTCGAGAAGATGCCTTATTCAATACTTCTGCATGCAGCGACAGCATGAATTGATATGCAGTGGACTTCCTCTCTGTGCAGCAACACAGCCGGAGCAGTCTGGGCCCAGCAGGTTGTTCGGGGAAACGTGCTACATAATCGAGAATCGAGGGTTCTCCGTCTTCTCTGTACTTGTGCACATAATCACCCACTTGTGTGAATCCTTATGTGAGAAGGCATCGTGGCTTTGCACACACGTTTGCATGTTTTTTTTGTTTTTTTTGAGCGTCACAACGGGCATTAGTGCAGAATTATGGGTACACGCGTCAGACGGCGAGCGCGGCTGCCTGTGCGAGTTTCATGCCGAACATTGTCTTCTTGAAACACTAAGCAAATCTCCTCAATGTGATAATTGGCTCCCTGGGGTGTTTGTATCTTTGCTGCTCATCATCGTCATCCCCTCAAGAAAAAGAGAGAGGGAAAAAAAGTGTGTGTGTTAGATTAGATAGGCAAAGTTTGCTCGTTTGTCACGGAAACTGATCCCAAGTCTGCCAAGTCTCCAACTCTTTTTGTGAGGAAAAACTTGGAGACGACAAGACCAGATCCTCTCTAAAGACTGCAGTCTGTCGCCATAGTTGCATTAGGCATTTCTGATGCAATGTCACTGACAAGGAGGCACTCAATGGCTTCATTTGTTGCAGTGTAACGACCGACTTCATTGTTTATGTTCAGAAAGAAAAATGACTCCAATCTGAAAAGAATCCATCAATTTCTGATTACCAACAGGAGGGGAAACAGTTGTTCAGGGCCTAAAATGCGTCACCTGTTCAGATATTTTTCATGTCAGAGACACAACACGATTCGGTGGTGTGCACGCCGACACCTGAGCTGGGTGAAAACGAGACTCGTTTTTTGGTGCCTGAAGGCAAAATAGAGATGCTCATCTGGCCATTACTGTCTCTCCTTCTCCCATAGTCCCTCTCATCCATATGTTTTCGTAGTCTCCAGGGTATTATGGACCACAGAGCAGATTGTCGGCCGCTTCGTAGGGGAAACAGTGAGACAGCTGGGCACCCATCACATAGCTAAACAGATGTTCACGTGACTTAGAGAGGAAGTGAATGGAAATGACGGGGCTCTGGGAGGTGAGGAGGAAAATGGAGAATGGTGATGGAGGCAAAAAAGGGGGGAAAAAAGAGAACATTTTGATGCAAGAAGTATGAGATTTCATTAGCAATCCCCGGACGAATGGGATATGGCGAAAGCTTTCCACTCTCTCCGGGCCACAGGAGTCGGTTTTCCCTCCCGTACTGATTCATCCACTTGTGTATCTGCTGTAGGTCTAATGCCTTTGATCTCTCGATTATCTTTGCCTAAACATGAACGAGATGGCTAAGCGGCTCAAGGATTCAGTGACTTAATTCTGACTCACCTTAGGGAACATTCAGAAGTAGAAATTAAATCCAACCCTGTGACAAAATAATGAAACTTTGATTTATTTTCCAAAAATAGAAATCAAACAGTTTTCTGAGATTCTGTGGCTCAGGGCAAAGCTTGATCCAATCAGAGGTTCTAATCTGACGCAGATCTGCATAAAGGTTGATGTAATAGCAAAATGATCTGCCATCCTTCTCTCCTCTTTTTTTCTACACTGTATTTGTCAGATTAAACCCAGAGAAAGTTCTTCGATCACTGCCCTCAGCTCTCTCCACCGCTCTTCTCTCCTTTCTTGTGCCAACCTTTGTTCTTTGGTTGCAGGTCTCATATATAATACATGAGGATCGGGAGACTTATCCTATCCTGGCCATACTGGCTCTTATTCCCTAGAAAGGGGCTATATTTAAGATCTGGATAGGCCAGGGATGAAATCAGGGTAGCTGCTGGCTTCAATCCAAAAGGTCGTTGTGGCTGAATATTGTTAAAATCCTAAAATAGAACTTGGCACAGTTACATTGTAGAAGCCTGAAGGTGTATGCGAAGGGGTTTCACTTGCTTTATGGAGGAGTTTTGGGTCTGGTTTTGTCTACGGGTATCACAACAACGATATCATCATGAAATCAATAGAAAGCACTCAGACTAATAAATCTTTTTCTTTTTTTGATAATTGAATAACTGAGTTGTTGGTAAGGAACAATTTGGGAAAATTCCAACATCCAGTTGTCACCAATAGTTTTGTTAGAAATATGATCAGATCCCATTTATAGGTGTCACATATAAACCTTGCTGTTTTCTTTTATCCCTTTGTTTACCACAGCTGGCACCACCTACATCTTCGGCAAAGGCGGAGGTCTGATCATGTACACGTGGCCCAACAACGAGAGGCCGAGCACACGGACGGACCGGCTGGCCGTGGGCTTCAGCACCACCATCAAAGACGGCATCCTCGTCCGCATCGACAGCGCCCCACGTCTGGGGGATTACATCATGCTCCACATTGTACGTATTATCTTTTTTAACTGTTTGGAAGCAGTCATATGTTTCAAACTCGAAATCTCTTGTTTTCTCCGGGCAAGCCTCGGGCTGAATCCAGTCCAGGATGTTCAAACTAATCTAAACAAAAGATGCAATTTGAAAAAGGAAATCAAACACATAACTCACTCCTGTCCACCTAAATTTCACCCACAACCCTCTTCAAGTTAACCTCTCCTATTACTAACACTCAGGATGAATAATGAATGGACCTCTCGATACATAGAGTGTTTTCCCCCTCATGTAGGAGAAACATGATAGACGAAAGGCCAGCGTGAGTTGGGGTTTCTGGCCAGTGGATCGTGCACCCATGCAGCATCTTAATAATCTCACACTGTGACCTTTGTATTTGACTCGTTCACACATGCATTAGCTATAAACATAATCATCAAGTGGGGCCGGATAAATGCAGGGCGTCAAATCACTGCAGCGAGGGTATGACTAGATGGGGATTGGAAGAGTTGCTGCTGACACCATGAAAAAAAAAGAAAGATGTGATGATGTTGATGAGGAGGGGCTACAGTTGCTGAAGCAGATTGAAAGTCTTTTTCTTCTTAAAGAGCTCCCCTCGTCTCCTGAGTGCCGGCCATGTGGTGCAGAAAAGCAGCCATCTGCTCTGCAAAGACGAGCGCCAACAACAAGCAGTTTTTACAGTATAAAAGGAACACAAGTGTGTGTTTGCATGTGTGTTTAGGTGAGAGAGGAAGTTGGATGGCATGAATAAAGGGGGAAATGATAAAGATGTACAGTAAAGTGTGTGGGTGATGTGGGGAAAAAGCCCCCCCCCTACATGTTCCTAACTGAATTTGTAATTGCAAAAGCCTCTGAAGGAAGGAAAGGGAATGCATTTTTAATTCTGCATTTTAGATATCACGGCACAGCTAAGCAAGATATTTCATATGAGTTGGCTGCAAGTTGTGGAGCGGTGAATGTCTTCATTCCTCCACTCTCATGCGCTGATGGATTTATTAATAGGAAAAAGCATCTGGAGATTTCACCAGTTCATTCATTCAACCAGCATGTTGTGAAGTTGGTGTAGTTTCTTTAATCTGCATGAGGAACGCAACGCTGGTAATATTTCAAAAAGATTTTTTTGACAACCAAGGCTGTACAAAGAAAAAAAAAAGGGGTTTACATTTAATATTTATAGCGATTGTAGCCTTAGACTTTGAAATAAGTGGCAAAAATCCAAGGAACTCCTTTGTTCTGCAATTATGCTTGAACAGAAATCCAATGATGAAGGCTGGATTATAGGTAAACAGTAAAGAATTCATTAGACCTTGATTGAATATTTAGTTGTGCAAAGATTAGCTCTAATATTTGTTATTATTTGGTGGAATCATTATCATTTGCCCCAGCGTTAATTTGTACAACTCTGTAGTTGAGGGAGTATAAAAGGGAAGGTTAGTGCCACAGGGGTGTAGTCTAATTTGCAGCTAAAACAACTCTGCTGTCTGTGGAAGATCTATGTTTGGAGATGCTTTGAAATGAGCAGAGATTCCTGACTTCACTGAAATGCCATGAAATAATAATTCCTAATGACAGGCATCAGGTCTTCGCTGTCAGCAGTTTGCGTTCAGTAATGAATCTGGAGGAAAAGGTTAAAGGCATTACGCTTGTCAATTCTGGATATATGTCTCACCAAAGGTCTTCCCGGCCCCAGGGCTATCACCTGAGCCTAATGATTCAGTCACCGCTTGAGCATCGACACGCCACAGCTGTGATGGTCACATTTAAAGATCTTCAATAGATGAACAGATGACGCATTAGAGTCAACAAAAAGGAAAATAACTAGCAGTTTTATGCTTACTGTAGATCTTAATGGCTTAACTCTCGGTAAAAACTTCACCAAGAATATTAGCAGATCTTTTACCCACCTTGATGTGGACTTAAGGAACCCTGGATTGCAGTTGACAAAAAAAAAAATCATTGCTGTTTTTTCACGTGGAGCCCAAAGCGCAGAGAAAAACCCACATTCCTGGCAAGAGCTAATCACAGTCTCTCTTCCTATTCTTGTTCTCATCTTTGCTTTCCTCATTATCTCTCCTGCGTGATTAGCTTACGGCTTGTTTGGTAATCATGAATTAAAATGCTGATTGCAGTGTTTACATTTTAGCTGCTAAGAACAACTGCACGCTTGGCTTGGAATCGTAGGGGGCAATTTGGGGCAATTTGCAGAGGTGAGCAGGACATTTCGCTGTTGCAGGTATCTCATTTACACTTTCACTTGATCTGAATGCAGAGACTATTGTAGGCTACGACACAGTCCAAGCTGTACAAACTTAATACAAATTAAAAAATCTGAAACAGCTGCATTAAGCTTTTTTATATCAAAGCTGACCTTTTAGTGTAAGATGATTTGAAATGAGGGTTTGTGGTAACGGTGATTAGCAGGGAGGTTAATATTATGGATTAAAGCTTATTCGCACATAGGCTACTGCGTGTGTTGGATGTGAGTCACACAGTCTCTCACTAGGGTGTGCATAACTGGAGGTGAAGATCACTCAGGATATATCACACACAGACTAACACACTCAACTGAGTCTTCAGGGTCTTAGTTGTTGCCATAAACGGACGAGACAGGGTAATTAATTAAATTCATACGTTGGTGAAAGCTTCTAACGGGTTCATCTGCAGGTGGTTGTGGGTTGCAGTCTCTAAACGTTGTCTGGATATTGAAGGAAGAGTAATAACGTACTTTCTTGGATACAGGGCAGTCGCATGGACTGTGCGAAATGTTCAACTGCACAGGGCCTCGCGCCTGAAATCCGACTGAATTTTTTGGGGGTTTGTTTTATTCTTATTTTTTTTAATAAATTGATTATAT
>JAOXYM010000024.1:5847789-5859829 GCA_028567055.1 Leptatherina wallacei | reverse complement strand
TATATATAGGGCTTTCAAAGTTAACGCATCATTAACGCCTAGAAGATGTTTAATGTTCAATATCTTTAGTAAACTAAAAATGACAGTCAAACTAGTCTTTTAGTGAGCTATGCCAATATCGGTTTGGCTACCTTAGCGGTGGAACTACTGCTAAATTCAGGTGTTGATGCCCAATTTAATACATCAGTAGAAACAGATATGTTGGTGACATTCCTGGTATTTCAAATAGATGAGTTTTATCAAGAGAAATTCCCTTAGCCGATGTTCCCTGCTCAGGGAGCAGGATTTAGAGACCATTTGATCTAAGCTTTTGAAGGGAACGCACTATAAGTCAAACAAATTCTTAGTTCTGCCTCACCTACAAGTTTGTTTGTTCTTATGATGCCTAGAAAGGATATTTAATTACCATCATTAGCCCCTGATTCTGCATACAGTCACCACAGGAAAGCTGCAGGTTTGGTACTACCTCCATTTCTGAGCATTGGTCAAGTCTTTCCACATGTAGACATCATGATATCTAATGAGCTAGCTAAAAAGATGAAACACGGAAAAGAAAAATTTAATGAGTTACCAAAAATATATACCCTATTGCAGTCTGAAAGGTTGAAGCAATGATATTAAAGCATTATTAATGGATAAGCTGATATGGGTCACTTGTAGCACCAGTTTTTATGGGCTTGAGTCAGTGTTGCAGCAAGCAGGACAGAAAGAACTGGTTGAGTTGAGATCTGGCTGCAGACCAGAACTGAAACTACTTAGATGGAAAACCCCCCACAGAGAACCTAGAAACCCAAATATGTAAAAGTTGAACTTATTACATCATTTGCCTTTGGAAGTAGCGTGCCGAGCCTCAATGCTCAAAAGGCAAAAAACTAAAACTACTAACAACCAAAGTTTTGTTAATTAACTACCACAACCCCTAGGGGACATGCCTCTACAGTTACTTGAAGGGAAGAACTTACACTGCATCTGAACCATTATTTGTAAGCATCACGATTTTCTTTAATGATTCTGTTAGTTTCTCATTTTGTCTGGACTGAAGGTCAGACACGTGCAGTGTGACTAAGAGCCAGCTGACAGGCCACGTCACTCAATCGTGTCTCTTTTTCTTTTTACTATATTGTTGCTGTCAGTTTCAGGGCCTTCTAGTGGGACTTCATGTGATTTTGTACTTAAAAACAGAGCTGGACCAACTTTCGTAGCCTAGAGTGCAGCACCCTTGGCAAAAAATTTTACATGTGCACCCGGGTGTTTACTATTTCCGATGGTATTCAAAAGCTAAAATTTGTGACTAGCCGATTAATATAAGCCCTTTTCACACATGAACCCTGGGTATATCTGCAAAATGTGGTCTAGAAAAATGTCAACAGTTGCTCATGATGCTAGATGTGGAATTTGGTGGTAATTTTCAATAGTTATGCCTGCAGAGTACAAAAAAGGCTTAAAAAAAAAAGTCGGCTGCAGAAATCTGAGGGTGCAGCAGATGGGAGATTAGGCTTCTGGCTTTTCTGTAATGGCCGTTTCTTTAACATAACAGTATAAACTTCATGTGAAAATGCCCACAATATTGCCAGATCTTATGGCCCCGCCATATAACCCAACAACAAATAAGTCTGTCTATAAGTAGCAGCACTATATTATATGGAGACAGATGCTCACTGAGATCAAAGCTCCCTACTTCAGATAGTGGCATCACTTTTTTTTTTTCCCCCTCTATCCAGCAACGGACTTAATGCTATGTGTGCTTGAGTGATGAGAGGGATAGCTTGTGACGAGGACCAAATGAAAGATCAGAGGGATTTGGAAGTGGTGGAGGTGTATCTCATGTGCAAGGCTAGCTGCCATGTCAACTCCAAAGGCTACTTCTAAATCCTCCCACAAGGTTCGGCGTTACCTTGTGACAGCCAAAGAGTTAGACACGGAGTCAGAGTAGGAGAGAGGGAAGGAAAGCCAACTAAAAGTATAATTTTAGCAAACTGACTCTCTTTCAGATTATCGAAGAGAAAGAGGGAGGGGGCGATGATGGATTGCAGGTCTGCTCAAGTGATAAACGTCAACATTAGAAAATAAATCTAGCGGAAAAAATCTGTCTTCAGTGCCAGTGACGGTGTGGCAGATTGGCTCTCTCATGCACGCACACACATCACCACACATGCACAGTGCAGATGTATTCATTAAGGATTAAGCACCTGCTGGTAAAAAAGAAAAGAGCAGGAAGAATTTGGATTTTTTTTTCCTCCTTGGCACTGATGAAAAAAAGACGAGGGGATCAAATTTGAGTGTGAGGCTCTTTCACAGATGGAGTGTTGAAAGAGAGCTATTTTACTGAGTGTGAGTTTGTATTTATTTAATCCTCCCATTATTGACTCTTACCATGACAAAGCTCTATTGACAAAGCAGGGGAAAATTTTTTATTTAAAAAAAAAAAGTAAGAAATGGCTGGGATCATCAGAACACCAATCTATAGTCATAAAAGATATTTCCTATCTGATGGCTCTTCTAAAGAATTATTAAAAGCACTGAAGGTTATAGAGAGTATGTCATAGTTTTATTGATCCTCAAATATTCTGCGCAGGCAGTAAGGCAGACAGCCAAGGACATGACAGCCAAGTCTTCCATCCCCACATCCCTTCGTCTGCTCCTGCATTGCCCCCAGCCACTTCCTCTGTCCTTTCATTGTAGTAGAAAGTATATTTTCTATTTTTAGTGTGAGATCCAGTTTTACAAAGGTCTCAGTCTCTGCCGCAGCACACACACACACACACACACACACACACACACACACACACACACACACATAAATGTACAGTACACACACAAAGATACATTTCCTGTAAGGCCAAAGGAGGCTGCAAAGAGGTCACGGCCTCCAATATAACACAATGTGATTGAACTTCCATAGCGATCAATAGGGTTGTGACTTTTTTATCCCAATGACATACTCCAGGTGACTCTATAGTGTGTATGTTCATGTGTGTCAACTTCTTTCTGGTTTATGGGTTTTTCAAAGGTTCACTGCAAGGATCAGGATCACAGGGGAAATCAAAGAAGAATGAATAGCTAAAACTTCTCCTCTGCTGAGCTATTACTAGAAATAAAAACATCATCCTGACTGTATTTTGGTTCTAATTTATCAAAGTAGCACTCAATTGAAATATTCTTCTGTTCCGATCCAGTTTACTTAACAGACCTGCAATGGAAATATCTTTGTGTTGAATAGGTGTATATCCACTCCCCGGCCACTTTATTAGGTACAATAAACGTTCAATGGCTTGTAACACAAATAGTTTATTAGTCAATCATATGGCAGCAGCTCAATGCGTGGTCAAGAAGACTTGCTGAAGTTCAAGCTGAGCATCAGAATGGGGAAGAAAGGAGGTCTGACAAAGAAAAAATATCTAGCGAGCAGGAGTAGTCTGGATGAAAGTGCCTATTTGATATCAAAAACCAGAAAAGACTGGGCAGACTGGTTGGAGATGATAGGAAGGCAACAGAAACACAAATAACCACTGGGTCCAACCAAGGTACGCAGAATGCCATCTCTGAACACACAAGTCAAACCTTGAAGCAGATGGGCTACAACAGAGGAACACACCGGGTGCAACCATCTCCTGTAATGGTTTTGGGAATATTTTCTTGGCACATTTTGGGCCCCTTAGTACCAACACGTCATGGTTTAAACACCTTGTTGCTGACCATGTCCATCCCTTTATAACCGCAGTGTAGTATCTTCTGATGGCTACTTCCAGCAGGATAATGCATCATGTCACAAAGCTCACATCATCTCCAACATGACAATGAGTTCACTGTCCTCCTGTGGTCTCCACAGTCACCACATCTCAATCCAACAAAGCATCTTTGGGATGTGGTGGAACGGGAGATTCTCATCATGGATGTGCAACAGACAAATCTGCAGCAACTGTGTGACGGTATCATGTAAAAATGTAGTGAGGACCAATGTTTTTATAATGGCCAATGTAAAGATGTCTTATATCAAATCTTTCTAGGAAGATTATTGAAAAGGACAATATATTTTTAATCCATTTTACTGAAAACATAGTGTTAAACTAGCAGAAGTTAATAAGTTTTATGAAGTGGAAGACAGATTTAATTTATCAATAAAGGAGCTAGCTAACCTGAAGTAAAATCTTTATAAAACCATTTAACTTTCCCAGCTGTATTGCCCTTAAGTTGCTAGTATAAGGTTATAAAAAAATGTAATGCATTGTACTAATTTATAAAGAATTACTTTGGTTTCTATTTGCTCGTGAGATTGAGTTCTGTGAGTTTTTCCAAAGAAATTAGACTGTAAATGGATTTACATTAGTGGGCACACTTATAAACTCACCAAAGTAATTTAGTATTTATGCAGCAGTGCACTTCTTCTACATGCATTTAACAAAAAAATGCAATTTGCCAGAGTATTTGCATTTTCGGCTACTTTATGTTTCCTATAACAGAGCGGCAGCGACTGTGTTTTCACTGTGTTAATTTGTGCCTAGTTACGTTGTGCTTTCAGATAATGTACAGTAATTATAATAATATTAAATCCACTCAGCAAATACAGGAAACAGTGTTATCTATCATTGTCTAAAGGTTATGAACCAACCCTCATTTCTTTGCTCTGTGTAAGCAGGTGGACTTGGTTCTTGGTTTTGAGCAATACTTCTGCAGGTTTGCTGAAGGTCTTTCAAAATGTTTCATTGACTGTTTTTTGTTTTTTCCTTTTACAAATTTTTAACCCAGTGCTTATACACAAGTAAAATGTCTATTTTTGTTTTTTTTTAAGCAAATAATTAGTTTTAAATGACATCTTTGTTCCCAGCAGCCTGTCACAAAGATGCATAATTTGCTTTCATTTCTTTAGTGAAAGCTACTAAAAAACACCAAGAATGATGTTTTGGCAGACGTAAGATGGTATTTTTACACCAAAAAGGTGAATTTCAAAGAGTTATTTGATCTATTTACCGCTCAGAGAAGCCTGATCAGGTTTTAATCATGGTCTGGTGTTGCATTTTAACCATGGATGTTGGAAATATTGTTAAAATTCTTGTAACCATTAACACGATCACAGTAAAGGATGTAATAATCCCAAACACACTACCAATGCTTATCCTTAAGACTGCTTAAAGAAATGGCAAGACAGTCACAGAGGTTTCAAGCCCTGTTCATCTTTCCTTATATTCAAATAAACTATGGAACCTTTGTCCTGTTTTCTGGGTGTTGTATAAAGAAATCAGGGGTGACTCCAGACTTTTGCACAGGCTACCACCCTGACCATTCAATTCACAGCCTTTACATTGCAAAAAACAACTTCTCAAGACTAGTGTGTCTTCATTAGTCAAAATCAGAGGTCTTCAAATATGTTTGAATAAACTTGTGTCCCTCCCCCTCCTTTTATTCTCTGGAAGTTTGCCTCCACCCAAAAGGCCCAGGCTCAGCTGCCAGTCTATAGTCCTCAATCATCTGCCTGCAATTGAATCTTTAGTATGCATAGATAGCCACAATCTTTGTGAAGATCAAGTGGGTTTAACCCTCACTGTGTGCTGGTGTGTTTTCAGTCCCTATGTTCCAATTTCATTGCCAGTTATTTAGATTGTCAGCCATTTAATCCACCAGTTAAAACTATAACATTTATAACTATGAAATAAATCAAATACACACCTAAATCTTTACAAGAAACTGAAAACGGCTTCAAAGTACTTTTAATAGCTCAAAGTCAAGGTCCATGTATTTCCACCTCTGCTGCACTGATTTTGACCGTTTAAGGGAACCATAAATATACTATTTCAAAGCAGCAATACAAGAAAGACAACATTTCAATTTTCCCCGAAGATTGTGGTAATATGTGCACATATAAGAAAAACAGGGCCAAATCTCATCAAGCAAATACAGAAATCGCCAGTTGTGTGCGCTAAAGCAGTACACCCACGCCCTAAAGCCATTCCTGTGGCCATGACAGTGAGTCAGCACAAAGATGACAGATGTTAAGCACAGCTCTCTTGACCCTTCCGCTCCTCTCATTCTGAATTTCACCAGATCCCTTTGATTAAGTTGGTTTGAAGGCTGAAGAGCACATACTTAATTCATCCCACATTATCTTTAATTCATTCACATCTTGCTTGAACATACCAAAGAAGAGAAAGGCAAGACTTTCCTGGACTTCTTTGATAGTTTAAAACAGCCCGACTCACTCGGAAATACTGCATTCATCTTATCTGATGAAAGGCTGTTTTTATACAGCTATACGCAAACATGCTACAATTTTGCACAATTTTGGAAAACATAAGTGGTGACTCCAGTGTTCCCAGTGTTTAAAACTGCCCCCCATCCTACCCGTGTGTGTTGGCGGTTTTCCAGCAGGCTTATGCCTGGACAGCAATTAATGTCATTTGGAGTGAAGAGGGACCTCATGACTCATTACATATGCTTTTTTTGCTTTGAAAAGCCTTCAAGAGGTCGTCTCTTCCATGGCTATGCATCCGCTTGTGGATGGCACATGTTGGGTAACACTCTAATTATAAAATTTCACCATGAAAACAGTCCTCTGTAGTGCTGGCAGGGATGAGATTAAACCTTATTTTGGCTTTAGTTTATGAGAGCGTCTACAGACCCCATGGCCCCTGTGCGGATACACTGGGGTTTTTTAATTTGTGTGGTTATTTCCTAACCGCCCACTGTCTGAGTCCTTTTCTTAAGTTTTATGTAGATGAATGCTGTTGGCCATATGCTTAATAAATTCTGGGTAAATTTTACCCCCCCTCCCAAAAAAACAGCCATTTACAGTGATAGCTATGTACTTTTGCAATTATCCAAGGCATTAGCTGAGAATATTCTCCCATAGTCACATACAGCAGAAAGGAAGGTTTTATGTGCAATTTAATGCTAAAACCCGTGTCAATAGTCTTGCTGAATGGACAAGGGGGCCCCATCTGTGTGATAGACCTCCCCTCTTGACTACTGTAACCTGCCTACAGTCCTGGCTCAGTAGAGCACTCACTGACAAATTGCAGGAGGGACAGCTATGGAGGATGAGATAGAGAACAGAGACAGTGAAGGCAAGGGAGAGGAGATGTTGAGAGAGAGAAGGGGGGAGAACAGAGGCAGATAGAGGTACTCAGAGTCAGAGCAGTGTGTCTAATCTCCCTTCAGGGGCGGCGGTGTAAGGACGCTTTCCTAACAGATAAACCCAGAGGCCCAGAATCCTCACAACATCTGGTAGAAAGGAGGAAGCAGCACCTGGTTGCTGTCCAGCTTTGGTTGGAAAGGCAGAAGAAGATGGTGGGTGGGTCGTTTTCGTTAGTGGGGCAGTGGAACAGGGATGGGAAGAGGGAAACTTGAGCAGAGGACTGTTTGCTCTGCAGAGGCAAACAGACGTGGTAAGAAGCAACAGGGGGTGATATTATTTCTGTGGCTTTTGTCCTTTCATCCTGATGAACATGGTTTAGATCTTATGTAGGGGCTGAAATGAGTCAGTCGTTGTTGTTTTTCTATTTCTGTAGAGATTACACTCAACTGGTTCAAATTTTTTACATTTTGCTTTCTTAACAACAGCTCCTTCTCACTTATCCATCCATCCATCCATCCATCCATCCATTTTCTTTGCCGCTCAGACCAATTGAGGGTCCCTGGGAAGCCGGAACCTATCCCAGCAATTAGCAGACAAGATACAGGGTACACCCTGGACAGGTCTCCTCCGGCTTAGAAACGTGATGCCTATGCAGAAGTGCCAAAAATTGCAGTTCCCCCCTCCTCCACTAGGTGCTGGCTACAAGATAGAGCAGATCCCCATAGACTCCCATGTTAAAAAGGCCAACTTAACAACAGAAATAAACATGTTTACAGCCTGGTTCTACAAACCATTTTAGGTTTAATAGGTCAAGTTTACCTTCGTGACAACTGTGGGGGGAGTGAAAAAAATTCTACCTTATCTGTTTAGATGTCATTTAATTTAAAAATTCTTCATAATTAGTGGCGTGTCATTTTGATTGACAGGTGGCAGATATCCGGCAAAATGAGGCACAGAGTAGCACAATCTTGGTTTTTATCTGGCTAACAGCGCGCCTTAGCTTTAGCCCGCCTATCTCCGTTAGCTGGTTAGCTCCTGTTAGCTCCGGGTTAGCTTTGTTAGCTCGTAGTTCAAAGTTTGAAGGGTGTCAATCAACCGTCCCCACGCTCACAGCCCCCCCTCTCAGCGCCTCCTCGTCGCCCATTTTTGGGTTTTCCGGGAGTAACGAGACTCGTAACGTTGCCAAGATGGCGACGGTGGGAACCTCCCAATGAGCTTCTTTTCAGCTCTTCAGAAACCTACGGGTCACATGGTTTCATAGTTCGTCCATTTCTTTTACAGTCACTGATCCCCTCTCACCTAGTCTATTAAAAAAAAAGCAAACATTGGTCCAAATAAGAAGGGATGAAATTTCGACTTAAAGGTGAATCTATGTCGGATCAGGGTAACCTAATCCCAAGTGTTTGTGCTTTTTTATGTATCTTTCACACAGCTGTGAGCCTCCTGCTGTCATGTTCAGTAGCAGGGGCTCAGGTCAACCTGAAACAGACCTTTCAGAGTAACTATGACATTTAAAAACACAGACAAGACACTCTATTTCTAATTTTCTCCAGTATACGGTTTTATGCCCTCGGTGAACCTCTGCATACTTATGTCTGAATAGATAAAGATCAAGATATATATGTGCTGAAATGCCCATCTACAGGGTTAGAGATAGAAAGTGCACTCTCTTTCAGGTCAATGGTTTTATGCGTTGTGACATTATAAAGAAAAAAGCAATCCAGTCATTACAAGGTCTTAAAGTTAAGTAAATGCAAGCTCGTTATTAGAAGCTTGTAGAATCACCTGTGGTTGAATAATTTGAACTAATGAAGGTCCCCACACAGCATTTCAATCAGGTTGACATCTGGACCTTTCCACACTATGATTCTTTTCTTTCTCAGCCATTCTGTTTTAGATTTGCTGCTGTGTTTGGGATCATTGTCCCGTCGATGGCCCAGTTTTGGCCAAGTTTTAGCTGTCAGCCAGATGGCCTCACATTTGACTCTAGAATACTTTGGTATACAGAGGAGTTCATGGTCAACTTAATGACTGGAAGGGATTCATGTCATGTAGTTGCAGAACCATTTCAAATCACCGACACACCTACATGCTTGACAGGTGGTATGAGGTGTTTGTGTTGATTAGC
Source organism: Leptatherina wallacei (assembly GCA_028567055.1). Classification (NCBI taxonomy): domain Eukaryota; kingdom Metazoa; phylum Chordata; class Actinopteri; order Atheriniformes; family Atherinidae; genus Leptatherina; species Leptatherina wallacei. Next base: position 5,850,632 of record JAOXYM010000024.1, on the reverse strand, counting down.
CTGGTTGGTCTTTTTGTCAAACATTATGCCCAGCTTGTGTTATTGTTTCAGAGGTTTTGTGGTTAGTTTAGATGCAACACTGCCAATCTAAGCTGCGCTACCATGTTTGTTTTTAGCTTTCTCCAAACACTCTATTCAAAAAAGCCATAATTGTTCAGTCTTTTTTTATTTGGACTGTCAATAACTTTCAACATTTAAAATGCTGAGGCCTGTAGAGTCAAAAGCCCTGTTTCCACCAGCAGATCTGGGTTTGGCAAATCCTGATCTGTAGTATTTCTACAACAAACCATCCACTAGGGCTGTCCCTGACGCGTCGATGAATCGACGTAATTGATTATATAAATGCGGCGATTTATATAACACAGACCGACGCGTCGGAAAAAAGACAACAAGTTGAACGCTCTTATTTTGAAGGGGAGCCGGAAACCAGTGTTGTGCATGAACGAGTTCAATGAACAATCGTTCATGAACTCCTTCATATTTTGGATGAACGTGAACTGAACGCACTATAATTTCCGCCTAATGAACGTTATTGTGAACGCGTTCATTCTGGCGCTCGTGAACGGCGTCTTTCACAGGTCAACTTTGTTCAAGAGAGTTCCAGATTTCTATGGAGCCCTCCAGGCATAATCCCGCTAAAACACACTGTAAACGTGCCTTAAAAATTAAACACTAAATCTGGCAACACCCTCCGCCACAGTTGCACCGTGCATGCGTCATCACATGGAGAAGCATACAGGCAAAATCGAAGGAAACAGCTGAAGCTCTGCTTCGGTGATGTATACGGCTTCTTCATATGATCACTTTAAAGAGTTTAAAGCAGTAACCCCTGCATGCAGAACGGGAACCGTGAAAACAGTCCCTTTTTTCAGGAACTAGTGAATGCAGTCACGTTTCTTTGAGCACCGCGGGCCGTCCGAACCGACCATATAGTACACAAAAAAAAAAAACGGCACAGCCCTACTTACAGACACAGACCTACCTACAGACACGCGCAATAAGTCACGGTGTAATAAGTCATGTGTTTTTTGTTCATCTAAGGTTGTGTTCACGTTATTTTAAGACCTGTTAAGGAACACAAGATTTTATTTTGATCATTATTACCTGATACATGAAATCAACTGTATGAGTTCATGTTTGTCTTTAACTAGTTCATTCTGCTACTTTTTGAGGACAGGTATGTGGGCCCAAGCAGGATTTTGGCTTTACTGTTATCCCGCTGAAGCACTCGTGAGCAAGCATGACAATCTTACCTCCCATGAAATATGAATTCTGAATAAAGCCAAAAAAACAGACAAAACGGTGAACTCATCACCTTCTTAGATTGTGCATTTGGACATGCTTACAACAGCCGACATGCATCAGCATGCACACAAAGCTCCCAACATGCAAGAAGGCATCAGCATAATCAATCATATGGAGCTCCTGATTAACGTTAATGGCGTTTCTCAGAATTACATTGGCATCTCCTTGCATTCCAATCACCTAAATTTCATGCCTTTCTCTGCAGGCAGCCCTGTTAATTTTGTGAGAGGGGAGCAGCAATGAGTGCTATCTGCTGAGCCTTTGATATGCACTTATCTTTTAGCGGTTTCATATTAGGGAAAAGAAAATTGCCTTTAAAAATGACTGGTGCCTTATTACTGTTGGGCCAATTAATTTCATGAAAAATAATGTCTTTTTGAAACGGTGAGGGAAAATAATTATGGGGAATAATTGACAGGGAAGGACAAACGAGCAGGGATGATGCCTGCAGATGTGAATTCAAAGTTACTATAAGTCTGTATTTCGTAAATATTACCTAATAATCTTTTTTATTATAAAGGCGAAGGGGGGGCTCGACGACACGCTTGGCCTGAAAGTGTCCAAAGCAGTCAAGAAGTAGGGCATTTGCCTCAATGTTCCTTGAAGTGGGAGAGACAGACCGACCTAGATTTCCTCCTGTTTATTCAGCCATTTTAGGTGCGGGCTATTCATGTCTCCATTTCAGCACTCCCCAATCCCTACCCCCATATTTCCTATTCTTCATCCAGTGAAGGTGGCAGTGACACATTTATGTAGCGTGCTGAGGGCCCTCACGCTGTTTTACTGCAGTGGGTCTCACAGCTTGATTTTAACTTCATTACCTCATTTATGCTCTCTTTTATTAGTCCTACCCATATGATAAGAACAATAACTTTACAAACTGTCGAATAAATGAATAATTTGGACAAACTATTAAAAAAAATCTTTATTGTCAATTGACAAAAAAAATTTCCTCCATGCATTCCAGGGAGTTTGGGGCAGTTCTGCTTGATTTAACACAGCTTTAATGTACCGGATGTCGTCATGAATTATAAATGAATAAATGCTAAGTGGATCTTGGACCGAAGACCAGTATCAAGCTGACTTGACAGCCATGCATACAGAGATGGCATATGTTGCCCAATGTGGCTTCTGAACCCTCATCACAGCATTTTTCCCGCTCAGGTATTCAGCCATACGTTGGATTAAATCAGCCCAGGGTTACAGTGTGGTGTAGAGCAGGTGGCCTCGGGGGTCAATATGCCTGGCTGGTTTTCATCACGACTGCAGTGGAGGATATACATACACTCACCGGACACTTTATTCGGCACATCAGTCACTTGTCAACACAAATAGCTGATCAGCCAATCACATGACAGCAACTCAAAACATTTAGTCGTGTAGACATGGTGAAGATGACTTGATGAAGTTCAACCTGAGCATCAGAATGAGGAAGAAAGGGGATTTAAGTGACTTTGAATGTGGCATGGTTGTTGGTCTGAGTATTTCAGAAACTGTTGATCTACTGGGATTTTCACACACAACCATCTCTAGGGTTT
>JAOXYM010000024.1:5829306-5847494 GCA_028567055.1 Leptatherina wallacei | reverse complement strand
ACCTTTAGGATGTGGTGGAACGGGAGATTCTCATCATGGATGTGCAGCAACTGTGTGATGCTATCATGTCAATATGGGGCAATATCTTATGACACCAAGAATTAAGGCAGTTCTGAAGGGAAAAGAGGGTCAAACCCAGGACTAGCAAGGTGTAACTAATAAACTGGCTTTTACCTCTACCTTTTATCTCAGATTTTCAGGTTTCAGATTCTAAAACAACACATACATAGACCCTGCTGAGGGTTTATACATATTTAATGCCAGCATTGTACTGAAGCCAGGCTCCATTCTCAGGTTTCTAAATCTTTTTGATAATATGTCTGATACATTTTAGTCCCGCTTGTTTTCATGCTTCACTGCAGCACTTTCTCCACTTAGTATGTAAAGCCGCATGTGTTACATGTTGTAAACCTTATCTTGAATCATTTCCACATGATAAATGAACAAATTCAGTGGATGATGCATATGTTATGGGAAAGATAACATATTAAATAATAACACTGATGTGAAGCATGGGGTTTTGATGCAGAAAATGTGTGCATTTTTTTAGTTGGGCTACCTGCCCTAGCTCATGTATTACTAATTGAAACCGTATTGTAATGTCAGCCCAAGATTAATGTAAATGTCAATGTATTTTGCAGGTTTAAGAGCTGCTTCATCTTTTTTTATTATTATTATAATTATCATTTCAACATTTTCCTCTAAAGGAAATGTAATGCTGATGGAAAAAGGCAAGGCAAGTGTATTCATATGGCACATGTCATGTACAACACAATTCAAGGTGCTTTACATAAAACATTAGAAGCATTACAGCGGGGTGCAGGAGAAGCATTAAAAAGTACATTAAAAACAGAAACAAACTTTTGAAAAAAGCAAGAGAAAAGCAGAAAGAAAGGACAGCAGATTAAAAACATGATCAAATTTGAAAATTCAAGAAAGGAAACGGTACAGATTTGGACCATTAAAGAGAAACTATGTAAATACAGCTGAGAACAGGTGGGTCTTCAACCTGGATTTAAATAAATAAATCTTTCAGCTGATCTGAGGATTTCTGGGAGTTCATGAAAAAGATAGAAATCAACGAGGAAAAGAGAAAGACGGATGTCAGGTGATGGAAAATCTGGGAAATCAACAAAGCTTTTAATAAAATAAATGACATTGATCACAGCAACAGTTTATTTTACAACATTCATACAATATACGCAGATACAAAATTGCATTTGTATCGTTCAATCAATTCATCATAATCTAGTTTTAGATATTAGAGATCTGACATCCATAGTGAAAATACATTCGACATAATTCTGAGTACCCCAAAAGGCATTAGCAACATTTGCATGACTACTAGAAAGTAGTTTCAGTAATCTACAGTTTAAGTTCAAACAAATTAGCTGCATAGCAATCAGCAGTTTCCTTCTAGTTGCATTCCCCATGTTCAAAAAAATAAGACGATTGTGTTTTCTTGAAATGACGTCTTAGGAGAAATGAAAAGATGCAGTCATCCTTTCATTACAGACACTAGGTTATCAGGGGTTTGCTACTTGGGCACTGAGATGATAAAGCTGCTGCAAACGTGATTTGTTTGGCGTGCACTGGCTACAGGTATCACACACACATTTCTACTAATTTACCTCCGTTAGCAACTAGAGATACTTTTTTTTTATCATCATAGTAAATCATAATCCCTCCAAGTTGAAGCAATCACGCTGCAAATGGTGTGAATTCAAACTGCAGCGGTGTGTGTCTGCGGTGCTTAACGGAGGAGAGCAACCCACGGGTTGATATTATCTCAGAGAATCTTGGAGGATTTGAAACTAAATGAATCTCAAATCAAAATAAAATGAATCTCTTCAGTAGACAATCAGAGAAAGAGAGAAAAAGAAAGCAGAAGAAATGAGTGTGTCGTGCTATAGCGCATCTTTTCCAATCTTTTGTATGTTTTTTTTTTCATATCATCCTAACCATGCTGGGTGTCTTTTCTCCTTCTGCCCCTGACACCTCAGCAGGGAAGGTTGAAGGTAGAGTTACCCGTAGCAACAGACCACCCACCCCTCTGTAGTCAGAATGTTTCGGGGCAATCCAACTGGCTTCGGTGCTGAGGCTTGCAATTGCAACCCCTGCTGTCTGACCCCAATGATGAGAACACAGGCAGTCTTTTTTTTTTTTCTTGCCCCATCATCCCCTGTGATCAGGGAACAAGCACCCCCGCCTCTGTTTTCTTTCTCTTCACGTCACCCTCCACAGACAGCCGGTGTGAGAGATCAGAGCACTCTCTTGCTGTGGATGGCAGCCATTAGCATTAGCATTCTAACACCTGTGCATGCACACGTTGATGCAAGCACCTTTAATCTTAATGCTGCTCACATGACAACGTTAGGTTAGGTGGTTAGGTTAAATAAAAAACAACAAAAAACAAAGAATCATTTGTGTTTGTGTGTGATCGTATGCTCATTTGTGTGTTTACATTCATCAGTCTGTTGTGCCTGGAAGTGCGTGCCCAGAATAGTGTGCTTATATAAACAGATGGATGGAAATGAAAAGCTGTGTCTCAGCCTTTTTATTTCCCCCCACAGTCACTGAACTGCAGCCCAAGCGTTGCTCAACATTCATATATCCGTTTAAGGCAACAACATAAACAAGAAATTGATACGTCCCTCCTTTTTTATTAGAAAGAGTTTCTGTAGTGAGGCTTTGATTAATTACCACCCGTTTTCTTAATTAGGATGATGTAAAGCTAATTGAAATAGCTTGATCTTGCTTTTTTTTTCTTGTTTTTTTTTTCCAGCGTGGTTTTATTTTGCATAAACCCAGAAACATGGTAGAGAGAGCGTGCAAAAAAAACCAGAGCTGCTCTTCAAACAAGCTGAACTCTTTTGTGTCTATTCAAATCATTTCACCCTGTGACTCTTTACCAAGCAGCTGCAGCCATGCATGTGATTTTGACTCAAGGTATTTTTTCGATGGAAGAAAAAAAAAAGGGAAAAAAAAACACACAGCACGCACATCTTTCTTTTTCTTTTTTATAATTTGGTATGTCTTTATTTAATTCCAGTTTTTTTCCACTTGAACTGTGTTTTCATTCAGTAAAATGCAGCGGGAAGGCAGTTTACACGGGAAAGTTGTTCATTTTTAGAAAGTTGTTCATTTTTAGAAAAAAAATGCGAGGACTGAAGACGGGATGAATTTTGTGACTGCTTGATTTATTGTGCTCCGCTCTCACTGTGCGGCCACCAAATAGAAAGTGCTCAAATTCTGCAGCACATTAAATTAAATATCTGCCGAACAGATTCTAATTTGATCACCAAGCTGTTTCAATTTCATTAGCCTGGTCCCTAATGGACTTTCACAGCATATTATTCCATCTTGCACAAATCCTATTCATTCACTCCTTTTTTTCCATTTTTTTCTCCTTAATGAGCCCCCTGGTGCGTGAGAACCATGTGGTCCAACACAGCACAGTGTGAGGTCACACTGAGCTTTTTTCCTCTTAAATGGACGCTGAATCAGAATCTGTCAAATTAGAGTCCACTTTAAATAAATGTAATCAACCTCAAGATTTATGACAAGCACTGAAAAACATCAGTCCAAGCAGAGTATTAATAGATGGCGGCAGTGTAGATGCTGAGTATGTACGTGACTTTGTACGCCGCCTGGTTACCTGTTGTTGGTTCCACTGCATCGTAATGGTGTTAATGAAGTAGTGTAGCAGCAGGTCAGGCTGATGAAAATTCATAGCTGAAGTTTTAACACGCCTCTGTGGTTTGGCAGGCTTGTCATTATGCAGTATGCATTATAATTACCTGAAGTGTGTCGTATTCTCACCATAAACAGAGATGGAATGACACTCGCGACCCTTTGAGTGGATCTCTTTTGCAAATAGTGTTCTCACTGTTGCGAATCTATCATGGAATTTTAGTTATATCCTTTATATAGGTTCATATTTTTATTAAAAAAAGAGCGTGAGTGTGACTAAATGGTCCACACTTGTAAAGTAGATTATGACCTTCTGTAAAGCACTTTACATTATAGTTCTCATTCACACATTCAGAAACAGTGCTACTCATTATATACTTGCGCTCTATGCAAACAGCTCTATTTCTCTCACATCACACACTGATGAAAATATCAGGGACAACATTTTCATATATTCAGTTTAGGGATTATATCCCAAATTTCTAAAACTTTTATTTTCACCATAAGAACATAACAACACTCAGCAGTGAGATGTGGTTTAGCAGCTTTTTCTGGCAGTGAGAATTGAAGTATTTAAATAGCCAATTCTTACATAACAACAGTTGCAGCATTAATCCCCATGTTGTGTGGCCATTTAAATACCTGTCAAACAATTAATAAAACAAGAAGTCCTCCAATTAAAATGATCAGGCTGTTTAGTTTTCACCCAACCCCAATTTACGGCCTCTTTTAGACTACGGCCCTTCCAGGTGGTCAGAAACAAGTACGGCTCATAATAGTGTTTCTGTGTGAGAGTAAACTTTGTTATTAGTGGTTTCCTTTAAACAAATTGCAATTCTTTTCGTGATTATGTGCAACACTTTCAGTAGTACAATACAAGTTTAGCATCCAGATGCAGCAAGTAGCTACATTAAGTCAGTAAAACTAAAACACTTTTGTAACCTTATGGTTGGGGTTAGGCAACGATATCACTTGTTTAACATTGAAAAGAAACATCACATTTAAGATTAAGATGCTTTCTACCAGGCCATTGATGCCCAGATCCAACCTTCAACTAGCCTGCAGGTTTTAGATGCCTCCCTGCTACAACTTACCTGATTCAAATTAAATGGTTCTACACAAGCCTGCTAATGACCCACTTATTTGAATCAGGCGTACTGAACCGGGGAGACAAAAAACCTGAAGGATAGTGGCCCTTGAGAGTATTCCTGTACCATGTCACTGAAATTTTAAGGCTCATTTATGTTCATTTATTTATTTATTTCTGTTTTAAATACTGTCAAACATCCCTGCCCCCACACTCCTTGTGTGTGCATTGCTTTGTCGTGGTTGTTTGGCAGTACATCCACTAGAGGGCAGTTCAGAGTCCAGAGATCATGTCCAAGCTCTGACGTCTGTTTCAAAAGCAATACACAGTAGCAAACGTGGTGATGGTGGACGATATCATGAAAATGCTTCAGATCTGTAATCTGTTCAGCCATTAAATACATTCCTTCTTTGTTCATTTCACAGGTCACATTTAAGCTACACTGGCAACACTGCCCCCCACAATTTCCAGTGGTACTGCTCCATTTGCTGTGTTTGGCTAAGCATCCACAAGTTTTCTGAAAATGTATTGAAATATGCACCAAATAAATGCAAAGGGCAGACAATGGGCTCCATCTGTATGCATATTTAATGTTGAGCATAAATGAGGCCTTAATGCCATTTTGACTCTTTATTTGCAGTTACTTTCATGACAACAAGAGGCCAGATATTCTTGGAACATGAGTATGGGTCATTATTTTCATGAACAAACGCCCCATGGGCTTGTTTACGGGAACACAGTCTCCTTAAGCTTGGATAAAACTGGTCAGTTTGGACTCAGATTGCATCCTTTTAAATTTACCATGTCCAAGAGTAAGAGCTGTCAGACCACCTTGGAACTTTTAAGTAAGCTACATTAAGTGATAGTAGAAGCCAAAGGTTCTTTCAGGGGGAAGCACTTTATGGAGACAACACAGCCCAGTCCTGCACCGTAAAGTCTGGCAGTGATGATTAGAATCAGTGCACTGTCAGTAGTCTAAGTTCTAGAAGGCTGAAAGTGATAGTGTAGAGCTGGAGAGGACTCTGCGGTAACACTGATAAATATTTTCACCAGGCCGTCCGCCATTAGTGTCAGGGCAAGTTACAGCCACAAGAGCGGACAAACAGGAAACAGAGAAAGAGTGTGTGTAAATAATTGATAAAGCTGATCCTGCGCGATTCATATTCTGCGGCAGCGGATCAAAGAGCGAGGCTCCGAGTTTGACATTGAGCCCGAGCGCAGGAGTCAAAGCCATTACCTACCCCAGCAGCTCTGCTGCCTGTGTTCGGATAAAAAATGCAATGACTCTTCTTCTTTTGGTGTGGACTAACTCTATCTGGCACACCCAGGCATTAACCAACTGGCTAATGGACTCACTGGTATTAGCCCAGCAATTACACCGGTACTAAGTTAAGCCGGGTGGAGGCCATTTTGTTCCTGTCCACTCAAGGAAGCTGTTCTGGCCCTCTCAGGTGTGAAATACAGTCTGTGTTGAAGCGCTGGGTTCTCTTAGGTGTGATCAATATTTCAGAGGCATCCAGGCTTCTGTGCCTTGTATCCTCCCACATGGCTTCTCACAACAGCTCTGCAGCTGATTATGAACATCTGAATGAACATTTGAGCCATTTAATAATTTATGGGGAAAAATTCCCAGTTTTCAGAGGAACGTTTATTTGAAGAGTGCATTAACATTGTCACTCCATGAAGCCAGGAAGTCGACAGACTCTGTTTTTGACATAAAAAAGTAAAATTGTGTCTGCAATTGTGTCAATCTCACAGTAGCTCATAGTTTTCCGAGATGAGTTTTATTAGCAGCCCTACATATGCATCACTCACATGTCCCATATAGCTTAACTGAACAGCAAAATGTTTTTCTCTCCTTTTTGTCTGCGTTTGCAGCGTTTTCATAAAGACCCAATGAAAGCAAACAATTTCCATAAGTTATACTTGCTTATTTTAACTGAAATGGCCAATAAATGTCAGTGACGACATTAAGCACTATGGATTGTTTTCTAGGTTGTGACATAGAACAATGTGTGCCACTTTTCAAAGGACTTCCCATTACATATCACCATTTTGGGGTTTTTGTTTAGCTCCAGACACCACAAAATGAAGATTTGTTTCCCAGTGAAGATGTAAATTTTGTAAAAATAAAAAAAAAAAAGGTTACAACATGTTTCCTACAACAGTCGGGCACAGCAGTTTGAAGCAATCATTAGTCAAATATGAATAAATAGTGTATTTGTTGAGGCTATATTCAGTTCTGCATTAATCTTAATTTGTTGTCCTGCCGGATAATTACGACCTCAGTATGTTGTGTGTGGGACTGACTCCCAATGAACTACACTGGCCACTTTGGCTTACTGGTGTGTTTCTGGACAACAGTGGAACATAATTATTTTAGACACTGCGTACATAGATAATACTTGTTTATTGAATCAGTCCATTATCATGGATTCATGGAAATTGTTGACAGTAACATGAATGTAAAGTATCTCTAGGCCTATGCTGTAATGCTAAGACTCAATGAGTTCCTAAACCAAAGTATAAATCAATCCACTGTGGAGGCAACAGGCTCAGGAAGGAGACCCAGACATCCTTTTCCCCTGCGAGACTCCCCAGCTTCTCTTGGGGATCCCAAGGTGTTCCCAAGACAAAAGGGATAATCCCTTTAGCGGATTATGGGTCTGCCCGGGGGTCTTCTCGTCCCTGTAGGACATGCCCAGACAACCTCCAAGGCGACGAAGAGACATCCTAATCAGATGTCCAAACCACCTCAGCTGACTCATTTCAAGACAGAGGAGCACCAAGCTCCATCCAGATGTATGAGCTCCCCCATCTGATCTTTCAGGCTTAGAGATCGGGTGAGGAGCTCCAAAGGAAGCTCATCTCAGCTGCTAGTATCCACAATCCTCTTTTGGCCACTACCCAGAATCCAATGACCATATAGGTGAAGATTAGAACATAAATAGACCAGTAGATCAAAGACCACAACAAACATCAAAGCTGACAATCTGCCCATCTTTCGCTCCATCCTACCCAACAAGATCCAGAGATTCTTTAAATCAATAACTCATTCTTTTAGATTTTACTCATATTTGATTTGTCAGTCTTAAATGTTCACAAGTCGTGAAAGGATATCATTAAAGAGAACCCAGTTTTCCCAGTTCAAAGTTTGGTCTTGGCCTTACTGTATACAGTTTGTATGCTCTCCCTGTGGGTTTTCTCTATTTCCTCTGACTTTCTCCATCCGCTTTGATGGACTGTTAACCTGTCTAGGGTGTATTACACCTCTTTGATAGGCTCAAGAGCCTCAACAGGCTGAAAATGGATAGAAAAGTGTTTGATATATTTGTCTCTTTTAGTCTGTGTTGTGATATATTTGTCTCTTTTAGTCTGTGTTGTAATCCACAGTTGAAAGCAACGAGGTAGGACCCAAACACAGACTACTGGCAGGTGAACTTACCTTAGAGTTGATTATGAATAACAAAAGACAAACAAGAGGACAAGAGGAACTTAGGCCCAGATGATACAAGAAGAAAATAACTGCAAACCAGAGCCCTGCAAGATGTAGTTAAACCCTGTAGGTTTTTCCTAAAAAGATTCTTCAAGTTTAGTCAATTTTAGCTTAATTGGATGAGTGTTTCCATTGCCTGCTCCATCTCTTCATTCATTTTATGAAACTGGAACTGATAGCTTTTCTGTAAAGTTGCTTGATGAACCACCATACAGATGCAAACCACACTGATCACTTATACCCTCATCATTCATGATTTTGTGGATGAATCAACAGCACTTGCTTAACTTCAGAATAAGTAATGATTAAATGTGAGCTGCAGCCTCGGTTTTTTTTTCATACTTATCTAGTTGAACATGTTAAATATTTGCTTTCTGATAATCCATTCAATATAGGGAGAAAACTCTGTCTGTAATTACGGCTTTCAGTTTCAGTGTTTTCGAGACCGTAACAAATATGCCAGGCTCCCGCTGAGCCCAAGGCCTGTCGGGTTGTCAGTACATTCTGTGCATGAAGAAATGAGTAACACTAAAGGCCAGCATGCTCACAAACCCCCTCTTTAAAAGCCTCTAACGTCGGACCCTTTGGCAAATTTCTGACTGCAGAGTTTGACGCGCACCGGAACAGACAGCTACAAATCACTGTGACATCTTTGAGTTATCTCTGTCAATTACTTAGGATAAATGGCTTTGGCACCGCGAAGGCCAGGTGCATCAATCCAGTGTGTCTCACGTTGTCCCGGCTTCTGCACTCTATTGATTCTGCTCCCACTGCATCCATGATCCAGCTTTGATGGCCCCTGACCGCAGGAGCTAACTTGAGCGCTGATGTCAGATGAAAGGGGGGGGGGGATATGTAACCCAAACTCCCACCCTGGGACATGTTCACATTCTCGATACAGGATCTTCCTCCCTCCCAACTGAGCCTTAATATAGAATCACTGGAGTCATCCCACTACAACTACTCTCTGGCCGTACCAGATTTCAATCAAGGTTTGATTGGAATGTAATACCTTTTGTGGAGGGAAAAACTCCCACTTTAATAACATTGTCTGACCTTAAAGTGCTTCCAATGCACATCTTGAAGAAGATACCAGGCACATGCAACATACACTAATCCATTTCTTTTTTTTCCCTCTTCCCCCACTATCCCTTTTGTCAGCTGTTTTTTCCTCCCCTCTAAACATGCTTATTCAACCCATCTCACCTCCATAAAAAGGCTGTCAGATGTATTTATCCATCTGGATGTTGTGTGGCTTAACAGAATGACCACTCAGCGGGCTGGGAACGGGGGTCTATTGTGAGCAGCTCGTCCTCTGTGCAGCAGCTGTCTGCAGGATCGCCCACCAACGCTTTGAGTGATTCTCTGTCTTTCTGCTCTGCCCGCGGCACCTCCATGTGTTGGAGGCATTGATCGGCGCTGAATTGGATTGCGGCGGGCCTGATTACTGATGTTGGCGTGTGCCGGGGCACGTGGGAGCGCCGGAGCTCCGCGTGCCAAGCCTGGGCTCGCTCACAGCAAAGCTGGGGAAGGAAGGGATGGATTTACATTTATCACCCTTAGCTACATAGAGCGTGGATTCAACACACCCACACCTACTGTACACTTAAATGACATGCTTCGGGGGGTGTTTAAGCTAAAGATTTTTCCCATTATTCCAATAAATTACTGTGATTTCATGTCTGGGGTGTTTGTTATTTAAAGTCATTGAGAGCAGTTCTGTCTCTTTTCAGCTACGTGATGCTAAAGAAGCTAACACTCTCTGATGGAAGGGACAGTTTATGACTTTGCAACTGCGTGTGCGTCTGTGTCTGTTTGGGCTCAACTGTGTGTATCATTTTGCATCATTTGTTTACAGCTAGAACTGTGGCCATCATCTTTTCCACTAAGAGAACAATAGCCATTTTTCCCCTTTGCTCAGGAGACAATGAAGTGCCTTCCCGCCTCGCGAGCGACAGGCCAATAAAAAACGTAATTGGATCTGTCAGTCAAACATTGCTGCAGTGTCGGGTTGGGCAGGCAGGTGGGTGGCGGTGGCAGAGGCATGAGGGGTGGCCGGACAACAGGAGAGGTTGCAAAGCACCAACACACACAGTTTTTCATCTTTTACACACTGGCTTGAGGCGCTCGGCAACGGCTCCAAAAGGTGTACAGTTGTTGCGTTTTGTTGTTTGTTTGTACCGCAGAAGGGAAGGTGGGGGGGGGGGTGACAATCCGTCTTTGTTTGTAGGTATTAGTGGATCAGTGATGTGGCTTTGATGTGGCAACATAGGAGAGCCGCGGCTGCCAGAGCCTCTGAAGGTCACAGTGGATGTACTAGCGCCGATATGTGTGTGTCCACGCTTTTGTCTGCGCTCTGGCTGTCAGACATGTTGTCTCTTCCTACCAGGAAAAAGGTCTTGTCATTAGTCAGGAAGGCCGAGATCGCTCAGTGGAATTCTCCACGGTACAGCACACAGACAGAACGTCACCTTGTCACATTAAATCATCAACATATTCTGACTATCTCATCCATCTCCGCAGAGTACGTGTAGCTACCTTGCCATGCGCACGCCTGTGCACGCTTGCTTGTAAAGATCTGACTTTTAATGACAAACTACTTATATTAAGAGCCCATTTACAGCCTCTCTGACAGAGACGTTAAGTGCGCATTCAGATTGTCTGACTCCCTCTCCGAGCACTACTTCGGCTTTTAGGAGATGGCTTTCTCATGTCTTTGGTGACATTCTTTTTCCATTATTAGCTGGAGATTGTTTCAAGGGAGAGCTGCTCTACTGTCCATTGCATTACGGTCTCAAGCACACAGTAATGGTGTTCCAGATCTCTTTATATGAATAGACAAAGGATGCTTTAACTCTAAGGACGAACGAGTGCGGCTCTTAAAGCCATCTAGCAGTTAAGGAAATCTACAAACAGGGTTCCCATTTTACTATCTGCTGTTGGAACTTTGTACCGTCTTAAAAGCCTATGGGGGGAAATTTCACCTCTTAAAGATTAGCTGCACTTTAATTCTAGACCAAAATACACTCCTGCCCCTAGAAAAAAAAAAGCTTAGAAATAAAAATCCTAGTTTAGAGAAATGAAAAGTGATTTCTCTCCCTCCTTCAAGGGTTTCTAGGTGCTCTATTTTATGTGAGAAGTGTAGAGGCAAACCAGATTTAGAAGTTAATATTTGTTACATATTGAACCCATATGGATCTTTTTTTGTTTTTCACAAATTCAGCAAAAAGGTGGAGGGAACAGACTCAGCAGAAATACTTTGAGACAAAAAGGCTAAGACATTGTATTTTAATCTTTTGTTCTGATTTGTAGTAAATTTGAGAACGCAGCTTGAGGAACTGCGTTGGCCTTATTAAGCCCCCTTCTGAGGTATCAAAAGCGTGTGACATTTAAGTGAGGTCAGTAGGATTAAGTGATGTGTCATACACTGCGTTGCAGCAGTCTTGCGATGCATCCCTTCTAAAAAATTTCTGCTAGTTTCTGCTCAACAGTATTAGGGTCTGTGTTTTTAAAAGTCAGCCATGCAAGGCCAAAACCACAGCTGATCAATTAACAACACGGGTCTGCCTCCCCCCGCTCCATCCAAACACTCCTAATTTTGGTTTTGTTATGAGAAATGGTCCCACTGCTCCGGGCTTCTAAAGAAAGTAATTACAAGGAGAAATTCCCTGTGGGGGATTAAAACAAATGACACAGAAAACACAGCTCTTCCTCATCGCCTTGCCTCCGCTTGTAACGCCTACACAGCCGTGAATACAGAAGCTGTCACAGTAAAACACGCTGGCAGCTCGTAAAAATTAGTGGGGTCGAAGGGAGAGAAGTCAGAAAATGGCAGGGAAGGCATCAGGATTTATGGACGTGGTGTAACTGCTTTAGCATCGGGGAGCTAAACAAAACATATGGCAATCATAGAGTTTGTAAGAACCGCAGCAGAAAAAGGCATCTGTCCTGCCAGTTTGGTTGTGACGGGCTGCAGGGAGTATTACTCATCATTATAATCTCTGCTGGCAGGCTGTTTTCATCACATTACAGTTGTATAATGAAGCGTAGCGCACGAGCGACCTCAGGTTCTCCGAGTAGTTCACCATTAGCACCGGCCGAGGGCATTCATCCAAACAGCGTTATTGAACTTTTTACATTCAGTTTATTGTATAATTAATTCATCATGTAGGTGGACTCATTGAACAGAAGAAGTTCAAATGTTTATGTTCATTTAGCGCTGATGGTTGTGGCACATTTGATGTAGCGGTGTTATACCACCAACTGTTTCTACTCTTTTTGTGTGTGTTGTACAGGAACAGGGCAAAGTGGGTGTGACATTCAACATCGGGACGGTGGACATCAGTGTTAAGGAGACAACCACAGCAGTAAATGATGGTAAATACCATTTGGTCCGATTCACCAGGAACGGAGGCAACGCAACCTTGCAGGTGGACAACTGGCCGATCAACGAGCACTTTCCCACAGGTACCGCCCACATCATCAATCCTTTGTCTCATGAATTCTTTATACAGTACTGAGCAAGTCTTAAGCCACCCTTCGTTTCTGTGTATTTTGTTTCCAAGCAGCCAGACTTACTTGTGATCCTTTACAATGGTCTTCACCGATAGTTCTCCAAGCTTTCTGAAGGATTTTTCCAAGACTTTTTAAGACATTTGGCTGTTTTTTATTTTATTTTTATGTTTCAGTTCAATCCTTGTAACTGAACACTTTCAGTGGAGTGTGTGGTTTTTGTTTAGCCACTTAACACTGACCTATGAATCATTCTAGCATAGACAGACAACCTAGCAAAGAACCAGAGTGTGAGCTGTATCTTTAGACGCTTTGCTATTAGCAGACTGTCAGAAAGACGTCATTTGTTTCCACCTCTGTAGTTTAATGTAATAAAATGTCAGAGATAACAGATAAAGTGTCAAAACTATCTAGAGATGATGAGCAGTATCTGAAACTGATGTTCTTGAGTAAGTAGATACTATTCCACAAAGACTTGACACAGGACCTGAGAGATGCATCTGGACCTTCAGTTGATCCATCTCCTGCTCACTGAATCTTCATCAAACATAATCCCTGTGGAAGGGTGGCTGTCAAGAAGCCATTCTTAAGGAAGGGAAACAGGGAGAAAAGGCTGAGTTATGTCAAATGACACAAGAACTGGACTGAAGATCAGGGGCAACAGGTCTGATGGAGCAATGAATCCTCCCTAGAGCCTGGACCTCAACATCATTGAAGCAGTGTGGGGTCATCTTTACAGAAAGGGAACAAAAGGCAGCTAACATCTGAGGAAGAGCTTTGGGAAGTCCCTCAAGAAGCCTGGAGAACTATTCCTGAAATTAAAAGAAAGCTAATGTCTTTCAGGGTCCAGACTGTATTGAAGAATAAAGCTGCTCAGACCACACATTTACTTCCAAGCTCGTTAGAATTAAACAAACAATTTTTGCCTTTTGTACTGTATTTCCATTTGTGTATCTCCTGATTATGCATAAAGAAATTAAGGGTGGCTCAAGACTATTGCACAATACTCTAAGAGAGAAATTACTGTTTAGTTTTTGAACCACTGGACACCATCTCCTTTTGCATGCAGAGGACAACCCCAGGAAGAGAAAACAGCTAATATAAAATCAACTGGGTAAAATACCGGCCCATTCCTCAAAATACCCACACCATCATGCCTGACTCCACAGGAGAGGAGCTCAAATCCTTTGTCTTGCAAGAGGCATCAGCTGGGCAACATCTGGTCGGTTCATTTTGAGAAAGGAATACAAAGGCATCGAGAGGCATTTGGTCGGTGGGCGACCGAGTAAGGGATACAGGCAGAGACTGGGGGTGGCCTGTTGGCCAGATAAAGCTGCCGCCTGCCTGTATCTCTCATTCCCAGGTCAGCAGAAGCAGCACAGCAGCTGAATACAAATAGGGTCATCAAACAGAGCCCGCTCCATTTGGAGGCTCAGGTACTCTCCTCATTTGGAGCAGATATGTGCTGCTCAGTTAACAAGGTGAGAGTGAGAGAAGGGTGCGGGGGGTAAGGGAGGAATAACCCTCTGCTGCTTCTACTTAGCAGTTCATTAAATTAAGATGGTCTCTCCTCAAATTTGATATCTGTGTCTCCTAATCAACGAGCTTAGGAGAAAGCACATTGTTTCGCTCCCCCCCCCCCCTCTCTCTCTTTAATTTCACTTTGTCCACCAGAGCAGACACAAAGGGAAACAACATAGGCACAAAGTGGTAGTTGAAGCAAAAAAAGCAGGAATGACATAAGATATTATGAGCTTCATTGATCACTGGGGTAAGATCGCAGCATAGCCTTGGCATAAAAATAGGCAGAAAGAGATGCAGAATGAATGGACAATGCTGAAGAGGAAGTAGTGTTCTATTACCAGATACGGCACTAACGTGTACTGAAATCTGTCCAAGGATTAAGGGTGCACCCTTAGCCAAAATAAAAAACCAAAGTGATGCTGCACTACCTAGAAGTAAGAGGTATTTGTCCATGCAGTCACTCAGCATACTCCGAATAGCTATGCTTGTACCGGGATCTCCTGCCGTGGCTTGGCACGCTCTTGCGGTTCAGTTCAGTGCCAGCACAGGTTATATTAATCTCTTCTGTCGCTGGCTTTCTTTTGCCATTGGCAATTTTATTTTGCTTTTTGGGTTGACCAGATGATGTTAGACGGGTTTCGTAACTGTGTTTCAGCCACAGTAAAGCTGGAAAATACTGAGAAACTCTACCACATGTGGCACTCCATCACATACACAACTACAGTACATGTAACACTCAATGAGGGAATTTAGTTTATAACACAATCCAACCACTTTGGTTTGGGTTAGGAACTAAACATGCTCCACTATTAGTATCTCTTCTACAATAGGGTTTAGAAATAGTTGATGCTGTTAATGATGCATTTAATCTTGAAGAATCAACTGCAAAACAAACTCTCGCTCTGGATTTCCTTTAAGCCACCCCAGTGAGGTTTGTTCCCTCTGTCATCCACCTTGTGCTGTCTTGAAATGGAGTTTGAAGTCCGTGGAATCGAAATCATGGTCATTTCTTTCTCACTTCTGCAGTGATAATTTTCCAGACGTTCAACAGCGATTGATTTTTTTTCCCCCTCCCTCCCATGTAAAGGCATTGTCATCTTGTGAGTAATTAGATGTTCAGGTTCAGACTCATCGACCTCTTTCTCACACTCCAGTTCCCAACCTGGGAATAAGTAATGGCATAGTTGTTGGTGGTTTTCTTGTCAGTCTGAGCTGATGAAGAATAAACCTGAAGCATGTTTTTTGGCACACCAGGAGGAAAAACATGCTTTAATTTTGCAGTTTCAATGTTATTCATGTTATTCTCAGTAGATAAATGCTGACTTTGAGCAATCGGCTGTGTATGTATTGCTAAAATGAAAAAGTGGGCACTTGAGCTTCAGTCAGATATCTTACAGCCTTGAAACAAATCTCCAGATTAGTTTAAGTTAATTGGTAAAGCACCAAACTGATCACTTGTAATAAAAAAAGGAAAGTACATATTTCACACCTAAAATGTTACATTTGAAGATATAAGAAAACTAATAATTTTGTCCTTACCTGGTCTTAAATTAGGATCAGAACAACCTCAGATGAGTCATTTCTCATCTACACTACGTCGTTTATTCTACCAAAACTAAAAAAAAAGAAATGGTAAGGAGGAAAGACATCAGCGGCGATCTCAGGGAAGCAACTATTATTGTCTGGGAAGGGTTATGAGGCTATTTCCAAACCATTTGGAGTCCAGCTTTCCATAGTGAGAAAGATTATTCACAAGTGGAAGATGTTCAGGATACCTGCAGATTTTCCCAGGAGCCTGACATCCCACCCATTTCTTCTCCAGTTTAGACTTCAGTGCTCAGAGAAACTGTCCCCCGAAAAATTTAAGAGCTACATCTCAGACTTTCCAAGTTAAATATGGAAGTAGATAAAGTATATTTAGAGAGAGTATAATCATGAACACCTCATACCAGTACATACCCACTGACTTTTACAACAAACTATTTCTACAAGTTATTACTAAATGTAGTTCTTGGGTATACATAGTGTGCTTAGTTTCTCAGACTTGCATTTTGTCTTATTCTTGTACAACTAAACAATGAGAGGGTTTAATATGGTGTGTTATTTTTTATCTGAGGTTGTAATAATCCGATTTTATAACCTTGTAAGGACCAGAAATTTGTTCTGATACATTTTAATAAAAATGAAAGAATGTAAACTTTATTTTTCATATTTGTCACAGTTGGATGTCGTAGTTTTGCACAAAACTTTAAATTATTTTGAATCCAAAAAGAAACATGCAGCGCAATGAAAATTCACCTCATACAAAAGTACAAAGCAAAAAAAAAAACCTTCAGAGAGTTGAATAGATGACATAATTAAATTATTAAGATTTCACTACAGTGCTTATCTCAAGAGCGAGGGCATGTGACAAGGACTAATTAGTCCCAGTGCCGACCATGGAGTGGAAGACCCCAGGTCAGAAAATGTGTTTTAGCTACACTCAATCCCAGGTGCACGGCAGCTTTGCACATCATGCGATATTAAAATCATGTTCTGGTTTGTAGTCGGATAAGAACTGTAAAAAACTAGATAATGTTTGGGGAAAACTAAAGAAGCCAAAGTATCGACTTGAAGCAAAGCAACCAAATTTTTATCTTTAACTAACTGAGTAAATGATCGTCTCATACCTGATATTCAAATTAATCTCATTCATGAGATTAATTCTGCTTAATTTGATGTCGCTGTGGTTGTAGTTTGCATCGATGGAGTCCTGAACTGCACTTTACTGACATATGACTTCTCTATACTACAGAATATTAGACAAATACAAATTTGTTGAAATGTTTGATATGCGTACCTAATAAGATGGTCTGGAAGTATCTAACGCGTTGTAAACTTTATAATCAGTTCCTCAGAAGAAGAATGACATTATTCTGTCAGCAGTTACAGATGAAGAGGATCTATTTTATAATACAGTTGAAATAATCATGCTAACTGCTATTAGCTTGTTTACATTCTGTCCAGTTTTCTCACGTCTTGTTGCACATTTCAATTTTGTCATAATGCTGCTGTTGTCTCATCTTGGCGATTTCTTTGAGCTCAGTGTTCTCACAGCTGACAGAAAGCTGATAATATCAGACCCAACTTGCAATAAGGAAACAAAGAATCTGTCCTTTAGTTATCTTTGCAGTCTTTGCATTCATTGAAAGTTCAAAAGACAGGATGAAGATGATGTCAGGAGATTAAGTTCCAGGACCTTAATGTCAAACCCACCGAGCCCACTAAATATCAAGACAATATTAGTCTTCGTACCGAGGCTGTTTTCTTTCAAAGAGCAGGTTTACCAAATAAAAATAGAGTATTGAGAAATAAGTCTTTACAAAACAACAATGTACCCACACTGATCCCATACAGGAACATTTCCATCAGGCTTCTGCAGCTTACATGTGTGTTTGTGTGTGGGCGTTGGATTTGTGCGTGTGTGTGTGTTGACTGCTTTGTCTCTTCCTTTCTCTAATTATTCTCCCCCTCCAACAGTGCCCTCTCAGATCTCCATTCTTTTTCTGTCCTCAAATTCCTTTTCATCCATGTTTCTCCTCCTCTTGCAGTCGCCGCTCATCACGGCTTTTTGCATCTCTCCCACAATCCTGTGTACTTGTTTGACAGCCCACATTACTGCAGGGGCTTGCCATTGTTTAAGAGGGCTCGAATTTCCTTATATAACACTCTGAATGGCTGTACTCTTTTCTTTGCATCATCTCTTTTTCATTT
Organism: Leptatherina wallacei; assembly: GCA_028567055.1. Lineage (NCBI taxonomy): Eukaryota > Metazoa > Chordata > Actinopteri > Atheriniformes > Atherinidae > Leptatherina > Leptatherina wallacei. The sequence goes on along the minus strand of JAOXYM010000024.1, from coordinate 5,829,429 downwards.
TTCTTTTTCATTTTTTTGCGTGAGTTTGAATCTTGGAATCAAAGAGTTACTTGGACGAGCTGGGCAGAAATTGTGCATCACCCTTTGCCTTGAGCTGGCTGTGGTTCAGGCGTTGTCTCAGAT